>JAVLUX010000026.1:10552500-11050000 GCA_032164185.1 Moxostoma hubbsi
TTTCGCAATTGTAAATGAGCGGTTGTATAGAGTGATGCAGGACACTCAGACAAAGGAAAATGTAACTCAGTTATTAATTCCACGGAGCCGTCGGGAAATGCTTTTCCAGGCGGCTCATTATAATCCCATGGCGGGTCATCTAGGGGAAAGGAAAACACTGCTCCGTCTAATAGCCCGTTTTTATTGGCCGGGCATTAACGGCGACGTTCGCAGGTGGTGTGCGGCGTGCCGCGAATGTCAGCTGGTAAATCCGCCGGCCACCCCAAAAGCGCCATTGCGCCCCCTTCCCTTAATCGAGGTTCCCTTCGAAAGAATTGGAATGGACCTCGTCGGGCCATTAGAGCGGACAGCACGGGGACATCGCTTTGTGTTAGTCCTGGTGGATTACGCAACACGATATCCGGAAGCAGTGCCTCTAAGCAATATCTCTGCATGTAGTGTTGCGGGGGCGCTCTTCAAAATAATCTCCCGGGTGGGGATTCCGAAAGAAATCCTCACCGACCAAGGCACAACATTTATGTCACGCACACTTCGCAAACTTTACGATCTGTTGGGCATTAAATCAATTCGCACTAGCGTATACCATCCGCAGACGGATGGCCTAGTGGAACGATTTAATAAAACGCTCAAGAATATGATTCGTAAATTCGTACACGAAGATGCTAGGAATTGGGATAAATGGCTTGACCCCCTGTTATTTGCAGTACGAGAGGTCCCGCAAGCCTCCACGGGATTTTCCCCGTTTGAGCTGCTGTATGGGCGGCGCCCGCGCGGTGTGCTGAATGTCATCCGTGAAGCCTGGGAGGAAGGACCTTCGAATAGTAAAAATGAAATTCAGTACGTTCTTGATCTTCGAGCAAAACTCTACACATTGGGGAAACTAACACAGGAGAATTTGCTCCAGGCTCAAGCACGCCAACGCCGGCTGTATGACAGGGGTACTCAGCTAAGGGAATTTGCACCGGGAGACAAAGTTCTTATATTGCTCCCCACATCGAGCTCCAAATTACTCGCCAAGTGGCAAGGGCCCTTTGAGGTCACACGACGAGTGGGGGATCTCGAGTATGAGGTTAAACGAACCGATAGGGGGGGCGCGCATCAGATTTACCACCTCAATCTCCTTAAATTATGGAGGGAGGCGGTCCCTGTGTCATTGGCTACGGTGGTTCCAGAGAGGGCGGAGCTCGGACCGGAGGTGAGTCCAAAACACGATTACAATGCCCCGGTCATTTGCGGAGACCACCTCTCCCCGTGCCAACGCTCAGAGGTTGCCAAGTTGCAAAAAGAGTTTGCAGACATGTTTTCTCCTCTACCGGGTCGTACGAACATCATCGAACACCACATCGAGACCGAGCCGGGGGTGGTGGTTCGTAGCCGCCCTTATCGCCTCCCCGAGCATAAAAAGAAAATTGTTCGGGACGAATTGGATGCGATGCTCGATATGGGGGTAATAGAAGAGTCCCACAGCGACTGGTCTAGCCCGGTCGTTCTCGTTCCCAAGAGTGACGGGTCGGTCCGGTTCTGTGTGGACTATCGAAAAGTCAACGCGGTGTCTAAATTTGACGCGTACCCAATGCCTCGTGTTGATGAACTGCTCGATCGGTTAGGTACTGCTCGCTTTTATTCGACATTTTATTTAACAAAGGGTTATTGGCAGATCCTCTTGACACCAATTTCCCGTGAGAAAACCGCCTTCACCACGCCGTTCGGATTACACCAATTTGTAACACTTCCGTTCGGTTTGTTTGGGGCTCCAGCCACGTTCCAGCGCCTGATGGACCGTATCCTCCGGCCGCACTCCGCTTACGCCGCTGCCTACTTAGATGATATTATTATCTATAGTAATGACTGGCAGCGGCATATACAAAACAGGCATTTACACAAGTTAAAGCCGCACTCTGTGGAGGGCCGCTCTTATATTCACCTAACTTCTCTCTCCCTTTCTTATTGCAGACGGACGCTTCAGACAGAGGGCTGGGGGCCGTACTCTCGCAGGTGGTGGAGGGGGAGGAGCGCCCCGTGCTGTACATCAGCAGGAAACTCTCCTTGAGGGAAACGAAGTACAGCACTGTAGAGAAGGAGTGTCTGGCCATCAAGTGGGCGGTCCTCACACTCCGCTACTACCTGCTGGGGCGGGCCTTCACTCTCTGCTCGGATCACGCCCCACTGCAGTGGCTCCACCGCATGAAGGATACTAACGCCCGGATCACCCGTTGGTATCTGGCTCTCCAGCCTTTTAAGTTCGAGGTGGTCCACAGACCGGGGGTGCAGATGGCTGTCGCCGACTTCCTTTCCAGAAATGGGGGGGGAGTGGTAGGCAGGCCGGATGACGCCCCGGCCTGAGTCGGGCAGTGGGGGTATGTGGCAGCGGGGGCGTGGTCAAGCGCCCGTCCGGAGAGGGAAAGCGGTAAGGGCGCTTGCACCTGAGCTAAATTATGTCTAACACCTGTCTCTAATTTCAGTGAGTATGGGGAGAGCGGCTTAAAAGAGCACCAGTGCCTCCAGTCGAGAGAGAGAGAGCATCGCCAGTCTAGTGTTGGCAACTTAAAGAGTATAAAATTTGCATGTTAGAAGTTTATGTTCACCCCCACATTATTATTTGGAATTAAAAGCCTTACCTTGAGTTCATCCCCGTTTCCGTGTCCTCCTTCCTTCGGAGAAGCGAACCCTTGTTACAAATACATAAAAGCTGAGCTCCCACCTGATGATCTGCCACTCACCTTTTCTTCCAGTGACGTGTGCTTCACACTGAGCAGAGTGAATGCACATAAAGCTGCTGGCCCTGATGGCATCCCGGGCCGAGTGCTCAGGGCCTGTGCAGAACAGCGGGCTGACATCTTCACCAGCATTTTCAACCTCTCCTTGGCCCAGGCTATTGTCCTCATCTGCTTCAAAACAGCCACAACTGTACCAGTACCAAAACATGCTACTGCAGTGGCCCTCAATGACTTCCACCCCGTTGCTCTTACTACCATCATAGCAAAGTGTTTTGAAAGGCTGGTCCACTCCCACCTGAAAACATGTCTGCCCCCAACACTGGACCCATATCCGTTCGCCTACAATCCCAACAGGTCAACTGAGGATGCTATCGCCTCAGCTCTTCACCCCGCCCTGACTCACTTGGACAAAAATAACACGTATGTCAGGATGCTATTCATTGATTTCAGTTCTGCCTTCAATACTGTGCTTACATCCAAGACCTTGGACTTTCTCACTAATAGACCACAGTCTGTTAGGATCAGCAACCACAAATCCTCCACCCTCACTTTGAACACTGGTGCACCACAGTGCTGTGTGCTGAGTCCAATCCTCTACCTCTACTCCCTCTTCACCCTCGACTGCATAGCTCTGCATGGCTCCAACTCCATAATCAAGTTTACAGATGACACAACGGTGGTAGGCCTGATCAGCGGCGACGATGAGATGGCCTACAGGGAAGAGTTACAGCACCTGGCAGTGTGGTGTGCCAACAACAATCTCATACTCAACACCCAGAAGACCAAGGAACTGATTGTGGACTACCAGCGGACTAGGAAAGGACACACACACACACACACAAACACTCCCATCTACACTGATGTGCCCAATACATCACTGGTGTCCAGCTACCCTCCATCAAAGACATTCACAATAAACGCTACCTACGGAGGGTGAGAAGCATTATCAAAGACACCTCTCACCCCAACCATGGTCTGTTTACTCCTCTCCCATCTGGGAGATGCTATAAGAGTCTTCGCTGTCACACCAGCAGACTCAGAAACAGTTTCTTTCCCTCAGCTGTTAGCCTTCTGAACTCTAAACTCGCTGAACACTACACCCCACCCGAACTACATATTTGTATTTTTTTATTAATTCATATATTATTCTTTTTTGCACATTCCCTTGCACATTTCTTGCACATAACTTCTACCTCCTGATGCCGCTTGCACTGTTATGGTCACTGGCCATATAAATATATTTACACATTTACATATTTATACTTCATTCTGTACAATGCACCTTCAGTTTTATGCTTCTTCATTTGGTTTGTATTTTGCACAATGACAATAAAGTTGTATCTAATCTAATCTGCTGTTGCAATAGGTTACATTTTATGTAAGCATATAGGCAACAACAGTAAACACACACAGTTTTAACAAGACATGGCAGCCTCTTATGGCACTTTTCCACTGCATGTTACGGTTCGACTCGACTCTGCTTGCTTTACTTTCTGAGCTTGCTTTTCCATTGCTGTTTAGTGCCTTATCTTAAACACAACACAAAACAATAAACAATAACTCGATCGCTAGCTGTTAGCTACTAGCTCATTGTGCTGCATAAAGCAGTTGTTGCATGGTGATTTTACATAAGTGTAACAATTCAATTGGCCTGGTTGTATCAGAAGCAAGCTTCCAGTAGCTGGTCAACTAAATAAAGTGAAGCTTTCAAGCAGAGTATAGAGTTAACGTACCATCCTTCATCCTGGACTCCAGCCATGGCTGAGTCCAGGGCACTCTCCCTCCCATTGCTTGCTGATCTAGATAGGGTCAATTTGATCAAACCATTTCCACTTATCCTTGATGGATCTGTAGTCACTTTTAAGTTTTTTTTACTTTTCCTTACACTGTTGGTAGCCATGTCTTTCCTGTAAGACTTTTTCATTTGCATTGTTTTGTTCATCACTAATGAGGGGAACGTCTGCACCTCATTTATTGACCACAACGTGGTTTTGCGCACAGCCATTACTTTTTACAATTCAAAAGTTGTGTGGACAAATGATACTGCTTGATACTGAATTGAGTCGAGTTGTACAGTGCAGCGGAAAAGCCCCATTAGTACACAAGAGCAGAAGGTTAAAAAGCATTGCCTTATCATTTATGCGCCGAAACTTCGCTTAGTGTAGAATAATCTGGAATAATATGAAACAATGCAACAGTCCCCTCTATGCAGCCTGAACTTGTTTAGAATATTGAATTTTTGTGACAACTGTGCTAAAAAAACATCTAGAAGCAGCACAAAGAATGAATCAGAGTGCAGGTATCTCAACATGCGTTTTTAAAAATGTGAAGTTCTTTTGAATGATGTTTAATATATGCCAGTCCTGCACAAGATGCTGAAGAAAAAGCGAGACGCAGTGCAAATGTCAAAAACATTAATCCAGCATGTGTTTACATAGGAAAACAATGGGAAAACAGACCAGACGTGCGCAAAAACACGTTTGGTGTGAACGGCCCCTAACTCGTCCATTCATGTATGTCTGTGAGTGAGAGCGTATGCGTGAAACACATTCAGTAAGCCTGTTCATTTTATCATTAATTCCCGAACCCGACCCCAACCCAAAGTCCTACTTGAAAAAATTACCTGAACACGGCCCGAAACCCGTTGTCAACCTCTAATTCTAAACCCTAACCCTAACCCTACCCTTACTCTTAAACCTACCCATACCTCAACCTCAGTAGCAGCAAATGTGGGAATTTTGCAGAACAACATGTAGTTACACAGTAAATGCATAGTCTTGTATGTATTTAATTTTAGTACATAGTAGTTAAGGCCACCTAATATAAAGTATGTCCATATAGTATGTGATACAGAACTTTTAAGGCTATGTTAGGAATAGAATACTAGCTTACTACGTATGTACCTACTTACAGTGCAGTTCATACTGTAGACAGCCTACTATTTCAAAAATATAAACAAAACTATGTTGAGTTTGGGATGGAATACTATCTTTCTACCAACAGTATCTACTTACAGTGCAGTACACAGTACCACAGTCGCAGAACACAGATAGTTGCATTGCGCTCACACTTCCGCACCACGCCTCACGCACCTCTGTGAAGGGCATCAGTTGTGCCAGCAGTACATTTTGTATAAGACCTACAATTTTTTTATAATAATATGGTGTAATAATTTATATGACAGTGTGTTTATGAGTATAACTCATTGTGCAATGATATCATCACTATTGGTTAGGTTCAGGTGTACTGTAGGTTTAGGGTAAGGATGCCTGTTTTGTTCACCTCTCATTTATCTTTTTGAACACTAGTGGTTAGGTTTATGTGCTGGTTTAGGGTAAGGATGTCTGTTTTGTGCACCTCTCATTTATCTTTTTGAACACTGTTGGTTAGGTTTAGGTGCTGGTTTAGGGTAAGGATGTCTGTTTTGTTCACCTCTCATTTATCTTTTTGAACACTATAGGTTAGGTTTAGGTGCTGGTTTAGGGTAAGGATGTCTGTTTTGTTCACCTCTCATTTATCTTTTTGAACACTATTAGTTAGGTTGAGGTGCTGGTTTAGGGTAAGGATGTCTGTTTTGTTCACCTCTCATTTATCTTTTTGAACACTATAGGTTAGGTTTATGTGCTGGTTTAGGATAAGGATGTCTGTTTTGTTCACCTCTCATTTATCTTTTTGAACACTATAGGTTAGGTTTATGTGCTGGTTTAGGGTAAGGATGTCTGTTTTGTTCACCTCTCAATTATCTTTTTGAATACTATTGTTTGGTTGAGGTGCTGGTTTAGGGTAAGGATGTCTGTTTTGTTCACCTCTCATTTATCTTTTTGAACACTATTAGTTAGGTTGAGGTGCTGGTTTAGTGTAAGGATGTCTGTTTTGTTCACCTCTCATTTATCTTTTTGAACACTATAGGTTAGGTTTATGTGCTGGTTTAGGGTAAGGATGTCTGTTTTGTGCACCTCTCATTTATCTTTTTGAACACTATTGGTTAGGTTTAGGTGCTGGTTTAGGGTAAGGATGTCTGTTTTGTTCACCTCTCATTTATCTTTTTGAACACTATTGGTTAGGTTTAGGGGCTGGTTTAGGGTAAGGATGTCTGTTTTGTTCACCTCTCATTTATCTTTTTGAACACTATTGTTAGGTTTAAGTGCTGGTTTAGGGTAAGGATGTCTGTTTTGTGCACCTCTCATTTATCTTTTTGAACACTGTTGGTTAGGTTTAGGTGCTGGTTTAGGGTAAGGATGTCTGTTTTGTTCACCTCTCATTTATCTTTTTGAACACTATAGGTTAGGTTTAGGTGCTGGTTTAGGGTAAGGATGTCTGTTTTGTTCACCTCTCATTTATCTTTTTGAACACTATAGGTTAGGTTTATGTGCTGGTTTAGGGTAAGGATGTCTGTTTTGTGCACCTCTCATTTATCTTTTTGAACACTATTGGTTAGGTTTAGGGGCTGGTTTAGGGTAAGGATGTCTGTTTTGTTCACCTCTCATTTATCTTTTTGAACACTATTGGTTAGGTTTAGGGGCTGGTTTAGGGTACGGATGTCTGTTTTGTTCACCTCTCATTTATCTTTTTGAACACTATTGGTTAGGTTTAGGTGTTGGTGACTTGATTTGTGAAGTAATTAGTAATGTGATTACTTTTTCAATGAAGTAATTAGTAATTATTAAAAAGATTATTCTTTTAGAGAAATAATTAGTAATTTGTAGTGGATTGCTATTTTTAAGTAACTTACCCAACACTGATGCATTGTCAAGATTGAAATAAAAACACTACCTCCCAACCCTAAACTTTAAACCTAAATCTAACCGATAGTTCCATAAAAAGCTCATTGGAGATGAAAAACACAATTGCTGAAGTAACCTCATTATTTTGTGGTGCTTCTATGACACTTTCTGCTAATGTATTGCTATGCTCTCTAGGGCTCGTATCCCAGTCCTTTGCATCACAAGTGCAACGCTCTATCAGTTGAGCAATAGTGCACAATTTGATTACGTATGAACAAGCTTGTAAATACAGTTGGGTATGTGTAACTCGATTTCACTTCAGAGGAGGAAGGACGCGGAAACAGGGTGGAACACAAAGGTAAGGCTTTTTAATCTTTCCAAAGTAAAACTACAGAACTGAACAAAAAGGGTATTTATAATGAACGCAGACTTTTCAATTTGGCTCGCCAACACTAGACTGGCCTCCCTCCACTGGCGGTGTTGTGGCTCTTATGCCGCTCTCCCCGTGCTCACTGAAATTAGAGACAGGTGTTAGACATATTTTCGCTCAGGTGCAAGCGCCCTTACCGCTCCCCCTCTCCGGACGGGCGCTTGACCACGCCCCCGCTGCCACAGTATGTAATGCAAATGTTAAAATGTATTACCTTACAAGTCATGCGCTGTAGTAATAGTGTTTTGATGTCATACTGTAAGATAGCATTATGTGAGGAACAGGGCAGAAGTGTTTATGAATGGATAATCCGTTGTTTTACACTTGATTTTTATGAAAGTGTAAAAAGTCTTTGTTGCTTTAGCGCTTCTGGTATTCATTTCAAGAGGAAACTGATGCTATACATACAATGCAAAGTTACCATGTAAACAAATTTACTACCTTTAATTGATATCTAGAATTCTGAGCTTTTCTTTAAGAGATTTTCCCAGGTTACATAAAGTTAAGCTATGTCATTTACCACAGACAATAATTTAGACTCATACTACAGATTTATATTCTTTGATTTACAATGGAAGTCTATAGTGCAAACGTACAATTGTTGCCCCATATACTTCCATTCTAAGTGAAATACTGTATTCATGATATATGCTAGCTTTTATAAACTATGGGGCAAGTCAAAATTATTTTCTGTGGTAATCAACAGCATGCCACCTATGCTTAACATTGAACTATAAAACCAAATAACTTGTTTAATAGGCTGCACATTAAAGGAGATCAGGACAAGCCAGCAGTCTTTATCTTACAAGGTGAAAAGACTTGTGTTGTATTCATTCTGTATGGCATGGCAAAACAAGAAAACACAAGGCTAGAAATCAATGAAAAAGATTGCAAGAGCTTCACACATGAAAGGATCAGACCTCCCACACACTGTTAGCTTAAAGACTCCAGCAATAAAGCTTGGACAAATAAAGGATCCAAAGCACCCAGACCTTAAAATTATAATTTTAATCAACAATGTTTGATGTGGTGGTTATTACTTATTAGTATACAGTTTTGTATTTGGAACAGTACATTTCATAACATGAATCAACTTATAAAATATAAATGTATTTGACCAGCAAGGCAAATAAAATATTCAACTATGCTTTGGACTCAAGGGCGGGGCTGTAGCTAATGGGGTGAAAGGTGGTAATGATTCAAGGGGGCCACAGGTCCAGCGGCCATCAACAAATTTTAAATTGTATTTTTTAAATGAAAAAAGCCCCAAGCAATTTATAGTCAGGTGGCCCAGAATTCCTTGCTATGCCCTTGCTTAAAGGCCACATTTGTGTAATATTTTGACCTTACTTTAGTGTGTAGTGTCATAAATTAACTTTTAAAATAAGTACCGTTACCTGCCCCCCTGGATTTGATTTTCAGGGGCATATTCACCTTTATGGGGCATATTGTTTTTCTAACCAAGTAAAACAAATGTGTCTCATCCCTTTATGTCAAATAGCCAAAATCCAAATCAATCAATTGATTAATACAAATTTTCTAAGACTAAGATTTTATTTCCTCTAACCTTTAATATTAAATCAACATGAGCTCATATTTTATGCAATAATATCTCTAAGTAGGCATACAATAAAATATTAAGAACTTTATTAGATGTTGTATATATATATATATATATATATATATATATATATATATATATATATATATATACACTACCGTTCAAAAGTTTGGGGTCACTTACTCATTCTTTATTTATTTATTTATTTCACATTTTAGAATAATAGTAGTCAGCAAAACTATGGAATAATAGAAATGGAAATATGGGAATTATTTTGTGACCAAAAAATCCAAAATAAATCCAAAACTATGTAATATTTTAGCATCTTCAAAGTAGTCACCCTTTGCCTAGATTTTGCAGACATGTACTCGTGACATTTTCTCAACCAACTTCTTGAGGAATCACCCCGGGATGCTTTTTAAACAGTATTGAAGGAGTTCCCATCTATGTTGGGCACTTATTGGCTTCTTTTCTTCATATTTTGATCCAAGTCATCCATTTCAAAAACTTTTTTTTTTTTTTAGGAAATTTTAGATTTGTAATTAAATAAATGTATATGTTTTGGCAGAATAATATTTTGTCTACAAAGTTAATTTCAAACTTTTAAGCATACACCTTCAGATCAAAAGATTTTTAAGATCATGAGAAACATTTCAGACAAGTGACCCCAAACTTTTGAACGGTAGTGTATATATAAACACACACATATACACACACAACATTTAGTTCCGGTCCTTGAATCTGATTGGACGAGAGACAGTACATGAGTACCGATGGTCTGACACATCAGCACTCGGATGATTCACTGTGTGTATCACTCCGCTTGTGTTCATGCCATTCTAAACTAAAGTGTAAGAGCAGTGCAGAGCCATCATGTAAGAGCCATCTGTCGCTTTACATTTAATTTTGTGACATTACATATTTTAGCCAGTAGGTGGAGGCAAAATACAATTTTTGTGTGTAATATGAGCCAGCTGGTGACATGAAGTGAGTCAGCGTGATCGCATGTATTACTACTACTAAAACTTGGAAATAGCATTAAACGGCTTTAAATGAACAACTTTAGCATTATGGCTCATCACAGCTGAGACACACAACAGACTGATTAATTACACAAACCCAAGACGCTTACCTCTTACTGGACTTTCCACATTGGAGAGGACAAAATGCCAGAGGAAATTGCGGGTTCTATATTGAAAGACTATTCCGCACCTGCTACCGCGAAATAGGGAGGAATACCCCCGCTTGGACGGATGTATAAAAGGATGCATTTTACCAAAATAACATTATCTTCAGAAAGCTGACTAACAGACTACAGCATCATCAACAGTTGATTGCACATGCTCCATCTCTCTCTCTCTCACACACACACACAAATCCTTGTTTCTCCAATAACATGTTAGAAACACCCCAAGCCGTGATACTAGTAGTTCTGAAGTGATGTTTTTGAGAGGCTTGGAAGCAATTTCAGGGGCATTATTGTCACATTCGGTGGCACGTTCACCTTACTGGCAACCTGTAGATGCCTGCATCAAATTTAGGGCTTTGACTCTGGCCTTCAGGACAGCCAGTGGAACCGCACCCTCTTACTTCAATTCACTTCTTCAGGTCTATGCTCCAATTCGCTCCCAGAGGACTATGAATGAGCGGTGCCTGGTGGTCCCATCACAAAGAGGCTCAAAGGCTGTTTCATGATATTTCACTGAATGACACTGCAGATGTATGACACTGCAGATGTTGTTGAACTTTGTATGATAAATTGCTTGCTTTGTTCCTCATTTGTAAATCACTTTGGATATAAGTGTCTGCTAAATGACTAATAAGAACCTATTACAAACCAAAATTGATAGCACGCTGAACCATCTTTCATGAAAATTGTTTCTTTAGTAATGTCTGTGATCTCTGAGACCCCAGATATAAAACAACTGCAATACATGTTCACATGCTAGGATTTCTTGATTTGTGTAAACACTGTAGCCGTACACTCCTGTCAGTATTTTTGTACAACATGTTTTTGCTGGGTTTAAACCAACCCCGAACAGAAACTACATTACCAGAGTGTATACCAGTCACATTTCTAAAAATTGCATGCCTATTTTGTGGTAAAGCAGAGGGATAAAGCTAAAATGATATCTTTCTACCTGGTTTTGACTAGGTCAGAGGAACAAGTGAAAATAAGAGTTTTATTTTCTAAATTAACATTATTATTTTTACATATACATTACTGGGGTCTCAGGGGCCCTAAAACGTAAAAAAAGCATAGTCAATTTCAACATGAGAACTGAACAGGAGTCATAACCATTGCATGTATAGTCTAACAGATCTTATCTTATTCAAAACAACAGCAGCTTTCATCTGAAAGTAAATTATGTTGACTGTAATGCCTGGACTGTTGTTGTTACCTGCCAAGGACATGAAAGATAACGTACAGAGTATCAGCAATACTCAGAATAAACATGGTTCAATATAAACATAGGTGCAAATATTATCCATGTGGCGACTGTGATAAAGTAATTGCTCTCTGCATGCTTCAGTGCCCAGATTGCTGTCTGTTCCTTGTGTACTCAATTCTTACGCTGACTAGGTTGTATTTACAATATACCGTTCTAATTAGAGGGGATGATTGTTGGAATGAAGTCAACAATAAAGATTTGAAAATAAATCAGTTCTACTGATAATTAGAAGTAATAAAATCTAAATCATTCACAATATTACATTTGGAGCTTAAAGTGCATATTTTAGATCTCGCTGTTCCTATTTTCTGGTGTCATTTGGCAACAGAAAGACTCTAGTGACTTTAAAGCATAGAATGTGTTTCCAAACAAACATTTGCACTATGTGGGACTCGTTTTCAACCGATATTTGGGGCTGTTTGGTGCTTTGAAATGATCTGTTTTTATGATGCTTGTATACTCTTATTGCTAAAATTGCATGTGAGGGTCGTATGCATTTATAGAAAAAAGAAATAAAAGCTACCTCTAATTCAGAGTAATTTAACCTGACATCATCTAGAACATATATAGTAAGGGGCACAAAAAGATTATAGTTGATATAAAATACAGGGATTGACTTAAAAAGATTTTGGTTTTCTGGTGAACACAGACCATTAGTACTATAATTGTCTTCATAGATTGTGTTCTTTTTAAGTCAGAGTTATAGAGTCGTCTTACTTCAAATGCATTATGGGGGTCAGACAATGGAACCATGTGCTCTTGTAAATAAGAGAACATTTCTATAAATGGCAAGTCTACAGTCTAAGAAACTTTTTTTTCTTTCTTTTTTTTTTACTGATACGTGCATCTAGCTATTGTTTCTGTCTCTCTCAATCTGAAAATATTAAATTAATCCATCTCATTGTTTCTCCACCCTCATTCATCATTTCTCTCCTTCACAATCACTTCATCTTAATTCAATCTTCTGTCTAACCCTCCGTCATCTGTATGAAAGTGATTTAGTGGTCATGTTTCTGATTAAACAGAACTGATATAATATGTAATTGAAACAAGTGTTCAATTTCTGTGTTTGCATTTACACAATAAGTAGCCCCTCTAACTTAAGCTCAGAACAAGGATATCTGTGCAAAGTTACTGCTTTACTTGGTTAATCCAGACTAAAAGAATAGTCAAATAGATTCATTTTCTTGACAGGTCTAACACATTGTTTTACCATATTTTGTAAATGGAAAAATTGGTGCATAAGTTCCAAATGTTTTAACACCAAAAGTTGTACGAATATCTGACAAGCTGCACCATGCGGCCAGTGTTTATGCCCTGAAAATCGCCTGTGCTGTGCCTTTAGCATCACATCTCTTTTGATTTCTGGCTATGGAAAGAAACTAAATTTGCAAGTAAGGTGGGTGTACTTCCCTGAAGATCAAATATTTATGACAACTCTACTTTGGCTGCCGGTTTGTGCTTGCCTCATAATATTTAGTATGGATAGTATTGGAATAGAGGCTTTTTTTTCACCTCACATGGCCTGTGTATTTTCCGACTTTTTGCTATTGACACTCAAGTGCCAGCTTTACAGGTCATATACAGAGGTTGCTACAAATATCTGACAGACAGTTGTAAAGTTTCCGTTATAGTCTATTTTTATCTGTCATAGTAAATTTAATTTACATTTAAATTTCTGTGATACATACTGTAGTATATTTGATCTTGTCTCGATATAGTCAACATTTTCATTTAAAAATGACGATGTGTAGTAAGCTTGTGTCTGAAAATTATTAAATAGAACGGCTGTTTCATCAGAGTTGGGGAACATACTTTTTATTTTCTCCCCTTTTCTCCCCAATTTTGGAATGCCCAATTTCCAATGCGCTCTAAGTCTTTGTGGTGGTGTAGTGACTCAATCCTCAATCCGGGTGACTAAGGGAGAATCTCAGTTGCCTCCGCATCTGAGACTGTCAACCCACGCATCATATCACGTGGCTTGTTGAGCACATTACCGTGGAGACAAGCCTCCAGTGCGTGTGGAGGCTTCACGCTATTCTCCGTGGCATCCATGCACAACTAACCACGTGCCCCACTGAGAGCAAGAACCACATTATAACATCCACGAGGAGGTTACCCCATGTGACTCTACCCTCCCTAGCAACCGGGCCAATTTGGTTGCTTAGGAGACCTGGCTGGAGTCACTCAGCACACCCTGGATTCAAACTCACTTCTCCAGGGGTGGTAGTCAGCGTCAATACTTGCTGAGCTACCCAGGCTCCCTGGGGAACATACTTTTAAAAGTTAGTGATTTTTCTGGCTGAGAGTGGCAGAACACGTCTGCCGATCCCTTTTGGGTGGGTGAGTGAGAGAAAGAGAGTGTAAAAATGTACTTTGAAAGAGTGTGCGCTCTGCCACTCTCAGACAGAATAACCACATAAGGACATGGGAAAACTGAAGCGCAGTAACAAATACACAGAATGCATGATAGTCCTAACTGTAGAGAGTGCATCAATATTAAGTCAAAGCCAAATCCCTGCCAGGTGCTTTTTCCAGGTCCAAAATAGAGGACATGTCCACAGAAAAGAGGACACATGGTCATCATACTTTTACAACACATTCATTCAAGTGAAAGGACGCAGCTTTG
Organism: Moxostoma hubbsi; assembly: GCA_032164185.1. Classification (NCBI taxonomy): domain Eukaryota; kingdom Metazoa; phylum Chordata; class Actinopteri; order Cypriniformes; family Catostomidae; genus Moxostoma; species Moxostoma hubbsi. Next base: position 10,567,015 of record JAVLUX010000026.1, read on the forward strand.
CTCTCAGTACAGTTGCACATGTGCTTGACTGTAGGTCCAGCTTCGTCAGCTAGGTGCAGTAAAGACATTCGTAAAGTGTAGAGCCATTTTAGAGACCTCCTGTCTCCACTTATACCAAAAACTGCAGATAGTGCCAAATGTTTGGTCAAAAATTAATGTTCTTCAAAACATTATTTGATTGAAGAGGACAATATGTCATCTGTATACTTTCCCAACACTAAAATAAACAATCAAGGACATCACCCAAAAAGCAGAATGTTGACGTCTCTCACACCGCTGCTGGGGTTATTTTGTTTGTATTAGGCACTCTTACCAAGAAGTAAAATTTGCATTTGATATTAACACATGATTAAATAAAGAGACATCATTGTCGCTGATAAATCACTTGAGGTATGAAGTGATGTTAGTGCTGTAAAGACACTCTGTGTGCTGAAACAAGAGTCCTTTCTCATGGAAATCAGCCCTGTCCCCACTTCCTCCATGGGTCATCCATCTCCAAATGTCCTCTTCATGCTTCTCATTAAAACCAGAATTTAACCCTGTACTGATTTCATGGTCTCTATGAGAGACACACCATAAATGGCACAAAAGTGGCAGGCAAGCTTTGTGGACTGCGTGAAACTCAGTTAAATTAATACCAATTAATACCAAAAGGGTTTTACATCACGATGCCGCTGGAAACTAATACGCTGATTTGAAGAACTTTTATCTTGTGCGACCCCGCAGACATGTGGCTTCACTATACACAACACTTATTTTCATCATCGAGTCATGTGACAACACAACATGGTGTTGATAACAGCGGAGTTTGTCTTTGGGCGAAACGTCAACAAAACTGCATCTGATAGGAAACCTGTTTTTACATTGAAACCTGTTTAAGTCAAAAGAGTCTATAGTTTCATCTGATATGCCATTTGTAAAATTGTAGTGATTTATCGCAAAACGCCATTAAATCCAAACTTCCTATTTATAGTTCAGTTTCAGGCTGCAGATATGTTTGGACCACTCAACATATTTTGCAGATATGGGACAATGATAATCAATACATATTCAGAATTTAAAATGTTTCATTTTATTTGAACATGCTTGGCAGTGATTGGATGATGCTGGCGATTACTTGGAATGATTGGTAAAATGCTTCAGCAGTGGCTATCACTGTTTGATCTTGAGAATTTGTTGCCAAAGATGAAAACTAAAATAACATAAAATTCAAATCAAGTCCAATTATTTTGATTTATATCGTTTTATTTGTGCTTTTCCCAGTACACATTGTTCCAAAGCAGCTTTACAGAAAAACAGCTGTAATGTCCGTAACGTCTCAAAAACATGAATAACCAACATTTCTGGAAACATAATGACAACATTTTGAGAGAACAAAATCTATCAAATGTGGACATCATTTTTTAGCAAAACTATTTGCTCTAGAATTGTATTTATTTATTTTTTATTTTTGCTTGTTTATTAGGTGCCACTAGTTACAAACTTTATAGAGCAAAATAATAAAAAAAAAATAAAAAAAATATTATTATTTGGACCCTTTTTAAGAAGAAACCTTCTGAAACGGCATTCTTGTTAAAAAGTGATGTTGGGTTTGTTAAAACACCTCAAACCTGCCTAAACTGGTTTGCTGGTCTTAGCTGGTTTCACAACCAGACCAGATGGAAAGACCTAAAACCCCTCTATAACCAGACCAGCAAACCATCTAAACCAGCTGATTCACGCTGTGGTTTCCCCCCCGACAGTGTTAGCTAGCTGAGGCAAACACACAAAAAAAATGTATCCTCTAAATTTGTTTTCCTGTCATATGTACATTTCCAAAAAGTGCCATTTACAAGAATCACTTGAAGTGCTTAAAGTAAATGACGCAAAAGAAGCTCAATTTCAGACGGAACTTCGTAATGCGAATTAACAAATCGTGACATGTCTTCTGCGTCCATACAGATGAGGACAGGTCCACAAAGATGACACGAGGACCATTTCAACTTTAGATACTCCTCATCGCAATGCGAGCAACATATTAAAGAGGAGTATTAGTCACTGGGAGTTTTTAAAGGAATCTGACTAATAAATATATTTGTTTTATCGATTAAGCGTCGGAAGGAAGCCGTCACCTCCCTGTTGCTTTGCTATAAAGCCGAGCGCGCGACAGCGGTCACGGAGACGCGCAACGGAGGCGCGCAGTGAACAGCTGAATTATATGTGGAGGAAACCGTTCACACAGAAAACAGAGAGAGCCCTGAAAAACACACGCAACTTTCAATCAACGGTTTAGCTTACATTTTAGACTTTCAGAAAAAGAAAAGGAAAGTTACTGGGTGCAACATGAAGTTTCTTTTACCGGTTGTTGTAATCTTTCTTGTTTTGTGCCAAGTCTTTGGAGAGGAATTGGGTCCAAAAGAAGACCCAGATTATTGGACAGGCAGCAATCAAATACAGGTGAGTTTAACCCTTTCTACAGTTATCTCATCGTTATATGGTTATCAAGCCAAATGAAAGCTATTCTAACAAATTAACATTTTCTTCTGACTTCTTTAAAGGACCTTTCATTGTAAAAAGTGGTAACCTATCATTGTTAATAGTTCATTCGTTTTACTGATGTAACATAATGCATTGAGGTTGATTCAGACATGATAACTAATATTTTTCACTTGAATCAAACCAGTTCATTTTTAAGTTAACATTTTTTCATTGTTGCACATTTGCCAAAAAAGCATCTTTTATTATCAAGTGGCCTCATCGCATTTAATAGAATGTAACAATGCATTATTTTTGTGGAAAGATCTCATTAACAGGTTTTATTAGAGTAAAATGTATTATTTAATATGATTAAATCAACCTGATTTAATAAAAGTCATTTTTAAGGGTCAAATCAAGTAAAAACAGCCATTTACGTTAACAACTGGAGGTAACCCCTTTTGTCCTGCGTATTTTGTCCATTATATTTTATATTAGTGCTCATAATTCATTGTAATTGCATTACAATGCAATTGCTTTGTTTAGCTACTGTATGTAGTTCACACTTTTCTTATTCATATAATGATGAAGTATAGTAAATATTAAATGTTTCTAAAAGTTCTAATCAGACATAACTGTGTAGTTAATAAGGACTCAAGCTGAAACAGACAGGTTGCTGTCCAGTGCTGAATGATCCTATTGCATGCTTTGAATGTAGTGCACGTCCCCAGTTTGACATTGCGGGTTGGAAGACAGCCAAGCATTTACATTTCCAATCTGGCTTTGCAACCATAAACTGCATCTTTGTTAAAAATTGTCAACTTGTAAAGTGTTGTTAAACAAAACAAACAAACAACAAAAAATTAACATTTATTTAAGAAACGTTAAAACGGAAGCATGGGCAAAAAAGCATTTTAAATCATTTTTGTGCTTTTACATAAGTGCAGTGTATAAGAATAGCCCTTTTCCTATTGCCTTCATTACAGTAATTATGTTTAAATGTGGAAATATAGGATTATAAAAACAATGAATGGTATCGAAAACTGCAAGAGAGGGTACCGGTGGTCTTATTCAGTTCATGATTGATTACATTGGAGGTCTAATGTCCCGCTAATCAAATCTTCTTCTGCAGGATGAGTGGCTTCAGTCCGATCCATTCAGAGAGATACTTAGACGCATGACGAGGAAACCTCGACCTCATCAATTCATTGGTCTGATGGGGAAACGGTCCTCTGGTAAGACCACTGTCCTTTACTCCCTAAAGCGCTCTCTTTCTGTCTCTCTTTCACTTACTGTGTCTGTCTCTCTCAACATGTCTCTCTCTCATTCATGTTGTGTAACTTTCCTATATGACTCTAGATTTTAAAATCTCTTACTTACATTTTCTCCCCAGCAGCAAATGCACAGATCACACGAAAAAGTAAGTAATTTCAGCAAAACAGCAGTGCGCACTATGCTAATATTACTTAATATAAGCTTATATAAGCACAGATACCTGAGAGACCGAGACACTTAAAAATGCAAAGACATTTTCTGAGTTTTTTTTTTTTTTTTACTATTCAGAGTAGATTTGATGTATATAGATGAGCTGCAAAGAAGGATATAATCATAAGAAAAAAATTTTTTGCCAAGTTAAATTTGGTGCGAAAAGAGGAATTTTTACCGTTTTAACATGGGCTCAGTCACACATACACACACATACACACACATTCTTATTACACTGAATCTTAAAGATTCCCCTAATGGAAGTCCACGTTCTCAAGTTCTCTATTTTCCAAGTAGAAGAAAACAATTATAAGCACATAAAAACCCTTAAGACTGCACTCAGCTTTACTTTGCCAATCTTCACCAAACTGGATTTGATAAAGAGGCACTTCAAATTGTAATATACAATATATACTGTATATACACACAGTTCAGCCACAACATTAAAACCACCTGCCTAATATTGTGTAGGTCCCCTCGTGCTGCCAAAACTGTACCAACCCGCATCTCAGAATAACATTCTGAGTTTATATTCTTTTTACCACAATTGTACAGATCAGTTATCTGAGTTACTGTAGACTTTGTCAGTATGAACCAGTCTGGCCATTCTCTGTTGACCTCTCTCATCAACAAGGCATTTCTGTCAACAGAACTGCCGCTCACTGGATGTTTTTTGTTTCTGGCACCATTCAGAGTAAATTCTAGAGACTGTTATGTGTGAAAATCCCAGGAGATCAGCAGTTACAGAAATACTCAAACCAGCCCATCTGGCACCAACAATCATGCATGCGATTATCTAATCAGCCAATCATATGGCAGCAGTGCATAAAATCACGCAGATACAGGTCAGGAGCTTCAGTTGATGTTCACATCAACCATCAGAATGGGGAAAAATGTGATCTGAATGATTTGGCCATGGCATAAATGATGGTGCCAGATGGGCTGGTTTTAGAAATTGGAAACATTTATACATATAAATGATGCGATCCAAAGTGCATTTGAACAGCAGTGAAACACTTTCTTATGATGTGTTACATTCATACGAGCAGACAGAGAAGTAAGTTTGAAGTAAGTTTGGAGCAGAAGAAATATAAATAAACCTTGTGTAAATTGTCAACTTTACACTAAGCTAAAATGCTATTCCTATCCATTTCACATGCACATGTGACCAGACACGATCATATTTTTTGACAAGAAAATTCACGATGGATCATAATTTCTTTTTTCTAGTAAGACCTTCGATATTATACAAAAATAATATTCTTGATAATAATATTTGTATTGTTTTCATGTAAAAATATCTAAAAATCCTTAAAACAAGATAAATTAGATTTATCTTGTTTTAGAAACAACACTGCATATGATATTCAGGTTTTTCAGATAATGTATTTTAACATGTGTATTTTTATAGTCAAAACAAGTGAAAGAAATCTACCAGTGCTGAAGAAGTAATCCAAAGTATTTAGAATACGTTACTGATCTTGCGTAATCTAATGGAATACGTTACAAATGACATTTTACAGCATGTATCCTGTAATCTGTACTGGAATACATTTTAAAAGAAACACGGGCATCAGCATTCATTTCTTCCTTTAATTATCTTACAGGGCATAAAATAAATTCTTTTGTGGGGCTGATGGGTAAAAGAAGCCAAGAGGAACCAGGTGAGACTGCATGGTACCTTTAAACCATTTTATAACATTAACAATAACATTAAGCTTATTATTGAAATAAACCAGCAGTTTTTTTATTTATTTATTTATTTATTTTAAATAGAGACATACAGACCAAATTTTCCACCATTTGAAAACCTGACCTTTTCTCTTCACAGAGTCCTTTGAATGGGGAACAGTACAGATCTATGACAAAAGGCGTTAACAGCTAAAACTGGTCACCGTCACATCGGCTTCCAAGGATCATTTCATTCTCATTTATAATTTATTTTTTTAATTAAAGTCAGAATTCCAATTAAAATTCAACTTTCACATTGTGGTGATATAGCAGAACTGCACCTGTGCCCGTTTATTTAACTCATTTAGAAAGGATCAGTCATTTTTAATACTGTCCAGCTGTGATCTAACATGTTTATTTTCACAACATCTCACCAGGTGTTGTGGACCACTGAAGCAAAACTGTGTGCTTTCAGTGGTACGCAGAGATTTGCGCTGACAATGTCACACTACATAGTGCCTCGTAGTGGTTTAACCTGATTATGTGGTAAAAATGACTTCAAATACTGACAGTCTGGGTGTGTTCTCATCCTCATAGACTGTGCCTGTCCTGTCTCTGCTATGTGCAAGGGTTTTGGTATCTTGATATCTCTGTGTGATTGTAGCTTGATATTAAAAATATTTTCTTTATTGGTAGAACTTTTAATTCCTTGTTGCATCGTTGAATGTGTGGCATATTGTGGGTTAATCGTGCACAACAGTGGTACACTCACTCCTCCTATTGGCTATTGGAGCAATATCAACTTTAACACTAAACATCTAAACAAGCGATCAAAAAATCTTGAGGATTTGAGAAAAAAAAACATTCTTAAGACCAGCTCTACAATACAATACCATCAACGCCTGTAGCATATGTTAAAATCTCTAAACAAGCTCATTCAAAAACCTCTTACACCAGTGAGGGGTGTACACTACAAAATCATTTTTTTTTACTCTGTATTTTTGTTTTGTTTTCAAAAATTCTTTAATGTAAAATATACATTTACTTTAGAAAACTGGTAAAAATGCCAAAAGGGTAAGAAAAATAAACATATTTTTCATATCCAATTAACAAATCGTTTTTTTTTTTTTTTGTTAATTTATTATTTTAGCATATTCCAGAGCTGTCCCACCAAAGAACATACACATTTTTTATTTTTATTATTCTTGTACAACCTTGAATATATTTGCTTCAATCCCTATGCTAACCCATAATTTAAGGCGAATTTGTTTTTGAATAACCATAACTTAGCTGCATAAAGATATATAACTAGCCTAGTGATTACAACTAATTTGTCATCCAGCTGACTTTTATACAAAACAACATACAGTACACCAATTAAAAGGACCGTCCCACTGGAGGAACTTGAGTTGAAGTGCCTTGCCAGCTGAGCCCTAACAAAAATGGACCTTTACACTGCGTCTCATTCACCCATTCACACACCAATGATGGCAGAGCTGGCATGCAAGGCGCTAGCCTGCCATTGGGAGCAACTTGGGGTTCAGTGGTCCAGGAATCGAACCACCAACACTGTGATTAGTGGACAACCCGCTCTTCTACCTGACCCACAGCCGCCATTTGTTTTATGTTCTGTGAGAGAAAGAAGTCTGGCATTTGGTTGGTTTAGATCAAAGCATTTGAGGTTTACTGGTTGTTGAACACTTGGGACAGTGTCCAACATTGTAATTTCACTGCATTAGCTGAGGATATAACTCCTATTTGTAAGAAATCCACCTGTAACAAATTTGTCATCATTTACTCACCCTCATGTTGTTGCACACTCAAAAGACTTTCATCTTTCAAAGGCATAATAAAGATTTATTGCATTGTATTAATTTTAAGATAAGAAAAACCAATGGGGTTTGGTGTGATTGATGTCAAATCTCACACAAAGAGTTAGTGTTTGTGATTCTCAAGAAACCCATCAAGAAAATGTTCTGGCCCTATTTTACTCCAAAATAAAAATTCAATTTTACATTCAGGAAATTAAGCCTTTTTTGGAGGATATTAAGATTTTAATGCCAGTGACATACCAAAATGCAAAAACAGGTAGTCATTATTGTAGTCTCATTATTGACATGTTAAAAAATATTTAAATTGGAAAGTATTTACACATAGTTGAATTCTCTTGGTTCTGCCTTTCATTTTCTTAGTTTTTTCATAAAAATATAAATATACAATAGCATCTTTGTACTGTAATACAGTCCAAAAGTGACTTATTAATGAGAATTATCACTGAAAACAGAATAGTAAAAGTAAAATGTCTGGACGTGTTATGGTAATGATGATTGATAAAATGTGGTAAAATGTGCTTAAGTGTCCTATTAATGATCCTTAAAGGTTTAAAATGTAGGCTTAAAATAAACATATCAGTACCTTGCAAAAAATACATATGGATTCCATACTTTCAATAAAACTGTGGTGACAAAATAACAAAGATTCTAATTCTAGCATATATATATATATATATATATATATATATATATATATATATTTGCATTTACAGAATTTTGGGGATAAAGACAAGAACATTTTTGTGAGAATCATTATGTCCAAGCAAAAGAGAGCTACGGCAGATGGGCAAGAGATTCTGAAATTCACTGAATAATGATTTCAGATTTTTGTTCACACAAAGATATCGCATGTCTTCAGAAGACTTGGAATATAACACTAAATTAACATTTAGTCCTTTCTCAAAACCACTTGGTATCTATATGCTTTGTTAGGGCTGGGTATTGATACAGATTTCTTGATTCGATTTCACAAGCTCTTGATTTGATATTGATTCATAAAGGTACATTTGTGTTACAATGCCCATTATGCTTAAATATTAAAGAAATTCTCTCTCAGCTATTGCTCTTAATTATAAAGGAACCTTCTAGGCACAATTAAAAAAAATATGAATTTTACAAATTATATTTTATCATTAGTTTTTCATGAAAATGGTCACATTTTAGCTTTTGAAAGAAGTTCAAATTCTGTGTATTCCATCAATGAATATCTTGAAATTGCCCATATTATGATGCATATATATTTTTGTTACATATGTATTGTTTACTTGCATAATTTGTGCCATTTACAAGTATTAACATTGATATGTAGAACACCCCCCGCGACCCTGTACACAGGATAAGCGGTTGACGATGGATGGATGGATGTAGAACACCTGCTTAATCGGTACTGTCTCTTTAAGACTAGCATCATCAGACAGTAAGCCCATATAATGAGACCAATTTCCTTAGCGCATCCATGTGTGATAAGAATTAATGTTTTGTTTTTATCAACAACTGAATAAAAACAGAAAGGGTTTTAAGATACATTTTTCAATGAGATATATGGTTCCATGGATCTCTTCACACAGAACGAATTAAACCAAACTTTACTCTCAATATGCAGTGAAAGGACATCTGTGCTAATTCTTCTACACTATACTACTCAGTCATTGGTGAGTGAAATCTGAACATTTACCAGCCAGTGGCTAATTATAGACATTTTAAGTCACAAAGCGTGAGGTTTGGTCACACGTGCGAGTGATTCAGTGGTTGCCACATAGTGTAAAGGATCGAGATGAATCGGAAAATTGATATTTTTACCCAGCCCTGTGATTTATGCTTACATTGTATGGAAAAGAACACTGGAACAATGATTCAAAACTCCTTACAGGTTTGGAACGATATGTGAATAAAAATCGGTGATAAAATAATTTTCTTTTCTTTGGGGCAAACCTTCCCTTTAATACATTTATTTATTTAGTCAGTCACCAGAGCTAGCAAAGCAGCGACAAAAGTGTGTTGCAAATCCAACGTTGTTATACAATTCCATGACACAGGCAGAGGATTTAAGTCCAATTTAAAAGAAATTGCCCAACAACATTCTCATTTGCAAATACTAAAACACAACAAACATTTGTAAAATTACAGTATAGTAATAGTTATACCAACTCGGACATAAGAGCTGGAACACGCAGTTCCCTCAGCAGCCTATTAAATTGCTCTTTTTGTTAAAAGCTACACTACCCGTCAAAAGTTTTGAAACACTTACTCAGTCTTTATTTTATATATATATATATATATATATATATATATATATATATATATATATATATATATATACACACACACACACACATTTTTTTTTTTTTCACATTTTAGAATAATAGTTAAGTCATGAAAACTATGGAATAACATAAATGGAACTATGGGAATAATGTTGTGACTAAACAAAATCCAAAATAAATGAAAACTGTTATATTTTAGCATCTTCAAAGTTTTCACCCTTTGTCTAGAATGTGCAGACATGAACTCTTGACATTTTCTCAATCAACTTCTTGAGGAATCACCTGGGATGATTTTAACAGTATTGCTGGAAATCCCATCTATGTTGTGCACTTATTGGCTGCTTTTCTTTATTATTTGTTCCAAGTCATCCATTTCAAAACCTTTGTTTGTTGTTAAATTTTAATAAATATTAACCATAAATTAATATGACAGCACAATTATATTTTTGTCTATAAAACTAATTTAAACATTTAAGCATACGCCTTCAGATCAAAAGATTTTTAAGATCATGAAAAAATTTCAGTCAAGATTATCAAAACTTTTGACCGGCAGTGTATTTTTCGATGCTCCATAAGCTGCAAAATCATAGTGTGCATTGTGTAGTTGAAGAGAACACAAGGTTAAATCAAGCACTGGAATTCAGGCATGATTATTGATCTTTATCAGGCTTGTAGATGGACAGGGTTCTGGCCGAAGGGTCTGTGGCCTTGATCCAGCGGGGCATCCAGTAATGTGGCGTCCACTCACAGCGGCCAGGGTAGAGCTTCTCAAAGATCTGCCTTATGAAAAAACCCTCTTTGGTTGTAGGGGGGTTAAAGGGGAATAGCTTTGCTGCTTTCTCTAATTGGGAGTCGTTCACCTGAACGGAAAGAGGATTGATTAGTGCCATATTCACTCACAAGTAAATTTTCATGATTTTTGTGTGAACACGTGCAGTACCTCAGACTCGATGTGCTCCTGTAGGCTTGCGTACCAGGATTTCTTCACTGATGTCATCCCGTCACTGAAGGCCTCTTTTCTTCTCCAGAGAATCTCATCTGGGATAAGATTCATTCCTTTAAACGCTTCCCTCAGGAGATGCTTCTCCACTCCATCCTGCACCGATCAAACAAGTTATTCATCCGCTTACAAAAATCACTGATTTTTAAAAATTAAATTGAAAAAATGAAGGCATACTAATAAACATTTGAAAAATGAGCAGTACAACAGCATAGCACTCAAATTACTATTTTATAAGTGGTGCCCCCCGTGTCGATCCCAACTCATGTGATTTTCTTTTCTTTTGATTTGTTTGTTGTAATCTTTTTTTTTTTTTAAGTGTTTAAGCTTAAAGGAGTCCTTTCAACTAATTTTAATAAGTAAAATGTAGATGATTTTACCAAGCTATGAGCTAATTAGCATCAAAATGACTTATTTACCAATAATGTCAGTGACTGGTGACTCCGGTCTGTCAAGCTCGAGAAAAAGAAATAAATAGAAAAACATGTATGACTCATGCAAACCCTCTACCAGACTTTTGACGACATGCAAGCGTAAAGCAACTGAAAACTAATAAAAGATATTAAGCAAATTGAGAAGCCTTTGCCTTTAAAACAGCCCCAATTCTCCTAGATACACCTGGACACAGTTTTTCTTGGTTGTTGGCAGATTGGATGTTCCAAGCTTCTTGGAGAATTCACCACAGTTCTTCTATATATTTAGGCTGTCTCAATTGCTTCTGTTTCTTTATGTAATCTCAGCCTGACATGATGTTCACTGGGGGTTTTGTGGGGGCCATGACATCTGTTCATGACAGCAGGGCTCCCTGTTCTTCTATTCTAATCTTTTCTATTAGCAAAAGTAATGTTTGGGAGTCTAACATTTATATTTTCCATTGTCACACTAAAATTGAAGATATAAATAACCATCTTAAGACAAATGCACAGTACTGTACATATAAGCGAAACCAAAAAACGACAAGTAAACCATGTGAAGACTTTTTTAAAATTCATATTTTTTTCCCCCTTCAATGGGTTTGGAGCAACATTATAATGACAGCAAATATATGACAGGATATAAAAATAGAGATAGTTATAATGTCATTTTTGGTAAACTATCCTTTTAACTGCAGCATGTGGAACTATTTTCCTTAATTGTAATGAAACAAAAAAGGTAAGTGCACAAGTTATAGCCTTCTTTCAATATTCAGAGGAACAAAAAAATGGGCTATACTATAAAAACATCAGAACTGGCAGTAAAAAACAGTGATTGCATATTCTGCATTTTTAATTTGACAAATTTTACTTTATTTAAACGATGATTACAACAATGACTTCTGTTCGGTTGTTTCATATGTTTTGACATCTGATCCAGACCTGATTTAAATGCACATGGTAAACAAGAAATGCTCCAGTAGGACTGGATTTTACACTGAGATTTAGTCAGAATTAGTCATTGAAGTGCAAGGTGTAAGGAAAGCCCACCTTTGGCACTCTCATCTCTTCAGGAAGAGAGAGGTAGTATGCTGTGAACCTGTGGTCCAGGAAAGGCACTCTCAACTCCAGTCTAATAAGAAACAAAGTTCTGGTGTCAGGAATACAATGGAGATCATCAAGCATATGTGTGGATTGCTATACAAGCGGATATTTTCCGTTCCACTCACCCATGAGCAGCTGTGGTTCTGTCTGCTCTCAGAACATCAAACCAATACAACTCTTTCAGCAGACGCACACTTTCCTCAGCACCAGCTTTAGGTGATGGAGCCTAAATCAAAATGGACATATTCAGTGGAGCTCAGCTAAATGGCCATAAAAATACAACTCACAATACATGACAGTATTTTCATATACAATGGCCATAAAAATGCATGGATTTCCCTGTAAATTGTACAAAAAGTATCAAACCAAGTGGCATCTACAATCAAATCATTCTAGATTTTTTCTCAGAAGTAATGGAGTAATTTCCTGCCATTTCTTCCAATCAAATGGTGCCAGAGTGATGTTTAGTGGATGTATGAATATTTTACTCTCACACAGGGTTCCTAGCAGAGTAACCAGAGGTGTAGTTCACATTAGCCATGGACAACTACATGTTAATGCTTGACAAATACAGTTGGAGTCAGAAGTTTACATACACTTAGGTTAAAGTCATCAAAACTCATTTTTTAACCACTCCACAGATTTCATATTAGCAAATTATAATTTTAGAAAGTTGTTCAGGACATCTACTTTGTGCATGACATGAGTAATTTTAAGTGACTATATCACAATTCCAGTGGGGCAGAAGTTTACATACACAAAGTTAACTGGGACTTTAATGCTTCCTTTTCTTTTTGCAACTTCAAAGTTCTGATCACTATTAACTTGCATTGTATGGACCAACTGAGATATTCTTCTAAAAACCTTCATTTGTGTTCTGCAGAAGAAAAACAAATCATATAAATCTGGGATTGCATGTGGGTTAGTAAGTGATGAGAGAATTTTCATGTTTGGGTGAAATATCCCTTTAAACGTCCAAATTCATTTTGGGACCATCATATGGAGGAAAACAATTTAAAACAAAATATTTAAAAAAACTAAAAAAAATACAGTATCCATAAATGTCTCTTGTATTTCATTTTAGCATTATCTTTGGGTTGATTGTTCAATCAAGCATGAGCTTAGTCCCTTATATTTTTAATTTCAGGGTAATGGCACGTCAGTCAGTTAAGAGATTGCCAATGTTTTGGTTGGCAAATTCATAAGTAAGATTTAAAAAGAAATCTCTTATTGTACCAAGCTCAGCCATAGTTGCGAAGCCCAAAGAAAAAAGGTGACATCCACTGTCGGTGAGTGAATGTCTGACGACTGTAACCCTGTCAATGAAAACACATGAAGCTTATGCTTAAATGAAAAATGGTTTAAGTTTCATAAGCACAAGCTTTGTGTCTTTTCATTTTCAGTTACCAAAGATATGGCTAAAATATCAAATGGATGCCAACTAGTGATTAAATTAAATACAAATGGCATTTATAGTGATTTATGTAATGGTAAATCATTTTATAGTTTTTTTTTAATTTTTATTTAATTATGTATTTATTGATTTATTTACATATTTATATAAAGATTTAAGAGTAATTTGGCCCTCCATACCATTGAAGAGATCATCAAATAAATACATTTAAAAAAAACAATATACTTTCAAAATATAAGCTTATACAATTTGAGCAACCCACAGAAGATAAGCATATCTTGTGCTTAATATATGCAGTAATCGCCAAACATTATTAGAATATATAATCAACTGAAATGACACAATGACATGTACCATATGGAAATAGATGTATCCTTGCGTAAGCTCATCAGAGCCTTCACCTGAAAAAATGACAACGCTGTCTGTCTTCTCACGGATGTACTTTGCTATCAGGTACATACCTGCAGACAAAGACAAAATGAATGTTGCACAATGTTCCTTTTTCTGTTAAACACTGCTGCCATCTAGTGCTTATGTGCATACAGTCAATGTATTATAGCCTAAAAGCCTATTTAGTCGTTTTAATTTCGATTGTAGGGCAAGAGCATACCTTTATATCACTTGGCCACATACTGTGAGAATATGCGTTTACTGAAAACTTTAGCAATTTTGTCTAGTCCCACAGTAAAACCTTTTGTCCTCACTTTCCGTGCAGTACAATGCTGATGGCGCATTTTAAAAGCCCGTCGCCACTATTAGTGGATAACGCCACTATTATCTCTAATCCAAGGAATTCACATCAATTCACTTGTTCAAATGAGTAGGACGGAGGAATGCTAACTAAACAAAATTGTTTGAGGTCAGTGGGCACAGTGAAAGAAGAAGAAAAACAGTGTGGTGTTAAACAACACTTTGCAAATGTTAGGGGACCTTTTTTTCCACTAGAGAAATTTACTATTACTTTTGACAAATAATGAGTTAAAAGTACCTTGTAAAAGAAATATATATATATATATATATATATATATATATACACACACACACACACACACACACATACATATATACATACACACACACACACACACACACATACATACACACTGCAAATTAGAGGGAGTTTTTCCATGTTTCCATTCATTTTAATGTACACGCTTGTTGTGACTTTACTCACCTACAGAGGCACGCACAGTGGTGATGTCATAACTCTCAAGGTGAACAATGACTTCCTTCAGTGCACGAATCCCCTCCTCAGGAGTGAAGCTCACCTCATGGTGCTCACTGCCTATGTGAGCTGCCACCTTCGACAAACAAAAACCTGTTAAAACCCAACTAATCTGCTACTAATGCTTAAAACCACAAATATGTTTGGTCTGTTAAGACATACAGTGTTAAACATGTTATACTGATTTAATGTCACTTGCCTTGCGAGCAGCTGCAATATCGGGGCTGTCTTCAGCACCAATGGCAAAGGTCTGAATGGGATACGTGAGCTGCTCTTCTTTGGCCAGTTTCACAAGGGTTGCAGCAACCAGACTGGAATCAAGACCACCTGGAAAATGTTATATTAACCTATAGTTATTTACCGTGCATTCATTGTACACTGCCAAAAGGTAGTAATTACGCAAACACTGAAAGAGAGACATAGCCTCAAAGTTTATTGATTGTCCAGCCAAATGTGGATTATAAAATAGTCTGACTCCATTTTCTCTGAATCTGAGCAAAGTTTAGCCAAACCCATCTATCTTAAAACAGATCGTAGTCTAAGAGTCTCCATTTCACTCGTAACTCTATTTTGACAAAATGTGTAGTTACTGTGTTTTGCCTTTGCAGGGTAGACCAGTTGCGGTACAGGGACAATTAAGTATCATAGGCAGCTTAAATGCAAAAAGGTAAGACTAACTAATTCACTGAATCAATACCAATAAATAAGTAAAGCACATGCACCTGAGAGAAGGCAACCGATTCTTCTGTGAGCCATCAAGCGTTTCCTGACAGCATTTTCAAACAGCATTCTAATGTTGCTCTTGACCGTCTCCAATGCAAAGCCTGATGAAAAGGGGAGAAATGCATTTTGCTTTACTGGTGGTACAACAAAAACTAAATGTATACAACAAGGATTGGGATTAAACTGTACATGGAACATAGTTCAGCAATTGTTGATTTAAAAATGATAGACTTCTCTCTTTGGTATTCATTATGATATAGGATTTAGGGTGAATTAAAGTAAAGTTAAAGTAAAGCTAAATAACTTGGGTGATTTTTACATTAAATCTAAAGTATGCAATTTCTGCGACACTAGCACCACTGAAAGGAATTACAAAAATAAACAATGCTTTCAAAACATCATTTCTGAATACGCCCCTCATCTGCCCTTAATAAAAACAAAGAGATAAGTCGCGCCATTGGCTGAGTAATGTTGTTGGAGCGGGTTTAAACTCTAAGAGTGTTCGTTTTTGTTTAGTTAAAGTGTTAATTAGTTTCAGTAATTTACAAAACAACAAAAGAAGGGGCAAGTGCTTGGTATCACTGTAAATATTTTTTTTTTTTTTTAAATGACATAGATTATGATACATTATGAGACTCTCAGCCTAAGAAACTGCTGAAAAAAAAAAAAAAAAAAAACACAAATTTGAGCCAAAAATATACTTTTTTTAAAAAAAAAAAATTATATTATACATCTCTGGATGTAAATAAGGTGGCTCCAGAAACCTGCTTTTGTTTTGTTCCTAATCAAGTCATCTGTATCTGAGGAAAATTTTATGTTGATATGACAAAGCAATCAAAAGTTATAGTATTACAAAATTTTTTTTACATGGTGTCAAAAAAAACTCCATGTGCCCAAAAGCCTCTCCAAACAAATGAATCCTAATAATTGTACATAAGAACTAATTACACATGCAAATACAACAATGACTAAAGGTTTGCACAGCATGCAGACATTATATTATTAATGAGATTTCACAGAATAAGTGTCTTTTGACTCAGTCTGCATCGAGTCATTTACTTGGCCATATGTATTCAATTACCTTGTGTGTGGGCTCATTTGACACCTCCTCTAAGTAATGGTATTAAGACATATACTTGCTATATTTTTTTGCATTTCTGGTTTTATTCTACTCTAAGAGATTTCCAACAACGTATTACACATGGCTATTTGATGAGTTTTTTTTTTACTGATTGCAATAATATGTACAGTGCAATTTTCTTTTTTTATATATATATAAATGATCAAAACGTAACACTTCTGATTTGTCTGAAAATTTCAAAGCACTTGTTCAGTTTTGGTCATGATCTTTACATGCACTGAAAAGTAGAGCTTCTTAGCTTGAAGAGATACCCATTTTGTGTTGGTCAAGACTGTAGTTATTAATATTTTGACAAAAAAACGAATTCTCTTATGGTGGGCCCATCCTAGCTTAAAGGGTTAATTGAGTATTTTAGGACTGTCCCAGTTAATGCATAAAGTGATATAATTTAAATAACGTTTAGTAATCTAAATTAACCGTCTGTTGTTAATCTAGGCAGTTTCATGTTTAATGAAGGCTGGTGGTAAAGGTTTTTAATTGTATAATATACAGTGTGTCAAAAACTAAAAGTAAAATTAATTTGAGGTCATTTTATTTTAGTTCGTTTTGGAGTCATGAAAATGTTCACTTAGTAATTTTTATTCCTCATTAAAAACGTTTTACTTCTAAAGAAATTATTAGTAAATTTGAAACAAATGTTTAAAATAATGACAACTCACATGAGATGAAGAATCCAGTCATATCAGTAACTTTATAATAGACGTTTTTTTCTACATGGGGGAGGGGGGGCGCCTCATGGCGGCTGCCATGTTAGCATCACATGACCCCCCCGAATTCTACTCGCTTAATCTCAGTAACTGCCCTGTTATTGGACACATTCATTCATGGATTAAATTAATCCTGGTTTACTGTGCAAAGTGAATTTCTTCAATGGCATTGTCAAATGAAAACTATTGATTGAATGATGCAGCATCCAGGCCTCTAGGTGTCAGTGTAAGCCTCTTCGACATACTCTAAAAAATTGCTGAGTTCACTTTTAAGTTCCATTTTTTTTTAATTATATTCATTTTTATTATAGTTAACAAATATGTTTTCATGTGTTTACATGTCCCATGCGTATGACATCTACCTGTGCCAAGTCCCTCCACCTTGTCATAGGTGGCGTGTTTGGGTTCATCTGTGCAGCTGTGGAAGCGGTCTATCTGAACAGACTCCACTTTCCCGGTAATTTTCAAGTCAAACACCTCAAAGTGTCCCGGGGGGAAGGGACTGATCTTTGCAGGAGTGGACATGGAGTGTGTGATCTGTGTTAAACCTGTTTGGATTACAATTATGTAACGCTGTTAGAATCATGTTCTGACTCTTAGGAGAGAGATGTGCTCCTCACGCATATATTTTAAGAGAGCAACTCTATATTATTGATTATACCTTTGGCCTCAGAACAGACAGCTAGAAAGCCATCATCAGCCATCAACTTGAACAAAGGCCTCACACCATAGGTATCCCTGCCTAGGAAAACCTTTCTGTTAGCAGTGTCCAACAATATAAAGGCAAATACACCATCTAGCAGCGAGGCCATCTTCTCGATTCCAAAGCGATCATAGAGGTGCAGAAGGATTTCTCCATCAACTTTGGTCTGATGCTCAAACTCAAAGTGTTTCTTCAACTATAAGGGAAAACGGAAAGTTAACAAATGTCGCTGGTAAAACATGTAGGTGCGTGACATCATGCATTTCAGGCTTTATTATGCATTTAGCATAAATTATGTTAATTTGATTCATTCATGAGATTATAAAGACAAAGAATAATCAGACCCTTATAAAAACTACAGAACCATGGTACAGTAATTGTATCAGAGGACAGTAAAATTGAACATTAGTTATGAGCTCTATTAGTGTGTACTGCAATAATGGAAAAATTAAATATTCTGAAACTTTATAAAACTATATATCAGGACAGACTGGAATGGGTCACAAATGTTACCTACCTTGAGGTGGTTGTAAATCTCACCGTTGTAACACAGCCAGAGGTAGGGAAACTTCTTGACACGCAGAGGCTGCATGCCGTACAGCTGGTCCACAATGGCCAGACGGTGAAACCCAAAGCAGCAGTTGGTGAAACCGTTGACATTCTCGAAGCGGAAAGCATCTGGACCGCGATGTGCGATCTTCATGGCATTAATGCACTGAACCGCAAGGCACTCATCACTTCCGAACAAGGCCCATATACCACACATTCTGCTGCAGGATATTCAGAAGAAATAATTGATTAGAAATTAGCCATATTAACCATATTTGAATGACATGTAATAAAAATGACATAAAATATGTTATTTTACCATAAAGTTTAGAATCAGCAATGCATGACTTTATTTCACCCAAAAATGAACACTAACGAAGATTTTTAGGAGAATGTTTTAGCTCTTTTGGTGCTCACAATGCACGTCAACATGGTCCAAAACTTTGAAGCTAAAAAAAAAGCACATAAAGGCAGTGTAAAAGTAATCCATACGACTCCAGTGGTTTAATCCATGTCTTCAGAAGAGATTTGATAGGTGTGGGTGAGAAACAGATCAATATTTAAGTCCTTTTTTACTGTAAATTCTCCTCCCTGCCAAGTAGGAGGCGATATGCACAAAGAATGTGAATAGCCAAAAACAAAAGAAGAAATCTCAGGAGAAGAGCACATACAAGGGCTGTTTGAAAGTGGAGATTTATAGTAAAAAAAGGACTTAAATGTTTCTCACTCACACTTATCATATCACATCTGAGAACATGGACTTAACTTAACCACTGGAGTCAAATGGATTACTTTTATGCTGCCTTTATGTGCTTTTTTGAGCTTCAAAGTTTTGGACCTTGTTGACATGCATTGTGAGGACCAACAGCGCTGTTATATACTTCTAAAAATCTTTGTATACGTTCAGCAGAAGAAAGTCATACAGATCTGGGATGGAATTAGGGTGAGTAAATGATGGGAGAATTTTCATTTTTGGGTGAACTAACCCTTTAAAAGTACACTTTAAAAGTAATGTTTTTTATGGATGTCGTCTTGGACTTACACTGACACCTAGCGGCATGATGCAGTATCATTTTTAGTTACCAATGCCATTGTAAAAATGCCCTAGTGAGTCAGCCATAAATAACTTAAATCCAGGAATTAAATGATCAAATATCAGGATGGTTACTGAGATTAATGAGTAGTATTCGGTTGGTCATGTGATTCAAACATGGCAACCCCATGTGCGGACCCTCTCCATGTAGAATAAAACAGCTTTTATAAGCTTACTGAAATAACTGGAGTGTTCATTTTAATGTGAGTGCTCATGATTTTAGACATACGTTTCAAAATTATTGCATTTCTTTAGGAGAAAACTTTTTGAATGAGAACAAAAATGACAGAGTGCACCTTTAACTGTTGCCAGTATCCACAAACTGCACAAACTGCCAATACACAAACAACAAAAGGACCATAGTTGTACTATGATATTCTTTAAAGTACTTTGGAGTACCATGTAAAACAATTGGTACCGAATTATTAACATTTTCATGTACCATGGTATTGACATGGTACATGAAAATGTGGTACGTGCGTACAGTGGTACGGAAAGTGCCATAATACAAAGTTTCACTAGCATCAGAATAGTATACAAAACAGATTTAAGTGAAACAAGAATTGTTAAAAAAAAAAATAAATAAATTGTGTCTGGTTAAGTGCTCTTGGAAAAGATGTGTTTTTAGCCGTTTTTTGAAGACAGCGAGTGAGTCTGCTTCACGGATGGAGTTGTGGAGGTCATTCCACCAACGTGGTATGATGAAGCCGAAATTCTGGGAAAGTGTTTTGGTGCCTCTTTGTTTTGGGTCGACAAGGCGACGTTCCTTAGCCGACCGCAGGCTTCTAGTGTGAACGTAGCTCTGCATAAATGATTTTAGGTATGCTGGAGCAGACCCAGTGACTGTTTTGTATGCCAGCATCAGAGCCTTGAATTTAATACGTGCATCAACCGGCAGCCAGTGGTGAGAGACAAAGAGAGGCGTAACGTGCTCTCTTTGGTTCATTAAAGACCAGACGTGCTGCTGCATTCTGGATCATTTGCAGAGGTCTAAATGCATATGCAGGAAGGCCTGCAATGAGAGCGTTACAGTAGTCCAGTCTAGTTATGACAAGTGACTGAACAAGCAGTTGTGTGGCATGTTCAGAGAGGAAAGGTCTTATCTTCCTGATATTGTAGTGTAAATCTACATGATCTTGCGGTCTTTGAGATGTGGTCTGTGAAATTAATTTTGTTACCGATGGTTGCCCCTAGATTTCTGACTGTTTTGGAAGGCGATACTGTAGTTGTACTGAGCTACACAGTGATGTTTTGTTCAACAGCAGGGTTGGCTGGAAAGACAAGGAGTTCGGTCTTGGCTGGGTTAAGAATTACCGTGATACATGTCAAAAGAGCATTTAATTACCATTGTGGACCAGCACTATAACATGGAATATAATGCTCTGGTTTGATTTCACAATGTTGCATACTCAAAATTAAATATTGTCTGCATATTATTGAACATTTAAGACATAATGTGATTAATTTTTAGATAAACAGAATGATTATTTTTTTTGCACTCTATTGAAAAACAAATCTTAAAACAAAGTCAATTTAAGATTGTAGCATTCTGCATGTATACTGGAGATACAATATGGACATAACCCTCATCCTATATCTAAGAACACTTTAGTAAAGACACAAATATACACAGTGTAGTTGTATTAGACCACTGATCACATCATAGTTATCTAGCACTGTACAACCTAGGTTAGCATCTGAAATAGCACAGGCTGAGTGCATCAGACAACTGCATGTCTCTGCATGCTTGAGCATATCATTAGGTGAATTTAGCCTGTAAATAATGTATCTAACTGGTAAAACGTGTCCACCTACATGGCTGAAATAAACCGGAAACTGTCCGTATATGAAACACAGCAAGGTTATCTCAAAAGCTTTAAATCATGCAACTACTGTATGAAATGTATTATCTGAAATGGTCGAATAAATAATTTATGACAGTAACTATATCTATGCAAGCTTGGCAGTGAGGTCTGTAGTGGTTTAACATTTAGAAATGTAGCACACTAGTCTACAACAGTATAATTAATAATCACACTGTAGCAAATTAAAAACACCAATAGTGTAATAGCATGATACATTCGTAATAAATAAAAGGTATAACTGGTAATACCTTTAGTAGATGCTTGATTTGGTCTGTATTGGTCTTGGAGAGAGCTGCACCTGTTTTACTTCAGCAGAGTCTGGCTGATGAAACACATGTGCGATGTTTCTACAGGGAAATCATTCAACTCATTGGGATGCGGGAAGTATAAAAGGGGCGGAGTCAGCCGGACCGGCTGTCACTGCTGATTGGTCAAAGCCACCAAAGTTGCCATTGCGTTCAAGGCCACATGACTATTCAGTTTGACGTTTGGGATGTCCGATCAGAGATTATTTAGCCCGAAACGGACCACTTGTATTCAAATTAATGGGCAAATATGGAACGCGCAAGATTACAGATATCCCGCCTTACAGGAAAAAGAGCCAATACATTTTCAAAAAGATACAGAAATCGCCTGTCAGTCAACTTCGAGAACGCGCAGGCGTATTAGCTGGACCAGACTATATATATATATATATATATATATATATATATATATATATATATATATATATATATATATATATATATATATATATATATATATATATATATATATATATATATATATTTTTTTTTTTTTTTGCACAATTTACGATAACAATGTTATCAGATTTAATGTTGAACTGAAATATGTTCTTTGGTCGAATTCTTGTCCAACCGTTTTGGGGATATTCAAGTAGATAGGAGCTATACTTTATGCCGCTTGACTAGTATACTTTATTCACAACAGCAGCATCTGCATCTTTGTTTTTGTATTTTTAATTTGAATGACAACGAGGATCTGTGGGATAGACGTACAGTCTCTAATGGGCTGTACTACAGTTTAAAGTGTTTTTGGATCGTTCCGTGGAACAAAACGTTGAAAAAACCCATCTTTCCAAGAATATTCAGTTGAAAAAAAAAAAAAACTCCAGACAACACGAGTTGTGGAAAATCAGATGTGATATGGAGTTTTTTGTTTGTTTGTTTGTTTGTTTTTTACAGCTTTATACCGTGCTGCCATCGAAGAGATGGTCCTCAAAGCCTCATTATCATTTCCATTAAAAAAATCATAAGCGCTACCGTGAATAAATCAAGCGGCAACCTCCCCGTCTCTCTCTTGAAACCAACACGGAAGTGAATTAAACTGCAATTCATCGACTGGCCGCTTGAGGCTGGCTGCAAAAGTGAGTCAAATCTGTATCTCCCCCATGTTAAAATGCTTAACTTTACAGCAGAAAAAAACGTTTACAGCCTGGAGCAAAAAGTGGCTTGGATCTATACAGCTTATTTTGCCCTTCATGACAACTGTTAGGGGGGTGAATTTTTTTTTATAACAAATCCGTTTAAATTATATTAAGCCTTTAATTTCCGCATAATTAAGGGCGTGGCCACTTTTGAGTGACAGTTGGATTCCTGCTGCTCACGTTACCTCAGCTAATTGTCTGACTGTGAAAATAAATCAGTTTTAGCCACTAAACTTGGCATCTCTGCCGTGTTTGTGATTTTTCGAGATTATTTCACAATTATAATGTCTTGCTGTGGGGTTAATTGTATTATTAAAAGTGCTGCAGCGTTTTAAACTTTGTGTAGTTTAATATCAATAACATATAAATAGTTATTTCAAGTTTTGTTGTGTAGGTTCAGGTTAATTTACCTCAATAGTAAGCTTGGTTTGAATCGTTTCAAAATAAACCGCCAATATCTTCCATCCAAAGACAACTTGAACGCCTCGAGCTAGGCGGGCGTGGTTTCAGCAGCAGGCTCCTCGGCTCCACCCACGTCCCGCCTCTTTGCCCATTTTCGTTTTTCCGGGAGTGACGCGTTACCAAGATGGCGACGGTCGGCCCCGCCCACTTTAGGCTTCAAAAACGCTCTTCAGAAACCTACGGGTGACGTCACGGACACTACGTCCATTCTTTTTTTACAGTCTATGGAATAAATAGCTACTCGGGAGCGTTCCAAAAATGGCCGCCGAGTTGACTGACTTGCCTTGAAAGCAACTTTGGTTCAATTCACTTTATGGTTTAAGCTTATGCGGACAGTTGAATCTGTTCAAATAGCGGATTTTTCAGCTATTTTTTTTAAATAACCGTTTACAGCATTAAACATTTAAATTTGTACGGTAAATTAGCTGTTTATGACTATGTGACATAGATTAGAAAATATAGATTGCATAAATAATGTGTTGTTTATTGTTCAACCATTCCTACACCATTGTTAACAACATAATTACCTTGTAATGTATTATATTGTGCCCAATATTATTCATATTAATGGTAGATCATATATATATATATAATATAGATCAATCAATAATCATCATGCAGATCAATAATATAAACAGAACCAGGCATAGCTAACACTACTTTTTCAATCTCAACACTGAACAGCTGTGGCCAAAAGTACTGGCAGTGACATAAACTTTGTGTTTCGCAAAGTTTTCTGCATCAGTTGTTGATTCACATTATTTCTAGATTATTTTGCAGAGTGATCAGATGCATTTTAAATAATTGCAGCAGACTGATTGCTATACATGGAGGGAAGAAGTGCTTCCAATCATTGTGTTCTTGTTAGCAATGGTTACCTCTAAAGGAAGACGTGCAGCCATCATAGCTTTGGCCTTAATGGCCTCACATGCAAGCATGAAATTGCTGCAAAGAATATTGCACCTGAAAGAACCATTTATTGGATCATCATAAACTTCAAGGAGAGAGGTTCAACTGCAGTGAAGTAGGCTTCAGGACGTCCCAGAATTTCCAGCAAGCGCCAGGACTGTCTCCTCCTGAGTCAGCTATGGAATTGTGTCACCACCAGTGCAGAGCTTGCTCAATACTTGTGAAGACTTTTGGACAATGGCCTGATGTCAAGAAGGGCAGCAAAGAAGCCACTTCTCTCCAAGAAAAACATCAAGGACAGACTGAAAATCTGCAGGAAATACAAGGATTGGACAACAGAAGACCAGTGCAAAGTTATCTTCTCTGATGAAGTCCCCTTCCAACTGTTTGGGACATCTGTAAAATCGATAGTCCGGAGAAGAAAAGATGAACACTACCATGAATCCTGTGTCGTGCCAACAGTGAAGCATCCTGAGACCATCCATGTGTGGGGTTGCTTTTCATCCAAGGGAGTGGGCCCTCTCACAATTCTGCCCAAAAACACTGCCATGAATAAAGAATGGTATCAAAACCTCCTGCAAGAGCAACTTCTCCTAACGATCCAGGAGCAATTTGGTGATGATCCGTGCATTTTCCAGCATGATGGAGCACCATGGCACAAGGCAAGAGTGATACTGAAGTGGCTCAGGGATCATTACATAAAAATTTCGGATCCGTGGCCAGGCAACTCCCCAGAACTTAATCCCCTAGAGAACCTGTGGTCAATCCTCAAAAGGCGAGTGGACAAGCAGAAGTCCACAAATCGTGATCAACTCCGAGCACTAATAAGGCAAGAATGGATCACCATCAGTCAGGATTTGGCCCAGAAGCTGATATCCACAATGCCAGAGCAAATTGCAGAAGTTATGAAGAGCAAAGGTCAACACTGTAAATACTGACTCTTTACATATATTGAATGTTTTTGCCAATAAAAGCCTTTAAAACTCATGAAATGCTTATCATTGTTTTCAAAATTTATGTCACTGCCAAAACTTTTGGCCAAGGCTGTACATGTAAAAGTCATTCCTTCAGTTATTTTGCGACTCTGTTCCACTGACTCATTAAAAAAAAGAACCGGTTCAACCAAATGATTCATTTGCTAATCGTACATCATCGCAGGTCACATTACAGGATTTTTGAAATGTTGCTTGAAATGGAAATTATTGTTAACTTCAGGGTAAACTAATCCAAAGTACATCAACCGCTCAATGACAAGCGAACACCTTTTGGATATAATGGTAAAAGTCCAAACTAAAGCCAAATAAAGATGTCTGAACAATTAAAAGTTAATGGGCAACACTTAAAATTGTTCTAGAACTTTCTTTGCCTTCAAAACTGGCATCCTGGAAAGTAAATGGATGTTTTGTTTTTAAATCATAAAAACACAACTTAGATCTCAATAAATACAGAATTTAAGAAAATTCCAGGTCGGAAAGGGATAGTTTTTCAGTTCACTTCAAGTACGATAACTGTTCAGAACAAAATACAGAGATATAAGGGAAAAGCCATTCTTTATGTTTGCAATTACTGATCAATATTGGGAGTAAAAATTAGTAACTGCTCAAAGCTACATTTGTAAATGTACAAATAGGCAATCATTAGTTACAAATATCATTATGTAACACATTTAGCATAACATAAGTATCAATGGACATTTCAATATAAAAGCAAATGGTCCATGACTAACTACATTTGTTGTGGTGACATTGTTTTGCTGAGGAAAGTGGCACTAAATGCTACATAATAAACCAGAGTAATTTACACTGGCTCCATTAAGAATAAAATATCCATTGTCAGCATATGTCAGACACTGATATTAAACCTTGATAAGATAAATAGCTTGTTAAAGCAACAGTGAAACTAGTGCAAAGATCTCAAGCATTGGAAGAAAATACTAAGGGCAAAAAATTATAAAGATGTAAAATTATGTACAAGTTTGAGTAAAAAAAAAAAAAAAAAAACTCATACAAACATTTCAACAAATGTTCTTACATTTTACAAGCATGCTTTCTCAGTTTTAAGAAACAGCATCAAACTTCCTGGTGAGGCACTTTGAAAAAAAAATAAAAAAAATAAAACCAAAGCTTCTGTTGGTTATAAAACTAGCTGCCTTTTACTGGTCTACTAAAAAACACTTCGCTTTAATTAAGTTTCATTCAAATAATTGGAAGCTAAAGTGACAGAAATGTTTTGTTTTGCAATCCCAGGAAAGTGTATCTGAGATGTGTATCTGGCTATCATCGCCCAGTCAGCATTTCTGATGTTGAAGATCCCTGGTGTTGGTAAGTACTTAAAGTCAATACAGGAGTCGCTCTTCTACTGCTCGGACTGAGATTTAAAGTAATCTTCTGTTCTAAATACACTGGGAAGCTCTTGATGTCTTTGTGTTTGCCTTCTTGGGCTAGCATGTTTCTGAAAAAGAAGAGAAAGCAAAAATGTGTTCCCAGTTCTGCAATTGTTCATTGTCAAAACGTTACCAAATAACATGACGATATGAAAAGTGCTCACATTTAAAAATCCTGGCACGCTCATTGTGCGAAAGATCTTTTTGAAGGCGCCTGGTAGAGTTCCAACTTCACCTTCAACTTGAGTGACTTGTTCTTCCATGGCACTGACATTGGCTCTAACCATTTTGACAAAGGCCTGGAAATAAGACTTTACACTTAGAATAACAAAAGAAATATGATTAAATTAACCATAAATCAGCCAACGTTTAGTTAGTACCTCCAATTTGTCGATTTTTCTGTATATCTCTCTCATCTCTTCAGATTTTCTTTGTATCTGTGGCAGGTTCTCATTGACCACCTGAGAAGTGTCATTTCTAATCTGTGATGACAAAAAAAAAAAGTTATTGATGTCAAACAAGCATTGAGTATTTTTTTGGTGTATGTAAAGCTTTTCATGTGGCCTAAGAGAGTGAGATATTTAAAACATGATTTATCAGCTGAACCATATACACTGGAATTCAATGGGCTGAACGTTTGCAAGAGTTAAAATATTCTAATCATTTTGATACTTTAACCTAGCATCATAATGGTACTCACTCTATGTTGTCATTATATATTTGCAATCGGAGAGTCAGAGTCATGAATAAACTTAGAAGCGGAGTTTAAATGAAAGTTTAAATCCACTAGACGCCATCAAAGTTTTTCCACCAATGTGAATTGGGCATTGCATTGTTCACGAAATGACTGATTTGTTTGAAAAAGACCAAACAAATTTACAAAAGGAGGAACAATAAATATTAGTGCTGCTAGACGATTAATTTTAATCGTGATTAATCGCATACATTTTCATGTTAATCTTGATTAATCGCAGATTTTAAAAGTGCTCGCATTTGACACTATATATACTTTTTTTATTGTCATAATTTATTTATTTCCATCTTAGGAAAAATAATAATAATTTAACATTTGATTTATTAACATTTTCTAAACAGTCTTCCACAATTTAAAGATAGAAATGCACTAAAATATCACCAATTCAAGTAACATTAACCGTTACCCAAAGTCTAAGTGGGAGTTTGACTAATTGAAAGAGCTAGTCCCCATACAGGATACATTTTCATTGCAATGGGCGTTACATCTCAAACTCTCATCCTCCACAATATTAATCTGCCGGCAGACTGTGGCTATCCGCTTTCTTACAGCAATTGTAAATTGTTCATGATTCACGTCAGGGTGTCAGTGTCAAGCGTTGCTTTTGACTCCACATGAAAAGAGCGTGCAAACAAAAATGTGAAATTAAAAATACTTGATTTCTATCACAAGTTGCATCTGGACTTGTTTTGTTCAACAAATAGCATTAAGAGTTCCTTGCTCCATCATTATATCAATGACACTGAATCACTGCTGTGTGTTTGTGACGTGTGCGTCAGTGTAATGACTCCGGGCTGGCGCTTCAACACATTATAAAGAATCCGCCCTCCCAACCAGTGTTTATGCTGTATTAATGGTAAATTCATTAATTGCGATTAAGAAAAATTAACGCATTAAACTTTTTAAATTAACTGCATGCGTTAATAGGGCTGGGTATTGCCAGCCACCTCACGATATGCATCACGATACATGCCACGATGTGATACATCATGATATCATTGTTTACTTTCCATTGCAATACATTTTGGTATAGTTCTGTTATGTCCATTTTCCTTACATAAATTCTGTCTCAGCTAATGTTTTTTATCAGTTGTTTTTCATCACTTTGGTCACATTTTAGCTTTCAAAATATACAAATTTCATGTATTCCAACAATAAATATGATGTCAAAACATTTATCATTTATATGTAATTTATGTGCGTGTGTGCGTTTATTGTTTAGATGCCTACTTTGTCCTATTTACAAGTATCTACATCAATCAGTAAATCTGTAAAAAATGGCCTAAAACCCGGTACTGTCCCTTTAAGAAAGAGACTTTAACGTAAATGGAGTCAAATGTCTTGTTTACAGAATCAGTGCCATGTTTGATTACAATTAAATGTTTATTTTTTATGTTTTTTTAATCAACATCTAACTGTAAAGACCAAAGAGGCAATTATACGAGACATTATCAATGACAAATGGATTACGTAGATCTCTTCTTTGGACAAACATTACAATGCAAAGCAAACTTTTACTCAACATGCAGTGAAAGGATGCTGAACTCAGTGCTGAACTGTTGATATTTGAAATATTACCAGGCAGTGGCTAATTACAGACATTTTAAGTCACATATGCAAGTGATATACTCTCATTGTAAAGTGCTGCGCATAGAGTAAAAGATCGGTTTTGAGATTTTAAGAATCTATATCGATATAATCAAATAAAGATTGTGGTTAGTCGAAAAATCTATATTTTTTCACGGCCCTAGTGCCAATGTGTGAGAGAGGACGAGTGTGTCAGCGAGAGAAATTGGCTCAACTTCAGTCTCTCTCGTGAGTTTGCACTTATTTAAACGACTTGCTTTGTCTATGTTGAACATGATAAGAATACACAAATAGTTTAATAAAAATATCAATACAGAGATCTAAAGTATTGATACAATACTGTGAGGAAACATTTTGCGAATTGGCACAGCCCTATGCGTTTCTGTGATAATTTTGACAACTCTAATAAATATACAAAACTTAAAAGAAGAAAACCCAATTAGAAATTCTTTATTAACCCTCCTAATGCGATCTGGTCATTTTTGACCAGCTAGAGGCAAATCATCATTTTTAAATACCACAATACCATACTGAAGACTATTGAGGATTATTTAAGAGCTATAAAAAAAATATATATAAAATGGTTACATCCGGCATCAATTTTGGCTTTACAGATGATATTATGTAGATATTTTTGCACATTTATGAATGAGATTTTTCTTTAAAATATTTTACTTTCATTTAGCCTCTTTCCAATACTATCACTCAGACTTTTGTCTCAGAATTCTCACTTTAAATGGTTATATAAATATAATACAATAGTATATTCAAATGAAATTTCATATACAAATATATAAATATACATCTTCACATGCATCACACTGGTTCAGCTGTAGTTAGTGTATTTAAAAAAATAAAAATAAAAATTCTGACATCATACATATTAAAGATTATATTTTTCAGTTAACCTGCAAAAAAATATTGATCTTTTTACATGTATGAACAGATAAGAAGTTAACAATGAGCTACAATATGGTTTTTGATTCATAAGCTTAAAAGTCCACAGGGTCAAAACCGACCTGCGAATGCTACAGGTGTATGCAGATTTAAATGGAATATTCCTTTTAAACGGTTTTCAAAACACTTTTCTATGCATGCAAAGTCACATGTATTGATTTTACCATATCAAGCATTCCCACAAACTCATCTACTCTTGTAAGCATTTCCTCCAGACTTCTCTCCAAGCACAGGACCTGTAATATAAAGAGATGACATGTTCTGTGGTTAAAATAGGTTATTTGCTTTGCGTACTGACTTGTACAATTACACATAACCACCATAAAGCATTAATACAGCAAACGGGTTCTGACTGGGAATTTAACATACCTCAGTCAGAAGTGCAGAGAACAAGTGGGTCTTTATGTAGCGCATGTCACGCTTAACAACTTAGGCTCGTTAACTACACAGCACTGGCTACAAGACGAGCATACAGAGGCGTCAATGTATAAGACTGAATAAATCTATGATTCCTCACCTCTTCTTCAACATTTGCTCTCATATATGAGGAGTATGCTATCGCTGTGTGTCTCAGCAGCTCGTCGTCTTGTGTCTGCTCCGGCTCGCTCTGTTCCTGGGTTTCTCCCGAGCTCGGGTCCTGGGCCACTGCAGCGCCAAAGCTCGAGCTCTGAGACACGGTACCGCTGCTCAGGGCCTCGCTAACCATAGACAAGCTGCTGGCGCTCTGCGACACGATGCCGCTGTCTCTGCTCACCTCGGCGCTGGACTCCTCCAGCGGTGACAGCACCGCCGCTGCCCTGTCAAAGCGATGCTCCATGATCCACGCTCCAGTTCACTGCTCTTGTTTATGTGGAAGTGAACGCACAGCAGCATGTGCGCATGCGTGCGTTTAAGAACCAATCAAAAAAGGGCTCGAACCACTGAGCTACACATGTTGATCATGTGACATTAAGGGGTGTGTTCGACTTGAACTGCATCGCAACGCGAGATTTGCCAGTTTCAGTCGAGGGAGGAGTTGAAAATACGGAGCCCCTAAAGGTCCAAGGTGAATCTAAAAGGAGGTAAAATAGTGGGTATTAGAAGACTATTTAAAAAAAACTGCGTGATAGCGGCAAGAGAGCTTGAGTATATTGTTGGAAGGAAAGAATTCCGGATAAAGTGCAAAGGGAATATATCTGTTTAGATAATATGTGCCTAGACCTTTGAGATACTTCAAATGTCAACGTGTGGCAGCTGTTTGCAAGGGAAAAATTAGATGTGTAAAATACAGAGGGGAGCATGATTATGATAAGTGTCCTGAAACAGATTCTTTAAATTTAGTAATTGTGGAGGTCCTCACAGTGCAGCAAATGGAGGGTGTGAGGTGTAAATAAAAGCCAGAGAAGTTCAAAGATTTTGACATAAAGTGACTTATGAGGAAGCAGTAAAGGCTTGTGAGAATAGGGAAAGCAGAGAAAAGGAGATATATAAGAATAAACCATTAGAATCACTGACCATGGAGACAGAAAATCAAATGAAGGAAAATTGTAATCACCAATGTTCACAACTAAAAGAGAATTCATTGGTAATGACAAAAGATATATTTTGGGGTATTGTCAGGGTTATTAATGTTACAGCAATGCTGTCAAGCAGATCAGTGTCGATTAAAACAATTTTGGTTGCTGCATCTGAATTTTTAGGAATTTCAGCCAACATGATGCATGATATACTTGATCAACTTCACAGGAAACACAGTTTTACAGTTTTCTGACTAGCTTGATGGTAATTAGTGTATTGCCATGGAATGGAATGCAAGAAGTCTGATTATTTGATCCAAGATGGCGGCACGGTAGCACGCAGCGGCCACTCTGGATCCAAAATGGTGCTATTTTTGTGACTTAGCAGACTTTTACGGCACATGGACATCGGAGAAACCGGTGTTTGTGTCTACCATCGCCAGACACTGCTAAAATATAAGAGTCATGCGACAACAAATGCTGAATGATGATCTGCAAGAGAAGCTATGTGAACTCGGCTTGCTGTGGAGACCAGGCCTCCAGTCCTCAGCGTCGCCTGATGCTGGTGGCCGGGGGAGGGGATGTCGTAAGCGGTGTGAGAGGAAGCAAAAGCGTGGCAAGTGGGTGGGGGTCCATGCTAGGCTAAAAACAATCCTAGGCGGCCAGCTCTCCCGTCTATCCTGGTCTCAAATGTTTGCTCCCTGGACAATAAACTGGACTACATCTGACTCCAGCAGACTACGCAGCGTGAGCTTAGAGACTGCTGTGTCTTTGTTTTCACGGAGACGTGGCTCAGCGACAGAGTTCCTGATGCCGCCATTCAGCTAGACAGGCTCGCCTCGTTTCGTGCCGACAGAAATGCAGCTCGTGGTGGTGGCATGTGTGTTTACATCAACACGGAATGGTGCAAGAACTCTATGCTAGTCTCTAGTTACTGCTCATCGCTGGTGGTGCTTGTGAATGTTAGATGCAGACCTTTTTATTTACCACGTGAATTCACCACTGTTATAATAACCGGAGTTTACATTCCCCCAGCGCTAATGCTAAGGAATGCTCGGTGAACTGTATGGGGCTATGAGCGAACTGCAGAACGCTCACCCTGACGGACTATTTATTGTCGCCGGAGATTTCAACCATGCGAATCTCAAGACAGTGCTCCCTAAATTCCATCAGTATGTGGACATTGCAACGAGAGGGGCGAACGCGCTTTTTCTTGTATACACAAACATCCCAGGCGCGTACCGGGCGGAGCCACGCCCCCACCTCGGCTACTCAGACCACATCTCTGTTATGCTAATTCCAGCATACAGACCGCTCGTCAGATGCACAAAACCGCTCCAGAAGCAGGTGAAAACCTGTCCAGCAGGAGCCATCTCTGTTCTTCAGGACTGTTTTGAGTGTACTGACTGGCACATGTTCAGGGAGGCTGCATCATATGGCGACTATACTAACTTGGAGGAATACACAGCATCAGTGACCAGCTACATCATTAAGTGCATTGATGATGTTTCCTTCTCCAAGACCATCACCACACGCTCCAACCAGAAGTCATGGATGACTGCGGAAGTGCACGTGCTGCTGAGGACCCGAGATTCCGCCTTCAGAGCAGGCGACAATGCAGCCCTAAGAACAGCGAGACAAGGATGCACTGCATGTGGCAGGGCATCCAGGCAATCACCAACTACAGAACAACATCAGTTGCCTGTGACAAAGATGCCTCCATTCAAGATGCGCTGATGACTTCTACACTCTGTAATTACACAGCAGTATCACCTTTTCAAGATTTATAAATAGAAACAAAAATGCTGACTTTGCCTCATCCCACAGCGCAGCACAATGAAGAAATATGGAATTTTGGTCACAAGCACGGCGGCGCAGTTATACAGTGACGTCACATATAACGCGTTAATACTTGGTCAAACTCAAACTGATCTTGGATTGACTTCAAAATAGACGAGACAAAAACAAATAAAAAACAATTAACACAACTACACATTTAAAACTATGTGATATTTTACTTTGTTTAAAAAAAAATAAATAACAGAAAACAAGAAATATGTCCTTAACCTCCTAATTATTTTGCAACGTTTTTCATAAAGCAAGAATAACTCCGAAAAAATATATATAAAAAAATAAATACGATTTTTTTTAAACATGGTACCAAAATGTTCAAATTCATGTATGACCATTTATTTATTTAGTTAATGAATATTTATTATTATTAGTTTTATTAAATATGTATTTTTTTCTATGGTATCTTCATATATTATATTCTATCTCTGTATTATAGATAAAAAATTTGAAAAACATAACTTTTACTAAAATGTTTTTAGTGAAAATAAATGAAAAAAATTAAGCTAATAGAAAATTGGATGGATAGATATCATTTATCACATTTCACATTCACATTTATGAACAGATAAATAACACTGTATGAAATTAACATTTCTTCAAATTACATTCATCAATTAATAAAGTTTACTTACGTTATCTAATTTCGATGATTATTATTATTAAAATGAATAAGATGATGGATTCATAACTGTATTAAAACATGTATACATCCAAATTAAATAAATTATTCATTATTTTGTTTTTTAAAGATGCTTTTAGATATTTATTAAAAAGAAACTGCAGTGTAATAAAATGTTCAAATTAGGTTTTACAGTATTCAAAACTGGGAATGTAAAGAAAGAATAAGAATGTATTTGTCGATCTCAGAATTTATTATATATTTTAAAAAGTTTGACATCAGTAAAAAACAACAACAACAACAAAAACAGACAATATTCACATGTTCCATGTATTTTTGTATGGAAAGGGGCTGACAACCAACATTTTACTCTTGACTGCAATGGCTTAACCTTCAGGAGCATTTTCAGACACAGAATATTACCAAACTTCATCATTCTACATGAATTTTACAAGATGATTAGATAAAACAGAAATATGACACATAAACACAAAAGAGGGGGACATGCATTGTACCCATTGCTTTAATAATCTGCTTTTTTTTTATTTAGTCTTTCTTTTATTTCCATTAGATTTATTCAATGTTAAAACAGATGTAAATTAACGAAGAAATCAGCATAAATGTGTAATGCACAATATAAAAATGTGATTCTTCGCAGGAAAGGTGAGACACTCCATGTCATGTAATGGTAGTTCACAGAGCGACCAGCAGATGGCGACTCACAATACAGCTTTTTCAACTCAACCGTGCACGTGTTCCTCCATGTCCCTGCTTTTATCAAAGTTTAACGTTATAATATTTTATTTCCAGTGGTCAGATCTAAATACCAAGTATGTATGTTTTGGGAAAATGATGCATGTAAGAGGGACTCTAAGGCAAAATGCTCATATCTACAAAAATGCTGGATATGAAAGTTAGTCCTTGTTTTAACACAATAAAACAATTCAGTCAACCTAAAAGCAAACAAAAGGTACATCCACAATGGTTTTAAATTACACACAGAAAAGTATTACACAGATTTCTGAAAGCCAAGTCACAAGTAAAAAAAAACTTACCTAGAAGGAGCATCTGAACAAACAAAAATTACTTCAGCCTAACCACACTACTAGAGTGTGCTTCAAAACATAATTGTTCCCAATGTCAAAAAAATAAGACTCAGATGAAACCCTTTAAATCCTTAAATTTGACTGGATTTAAGTATGCTCACTGGCTGGATTACCTTAAAGACTTAGTAGGGGTCAGAGGTGAGGGCTAATTAACAGTGAGGTGACAGGAAATATGTGTGCGGGCTTAAACAGAACTGACCACTTCGCATTCCACTGGGCTTCTTTAAGTCAAGAGGTCTATATGAAGACATCAAAGTGTGAAATACCTAAACATTTCTAATTAAACCAAACCCAAGTCAACATCTTTTTAAATGACTTAAAAACAAGACATTAGAATAGGTTTTAAGATAGCATAAGATCATCTCATTTAGTAGATTTGTGGAATTACAATGTTCTTTTGTGATGTTGAAACAAGCCATGTTAAATATATCAAGGTTGAGGGAATTGCCAAACAGTTATTTATGGTATCAAGGTATTGAACACATTCAACAAAAATATACAAGAAATTCATAATAATGAATAGTAATACTATTTATTAACTTGGAGTTAATAAAAAAAGTTTGTGTGGCTAATTAAGTGTAAATTAATTTTTGTAACTGCATAATCAGCTTTTTCCATTACACCAGGAGCAAATGTTTTCAGGTACAAAATGTAAACAGTATAAAACATCACACACACAGGACTAAGCCTAATTTCTGGTCCCAGAAGATGTTTAGATAACAATGATTAAAATTAACCTCTAAACAAGTACAAAAAGTTGATAGACATGATAAAATCAGTGGCTCCGCTAGGAAAAAGAAACACACACACACCACTAATTCTGATGACATTTTTGACTGACATCACAACACATTAAGAGCAATCATTTAAAAGTGTGAAATTTACAGATAATGTTTCTGTTAAATTATTCATTTTACAAAACCCTTAAAGTTTGTGAGGTTCAAAGTCAAGTCTGACTTCCCAGGCTGAAAGGCCAAGTCTCTGGAGGTTGGCATAGTTATCACTTATAAAGTGATAACTGTGCCATCCTCCTCCACCCCTCCTCTGGGTAAAGACAGGCTGTGACGGGGGTCTGTCCTCAGACTGCTGAGGATTTTGTGCAGGCTGCCATTGCTCCCCCTCATGGTGGGGTTACTGCTGTGGTAGGGGTGGTGCTGGAGGGTAAGGTCCTTGTGAAGCTTGTAACTCAAACTGTTGTGCACTGTACCATTAAAGCTTGGTTGAGAATGGAAAGAGGCAGTCGATACGGTGGATGGGGGTCTTGTTTGGGGTCGTGTAGGGGGGCTGGGTGGGGCAACTGCAGTCGTTTGCATCTGGTACCGGGATGCAGTTGAAGCAACCGAGGCGTTAGAGCGGCGTGATGGCCGTTTGATGTTGCTCTCAATTACGATGTCCGACTCCTCGTCACTCTCCAGGTCTTCTGGGCTATAACCATGGCTGATGGCGGTGGCACCTGAGGGTGCAGTGATGGCGGGGTAGCCCAAAGAACTGCTGCTGTCAGATGACTGACCCGAACTGCCAGAGATGCGACTGCTACGCACCACATTGTTGCGCTGGTTCGCCGGCTTCACAGTCACAATAAGGTTGTGGCTGTTTGCGATCATCATGTCCGTTACCTGGTCCAATGTCTTCCCGGTCACCTCAATGCCATTGACCTCCAGGACCTCATCATTGACGGCAAGCAGGCCTGTGCTCTCAGCCAGGCCACCGGGGACCAGGCGGGAGATGAAGATACCCGGGACCTTTTCCAAACCATGGGCTGTAACACGGACACTGGTGCCATCACGGATGTAGAAGCCCAGAGGCTTGTCTGAGCCATACCGGTAGAGTCGAACTCTCCGGTGGGACTCAGGAAGTATGTCCACGTCAATAATGGATGACACAGGACGGAAGTCCTGAGGCATACCAATGCGGATATGTGGTCGCTTCCGGTTCAGGTCATTGCGGAGCGTAACAACAGCCTTCTTTTTCCGGGTCAGTGTGCTGGTGCCAAAGCTGCTGTAGTCAACCTCTTCTGCAAGAGTAATGAAAAAAACAAATGATGACTGGTAATTCATTTGAAACTCGGGTCAATTAAAAGACATAATTTTATTTATTATCTAATGACATAGCATAACTCTTTTGGATAGCCTTTAGCCGTAATACTGTTAAAAAGTTGTGGACAAGAACAAACATGTAAACCTAATCAGATACAATACATTTTATACCCCTCAGATGCGGATTATGATGTAATATACTTTTTTCTGACATGTTAACACAAAACATGAGGCCACCTTATTACATCTGTGCAAAAAACAACCTCAACTACAGATGGAAGACAGTACAGTCTCTTTTGAAAGTTTTCAGGATGGATTAGAGTAGCTACATGTTCTGATATGCAGATAAATGCTGCAAAACACTATGCTATTGGAAGAGCATAGATTAGGATATCAAGTGCAAACAAGTTTTGCAGTGCAGAGCCAAAAGTTAATCTCCAATTCCTCTAAAAAAGAAGGCATAAAATGAAGTACACAGGCCTGTCGTAGGTTCCTTACGAGTCTGCTATTGATGGAATTGAATTTGGTTAACACAAGGTGGGTTAAAAAGGCTTCTTTCTGATTACTTGCACAACTCTCCAGAAACAGGCAAGAAAATACTAAACTTCTGTTCAATTATTCTCAAATTTGTTTCAAAAATGCTTTTACAAAGCTTCTGAATTGTCAAAGCATCCTGCCGCAGTTGTTCTTATGTTGGCTCTATGGAAGCCTTATTATTTTTATTGAGTCCAGACAGGCTTATATTATGTCCTGGAATTTTAGCCACAACTGCAAGTCTCTTGATAGAAAACACATTTAAGTATTTCTGCTTCTGGCCTTGATTAGCAGTGTACCGTTCTCTCCAAACCTCCACCCTCCTCTGTCCTTTTCTGAGAGGAAATATGAACACCTAATGGTTCAAGGAATTCTGCTGAAAATTGCAGAATTAAGGGTCTAGTAAAGGACTTGAGCAAGCAAATCCAAAGAGCAGAAGTTGATCCTAAAGATCAAAAGTCTTGGGACATGGAGCTAGAGAGCAGTGTATCTTTTTTACTCCATTGGACTTATTAACCATTATTCCAGCTGCAGGTCACTAGTCCGGACAGGTATCGGCATGAACCCAGCACACCTAGACAGGTCTGCATAGTGGATTCTTTGTGCCCTCATGCTCAGTCCTAGGGTTGCAGTTAGAAATGATTTCTCCCGATAAAAAACATAGAACATGTGACAATAGGGACAGTTGTCCTTGCTTATCGGTAGCCCTGCTCAGTCCCATTGAAGGTTAAAGTAGGCAAGCTATCCAGTCTCCAAACCTAAACTACTCCTGACAGATTAATCCTCACTGCACCGATGCATAATGGGAAAACAACTTCAGCTCACTGATCAAAGGGTAGCTGGCTGTTTCCAGACATTTCCAGAAGCAAGTGAATTGTCCAGACCTACCAGACAGAAAACAAAGACCCCAGATTGAAGAAAGGTAACAATATTGCC
Source organism: Moxostoma hubbsi (assembly GCA_032164185.1). Classification (NCBI taxonomy): domain Eukaryota; kingdom Metazoa; phylum Chordata; class Actinopteri; order Cypriniformes; family Catostomidae; genus Moxostoma; species Moxostoma hubbsi. The sequence goes on from JAVLUX010000026.1 coordinate 10,605,738, forward strand.
AAAGCTTCATTAAAGGGAGTTTTCTACAGGAAGGGAATTGTGGATAGGTACAACAAGTATACTTTAAAATGCTTTAGGGGTGTTTGTAATTAAATATTTGCAAGAACGGATTAAGTCCTTTCATCCCAAGCCATTCCCGAATTAGTTCCTGTTTAACCCAAATCATGTCTTTAAACATCCATTTAAACACAAGGTATATGGCTGTTCCTTGTATTCAGGGGTTCATGGATATGTTCACGATTGTAACTTGTGGACAAACCCATGTTATATTTGGCCATTTTTTTCTGGGAAACAAGATTTTCAACCCGTAATTTGTCTTGTGGTTGCAAAGCAAAAAATAATTTGAGACCAAAGCAGCTAAACCCACAAAACTCCACAAAATGTGAGGGAAATATCTGATGGCTTGATAACTTAAACAGTCAATTTGCTTAATGTGTATCTGCAGCTTACAAAAGGGCTATAACATTTGAAAAATAAAACCATGAGAACAAGTAAAAAATAAAAGCCTTGCAGTAGATTTTGTATATAAAATTATGTAGTCAATGAATTTCTCTATAATGTCAGGAAAACGTAGACATGATAATCAACAGAGTAACATTCTCCATAGAACAAAACGTGAGACCGAAACAAAGCCTGCAAAGTAAACAAAGGCTGCAAATAGGTAACTCTACAAACAAAAAGCAGTGGAAGAATTGCTCAAATGTTGTCAATCAGGAATAGCAAACTTCAATGACTAGATGCTGCATTAGCGCTGTGCCAGGTACTACAGTCACCTGACTGGACTCTTGAGGAGCATTGTGGAGGGGCCAGAATCAGGGGTCATTGGAAATGCGATGGGTGAGACTGAAAGGAATAAACCCTACATTCCACCATGCTGGAATGCTGAAATTGCATCACATCTCAACTAAGATGACCATCAACAGGTTTGAAGTGTAATCCATTAGTTGACTATAGTGGTGTGGACCCCCTCAGTCACCCAAGGGTGGGTGTGGGAAAGAGCAATGAGTGAGGACTTGGAACTTTATTTCATCCCACCTCTCGTTAACTTCCACATCGAAAGGGTCCCTTTTCAAGTTTTCTTGGATTTTTACAAACGCTCATGAAAGCGGGAGTCAAAAGACCTTTCCGACCAATCATTATGCCTCCCAGCTATGGCTGGGCGTTATATTGAATATTAATTGTATAATCGAGATAAATTTGCTGATGATGTAAAATTGACAAATATCGTGATATCGCAATGATTTTATTGTGCTTTCATTTGGGCAAGTTTCATAAAGAGTACATCAGTAGACTCATTTCATGATCCTTCAGGGCTGCACAATTAATCAAAATAACATCAACATGGCAAGCTGCTCATATGTGATTATTAATCCACAAAAGTCTGTGATTTAAATTCAGATAAACATGGTCTGTGTGTGATTCAGAACAAACCGGTGACATGCTGATCTGTGTGCCTGCTCATGGCAGCGCTCTCAGATCAATTCACGTGCATTGTGAAATCAAAGTAATGCAGGTTCAAGCATTCACACAATTCCAATCATTAGTAACGGTTACAAGTTAGATTATTCAAATCTACAAAAGCGGCACAGAATAATAGAAAAGGAGGAGATTACAGGGTTTCAGGAAATGCAGAACATTGTAAACTGTCAAATACACATTGCCTTTGCTGTGTCAAAATAAAAGCTCCTTGTGATGTTGAAGTAAATACAACAGCACTTTCGGTGTAAAAATAAAAGCCCCCAGGTGAAGATGAAGTAAACAGAACAGAAATATATTACTTTTGTATAATGCAAATCTAATAATCTGAATATTAATGATAATTCAGCATTATATTACAATAATCAACCTGATGTATCCCACAGTAATAATTTTGTATTATGCAATGTTCAACTGGGGTTTCAAAAATAAGTTGGTGAAGTAGCTTTGAACAATAAAATCAATTGAAGGTAAATAATACTTTTTATTAAGCTACTATGTATCATTGTGTATGAAATTTAAACAAAGTGCATATCAATGAAAATTATTACATGTAATTCTCCACTGTGTTTATTTAATGAAAAACAAATGATTACAATTAGATTTTTATTTAATGTCTTTAAATATTGAATCTACTTGGATACAATGGCTTTGGATGAAATGATGGCCTGTGCTCTCGGCCAGGCCACTGGGGACCAGGCGGGAGATGAAGCCCAACCATGGGCTGTAACACGGACACTGGTGCCATCACGGATGTAGAAGCCCAGAGGCTTGTCTGAGCCATACCGGTAGAGTCAAACGCTCCGGTGGGACTAAGGAAGTATGTCCACGTCAATAATGGATGACACGGGACAGAAGACCTGAGGCATACCAATGCGGATATGTGGCCGCACTTTTGAGCTATTTTAGAGCAAATACATATTAATCGAGATATATATAGAATATTGTCAACAGGCTGAAAAATATATAGATTAGAGCCCTACCGATATGGGATTTTGAGACTGATACCAATTTTAGAGGGGGAAAATTCACCAATTACTGATATGGTGGCCGATATAGTTAATTTTTGAGCTGGAATTAAAACAGACATTTTCTCTGTGAATTGCGCACCGATTTTGCACTGATATGACTAGGAAAAGGTACTCAGAAGGCTGCTTTCTTAAACAAATTTATTTTATCAAAGAATATTTGACAATATTATTATACATCATCAACAAATTCACTGTGAAAATAAAGAATAAATAAAAATGCAATAAATGCTAATTAAACATCAGTCCTGTATGTTCAGTATCAAAGTTGCTGATCATTTAAATAAAGAATAAATTATAATTACTGGTATAGCTAAATAAACATCAGTACTGTATGTTCAGTATCAAGTCAATGATTGACTCAACGAGTCAAGAGATAAACAGCGGCAGCTGTGTTACACCGTATTCTGCTATACAAGTTCAGGGGAAACTTTCAACTGTGGAAAACCAGACTTTAAAATATTACATTTTGTAAATGCAATGAATGAAATTGTTCGGTTGAAGGGGGTACCAAACTGAGAATCAAAAACCAGTTTGGTGAATACATGTTTACACATTAGCTTCCACTCCAATATGATATATCTGTGAAAGGCTAATATCGGCCGATAATATCGGTCAGGCACTAATTGAGATGTTATTCAAGACTAGGGGTGTCCATGGTTAACCGATTAACCGTTAAAAATTGCGTAACCGAGTGAAACATTTTGCTCGGTTAAGTGGCGTCAATGGCGTGCATTGAATTTAGTTGTAATACATTTTTGCACCACCAGAGACTGAATAAACGAGGAGACACTGATTAGCAAGACAACTCAGTGAGTGTGCTTTCCATTAAATGAATCACACACACAGTAAACAAATCCTTAACAAAAAAACAGGGCTATTCTGGTGGGTGCGGTGACGCGCTCATGTAAGGGTGGCGGCGTGGCGCTGCCAATAAAAGCTCCTAAAATCTGTCACAAAGAACCGGCAAAAGTAATGATTATGAATATGTAAAATATAGCAAGGAGATATTTTAATTATTTATTAATAAACAAGTCTTTTCTTTGTCCATGTTATTTGCAAAGATGAAGTTGACGATGCTGACTCGCGGTCTTCGCAGTAACGCAACAGAGAGAAATGCACATTTCTTACGGATTACATAAGCAGAGAGCAGTCTGTGTCTGTTTTCTTTAGTTTTGAATTATTTGTGAGGCAAGGCTACCTTATACACTGAGTTTCGGTTCATTTATGAGACGAGCTCCAGTTCACGCGCCGGCGCCTCCGCTTCGTGATTATATCGTCTGCTATATTTAATTCTTATTTATTAAATCCAGGCAATTGGTTGATGAAACATTGATTAAAATTAAGACACAATTAATACAAAACGAAATTCACTTTAAAGAAAGGTTTTGAGCTTTCTGTTTGATGTCTCTGTGGAAGTTTTAAAGCATCTTTCAGTGCCGCTTTCAGAGCGCTCACGTCCGTAACATTGTGTTTTCCTCGTATGCGAACTGAAATGAATATCAGTTCATGGATTGTGTGTGTAGGCTATAAGAGAGAAAGAGAAAATGCCAGTATTTCACTGAGCCTTGAGATTAAATAAACGGCTTAAGTATTGTAGATCTTGTAGTATTAATTTTCACATGCAGTTACACATTGTCGGTTAAAAACAAGAAAGTGGCTGGTAAAAACATTGAGTGGCTGGTAGATTTTGAAATCCACAGTGGCCGGTGGACAAAAAAGTTAATTTCCATCCCTGGCGCACACTATGGTTAACCGAGTATTAACCGTTAAGGGCCTCGGTTAACGGTTAATGAAAAACTTGAAAACGTGCAGCCCTATTCAAGACACACAGTTTATTTTCCCATTTTCTCATGCGCTTCCTACTCTGTATTCTGGAGACACAGCCAATTCAATGTAAACATTCCAATTTCCATGTAACTCTACCATAAGTCCTGTCTGGGCATTATTATTTGTGCTCAGTGTCACTGTGCTGCAGAAGAATTTGTTTTTGCTGAGAGTAATACATTGATGCTATAAGCAGTAAAACATTTTATTAAATAAACATTCTTACATTAGCATTGAGAAAGATGGCTTTAACAAAATTCTACATGACAATACCCTGCACTGTCTGTTGAGAAGCCATTCGTTCTGCAACAAGAAGATGATGTAATACCTGACAAACAAAACCTTTGATTTACATGATGTCACCAAGCTAACCGACTGGGAAAGCAGGAGAATTCTATGTTAAACTGCATATATTGGGTACTCCAGGATTCACCACAGTGCAGGATCAGGGTATTGTCCTCTCAGACTGAGCCCCATGGAAGAGTCCGTGGAGAGAGGGCGTCAGTATGCTTTAGGCCTTTGCACTCAGATTTCCCTGGATGAGTGGAGAGATGGCTTTTGGCTTCGCTATGTAGCACTGAGAGAGATTGAGGAGGAAGTCCCGCCTTTACTAGTGCACACTCAGCAGAGATCTCTATTCAGACTTCTACACACCCCTACGATTTTAACTTGTGTTACCCGCACCTCGCCATTGTACACATCTGGGAGACGTTAGAGGGCTGCCATGAAGGGTGGAGACTATGTCTGTAAACTAAGATCCCCTACCTTTTCTTCTGCATTTCCTCATTTGATTTTGTGTATTTTGCTACAATGCCCTATAAGGATTGCTTTAAAAAAAAAATTGAATCGAATTTCTATTAAGCACAGCCCACATATCAAACATGTAGGTTAAATATGTGCACTACGCAATTAAACTTCTGATTCTAATTCACATGCTTCTAAATGCAGCTTTACAAATAAACCATCTCTACACAAAAACATATGCTTTGAGTTTAACCTTGCTCTCCACCCCCCATATGTTCTGCAAATGTGGCCAAGTTTAGGATATGTTTGCCAACAGTCCTTTAAACCATATAACCAAGCATGTCACATCATTCCATGGTATAAACACTGTGTTTACAAGTATGTAACTTTAACTGAGATGTAAAGCAAAGATATTTAAGGCAATTGCATAAGCTCATAGGCTAAAAATTTTATATTTGCTGGCAAAAAGAGACAGGATGTAAAAGATTTGGGGAACTGAGGATGACTGTCAGGAAATAGGACATGGTCCAGGATGCACTGGTTGGCCTGTTAATAATGTTGTGCTTTGCTTATGATCCCATTTACATAAGTAAGAGGAAACTGATTTCAGGTTGAATGCTCAGCACTTTTGTTAAGACATCACGAGGACCATTTCTAGATAGGGAAGCACCGATTGATCGGCCACCGATTGTGATCTGCAGATCTTCATATTAAATCTGTGATCAGGCCGATCGTGCCTAGATTCAGGGCTGATTTTTTTTGTATTGCAGCATGCACACAATCACACATACACTGCTACTCTAATGAATAAGCACCTGCTCATTCCTCGAAGCAAGACAGTGCGGCCACCGGAGGGTGTTATTGGCAATTCTAAGCATTCACGAATTTACACTTTACAACATGCTGTAATTCAGATGAATGAGACTGTTTGTTTTAAAAATGTGTATTACAGTATTAGGAATGTTAGGGTGCCCATTTTCAAGAGTCATTACGGTAGTAATTCTGACTCGCTGTACAGTGAGTAGGACAAAGACACTGCTAACAGATGTAAAAATGAATTAAATAACAAATAAAGATGCTAATACAAATCTCTAGGTGCTCTCAATCTCACATCAATCACTCGTTGCAGTGCTAGTTTGAGAGAACCTGATTTAAATTAGAGATATGTCTTCTCTCAGTTTGCTTAATAAAAAAAAATGCTCAAATCATAGGCCTGGGCATAAACATATAACTACAGCATATAACTTGTAAAAGTGTGGCTGGAGCCACTTTAAAAACAGAAATTGTGGAATTGAAATGTGTTGTGGCCTCTGGACCTTCTAACAGGATCAAAGCTTGTGCAGCCACTATTGATGATACTCTAAAGGCAGTGGGTTCAAGTATAGTTATGTAGAGAGGCATGCAAACAGATCAAAATGGGGGGGGCAGAGAGAAAGACTTTGGCATTGCTATGCTTGGTGATGTAATCCTCATGTTAGTAGCCACCTGTCACCATCTGTACAATGAAAAAGCTTTTTCCAACCTAGAGCATGGCAAGGGAACAGTAATGATGAGTAAAAATCTATGAACTGATCAAGTGAAAAATATAATAAACATTGCACACACATTTGGAAATAGTCCAATAAAATTTAACCACTACTGTGTGACAATTTTGTGCTCTCATGTGATGTGTCACAGTGAGTCAGTGTAATTATGAGTTTGCAATTTCAAACATTCTTAGTGGTGTTTGCTAAGGCAAACATCGTTATTACTATTGCTCTTACTTATGGTTAGGGATTTGACCAAACCCCTAACCCTAACTATTAAGCATTGGCATGTAACTCCTGCATCGTTTGTATTATGGACAGTAAGATACCTGAAATCATGCAGCTTGTTGAAACGAATTGCATTATAACTTTAGGCAATTACATTTACGAAACCCACCAATTGGATGATAAAAACATCCCCCTGATTAAATTGAAAGTATGACAAGAGCCATATCATACAGTAGATTCTCATAGAGACTTAAGCCCAAATTATACTTCAATTTGACATGAATGTTTAGCATCTGTGTACAGTCGAATGCGCAGCCTTTTAAGGTATACTTAATTAGACTGCGTGCATATACAGGCAGTTGGTGCATGCGCGTTACGACTGCTAGGAGATGCTGGATTTTTTTGCTTAAAGAATTTAGATCCATGCCACTTTGCCACCATGCACTAATTAGTGCAAATAATTCCAGGTGCGTGCACATACTGCGTGTTTAGATTAAGGGTGGTTAGAAAAATCTGGCTGCACAGTGTTCAGTGCTTGAGCATTCTACTGATGATGAAATTTGCATCAAGCGTCCTGTACGCGTCTGACCGAAGAATACTTTGGGCTTTAAGGGTTGGCTCTTTTGACTTGGGCATATTAAGCAACCACAAAGCAGCCACCCTGCATTTTATATTATTCGATTTCATATGTTCTACCATGGTAAGAGATCTTTGTTTTGCTAATCGTGAATGCCAATATTATTTATAGGAAAAATCTGCTCTGCTATCCAAGTCGAAAGGGCCTGGTATACTGAAACCACAAATTGAATCCACTGATTTTCTGTTTGCTACACAGTACTATTGCAGATGTTCCCATAGAGGTCACGCACCGTGTGTTTCATTTATCAGTGATATGAGGTCTTCTGGCTCTGACCTCATCCTGCATTTTTAGATGATCCCAACCCTCCCGACAAGCTGCCAAGTGAGACCTTCCAGATATGCTCTCTAATCTCTCACTGTCAATTGTGACACCAAACAGCACCAGCTTTATGGGGGAGTGCAGGAATGAGGTAGGATTAAGGTGTTTTAATAACACCCACAATCTGTCCCCTTAAAGCTGTTTGTGGAGTGAAGAAAAACTTGACTAAGCAGATAAACAGGGGTGAAAAGATTCCTTGCACCCAAAACAAGCTAACCAACCACTCAGAGTATGCACTTTGGTTAAAATGGTGGGGTCCAGACAGGCTTACAGACTACTTTTGATTCTGTTAAAAGAAAAAGAAAAAAAGGCACAAATAAATTGAGTATTTTAGTTAATATATTCAAAACAAATATTTTACAACATAAAAGATGAAATCGAGATGAAGTCCGTTTTTATGTCTTTTTACGTTGAGACCATATATATGATATGTTGCTTTGTGTAAATTAATTATTATTATTTTTTAAGAAGATGCTCATTCAAGCTGCAATATGCAAGGTCCAGTCTTAAATAATATTAGTTGTTACTGGGTTGGTGTAAAATGTGAGTTATATATATATATATATATATATATATATATATATATATATATATATATATATATATATGAAAATCTATCATGTATTGTATTGCTTTCATATTAACTACCTCAAATAATTAAGACAATTATTTGCTGGAACAATGGTAAGCACAGAGGGAGGAGGATATGGAGGTTAACAGTTAAGCTACATTTTATCATCCTAATTTTAAGGGTGTAATTTTCACAATGGCAAAAAAAAAGAAAAGTTGAGAAACTCATGGTGAAGATTCCAAACCACAGCAAGAAATGCTTTCACTGCAATTTACTCTTTTGGAGAGTCTAAGCATTGAGTTATATTGCGGTCTGTGAGAAAATGAAGCAGCAGTCTTTTACATAAATAATGAGAAAATACAGTATTCATGGCAACTAAAACTCTTTTGGATAAATCAGTAACTTTGTTTACTTTTGTGGGAGTCTGGAATCACATTTCCTCATGAAAACACAGACTCGCAGATGAAAGTATCAGGAGCGTTTAACTTGAAAAGGAGCATGACAATTCAGCTATAATTGTAGGACTATGTAAAATATTTATGAAGTATTGGCCACATGAGACAGTCATGTCTTTACTTTAGTCAGGACGAGCCCCTTTCAGTCTGCTGCTATTGAGAATGTGTTCTGAAGTTCTGGGCACGTTCAGGCTGGTCTTCCACACCTGTACTCAACACACACCTTTTCACAACCCACTTCCTGAATGAAAGCTGCTGAAATGTGTGCCAAGATCTCAGATTGCGGCTCGCTCCACTGCCTCTGTTTGCAATGAATACCCTCACGTGTAGACACGTATAGCACGTAAGTGTCAAGAGACACTCAATCACTCACACAGATGTCACACAGCTCTTTGACCGGGAGCTAAAACCATTAAAAATCAAGTTACTGAACTCCAGAAATCCAAAGTGATCTTTTTATCTAAAGATATTACTAACAAGTAATGAAATTTTGAATTTGAAATATTGTTCTTAACAAGCAAAAAGTTTCTTATCTTATCTTATCTGTGCTTCTGTCTTGTGTTCCAGTAAAAATAACTAAACTGTGCAAGATGAGACTTGTTTTCAGAGAATACATCATGAATTTAGTTTATTTTTCTTATCTCATTACAAATTAGATTTTTTTTATTTTTTAAGCATAAACCTCACTACATTTTATTAGGTTTATGCTTAAAACAAAGGGAAATAAACTGTTTAAAAATTATTACTGGAAAACAAGGTATAAGAAAATTATTTAAGCATTGTATCATATTCACAAACCAAAGTTCAGCCAAAGTTCTATCAAACACTTCAAGTCCAGCTGTCAATTGCTCTGCAGACCTCAGAACTACATCTGGTTTGACTGGCTTCAACCACTCTACAGAGCTGAACTCCTGAACCGCACTGCAGCAGAGATTTGCAAGTGGCCCACAGATTTGTACATAGAGATGCATTTATTCCATATGACCATTTGGGCTGCAATGATTAAACTGGAGTTAACAATGCAAATAGGCAATATAACCAGGGGTGGACTGGAAAGAGAAATTTTGCTATCCTTTTCTGCATGTTGCTGCCCCCATTTTGTGCCCAGTTCTGCATAATGTGCGGCTCATTATAGCTTAGTCCCGGTTCTCCCGATGGCCAGTCCACCCCTGATTGGCCCCAAAGTGCATCGGCCCACGTATGCCAGATTACCAATCCAGCCCTGACTATAACAAACTCGGAACAGGTGCTTTTTAATTTGATGACAAATTTACATTTATGCATTTGGCAGACGCTTTTATCCAAAGTGACTTACAGAGCAATTATTACAGGGACAATCCCCCGGAGAAACCTGGAGATAAGTGCCTTGCTCAAGGACACAATGGTGGTGGCTGTGGGGATCGAACCAGCAACCTTCTGATTAACAGTTATGTGCTTTAGCCCATTATACCACCACCACTCCTAAGTGTTAGAAGTGTTCCATTTTCATAACATGAAATTTGAAAATATGATTAGTTACTGTACACCATACCATCAAACATATGGTAAAAACATTGTACAGATCAAAAAGTTCTTGAGAAGAATACAACAAATATTGAGTCAATCAAATACCAAATACAGTAACTATCAAGTGAAAGCCCAGAGAAAAGCAAAGATATGTCTTTTTTTCACGTTTTCACTTGAAACATCATGAAGCATAAACTGAATATAAAAACAGCAGATGATCCCCATTAAAAAAATTCTCCAAATCAAAGTCCCTTGTCCAAATACAATGTAATATGATGAATAGATCTTAAAATAATCTTTGAGAAAATGCTATGCTTTTCGTCCTCTTATGGGACAGTCTCTGGCTACAAAGTAGGTCAATGCACATCAGGCCACGGCGTAGGTTCGAAACAGAAGTATAATAAATGATTTGTCTTAGAATTATGATGTGTTTGCATCATCAATGTGAGTAACAGCTACCCGGCATTCTAATGGCAGATGTTTACCACTAATAACTCTCTGAATTCTGATGTCAAATGGACTTGGATCCACACCAAAGCTCTAGTGTGAATATGCCCACAGTTCTGTGATGTAACCCAATGGTTAGGGGATCTTGACAATTAGTTCAAAGGCTGCAGGTTCAATCCCAAGTAATTGTAGAGTTACTACCATCCCAATTGTGCCTTTACGTAAATATCTTAACCATAGGTTACTCTGGTGTGCCTGCCCCTGTAATCACTGGACTGTAAATTCACTTTAGAAGAGTCACTGCTAATTGGCAACCAACAACTAACATTTGGTTGGGCGGTATTTCAGACTCAGTGACTAAACAAATAAAGGCCTTCTATTGATCATGGATATGGAGAAAAAGAGTGTTTATGCTCTCTGTAGGCACTTCTGTCTTTCGGAGCACGAATGTGCACAACGTTGGGAACAATTGTGGTCTGATTAACGTTTGGACAAAGCCAAGGTACAAATGCATTATCTAGGTCTATTAGTACCACTTCATAATGATCGGACTGGTACGATTTCAGTCAGACAAAAGTATTTACATGACATTTTAAAAAGATGAGTATTAATATAGTTAGACTGAAATCAAACTTTTACAAGTGCACATATTGTAGTCCATGTGAAGGCCAATGATAGAAGTTTTGAAACCAGTGTACTACAGCATGTTTCCTAATCAGTACACAAGAATTAGTGAGTCCCAAATCATAGTACATTAAAAAACAGGATACCAAAGCAGCCGAAAATGGTGTACTTTACCAGGAATTAAAAAATTGAGCATCTGTGCATGCTTTTTCATGTATTATTGCCCACAACCCCTTACGTAAATTAAGAGAAAGAGTTTACGATGGTTCTCTTTCAACTTCAGCTGTACAAAAGAGGCGAGAAATACAAGGCCGAAACTACCACAGCAGTTTTTAAAATTATTAACCTATAGGTTAAGTAATAATAAATTGTAAGGTAATGAATTTACTAGCTAGATGCCAATGATTTCATGTAATTAAAAACCGTAGACGACACGAGGGTCTGTTTTAAGATGCAACTTTATTGCATGGAGGTATAATCTCAGTACATTAAAAACTACATGTTACCTTAAAAGAAGATACTTTCCCATAACAAGTACATAGTTCCACAATATACTCTACTATTGCATTAATTATGCAACTATATAACATGAATAGTACAAGTATGCAAACTGGGATGCAGCCCACTACATTTCACTCCTGTCACTTTAGGTTGTCAGTACATGTGAGAAAGACTGGGGTTGTGCCAATCACGTTACCCTAAATGACAGCTCACCAGTCTCCGAGCAACCAATGAGATAATACCTCAGCTCTGGGCCCATAATGGGTCAGGTGCCCTCACAGTGAGGGGGATCTTATTGTTGTTAAAGGTCTCTGACCTATATACGTGACTTCCATTATTGTCCTACCATTCACAGTCTAATTGTTTCTTTAAATGAACGTCCACCCCCACACCCCCTTATAGCAGCCTTAAGCCAAATTGGCTTACAAAATCGAACAACAAACCACTAATAAGGCCTGTAAATTTCTGAATTACATCTTGAAGGATGGTTTAAACAATAGACTGCAATGATATAGGCAGACAAGTTATGAGGTGGTCTACCGAATGACTACAGATGAAAGGATTAAAAGAAGGTTTCCAAAAATCCATTTACCATCCCCCTACTCACAAAAAAAACGAACACAAAACAATGGGTTCTGAGTCATTTCCCTTGTTTGCTCACATGGGGGCTATTGTCTGTGGTGCATGAAGCATGCAGACAATGCTAATCTAGAGCTTTTTCTTTAGTCTGGCGTATGTGTGCGTATGTTTATAAATGTGACAGATTTTGAGACAGAGAGATGACAGTCATCTCATGACACAAATAGTTCACAGCTATTATGTGACAGCTGAAGGCAGCAATCATGCGATCCATGGTCCAGTAAATTTACTTTTCTAATATGCTTAACATTAACAACATAATGAGAGCAAATCCGAAGTGAAAACATAAAGGGACCACAGTCTATACTTTTGTAAAAATCCAGTTATAATATAATTAAATATTTCATGCACTAAAAAAAAATAATATAATTTAGTTTTACATTAGATGTCCATCCTCTTTCTGACTTAAACTGTAAAATTAAATGGGGTGATTTTGCAAATGTACCTTTAAGACTTCTAGATGCAAAAGGCCATTGTTATTACTGGCTAACCTCCATGTACTCTTTAACGTAGTTCACAGTAAGTTGCTCAGTGGGGCAGGCCAAATTGCAAAATATTGAATAGGCTTGATATATAAATGTAGGCAGTCATATTTTAATGTGTGTATGGTTTTTAAGCCAATATAATACTGAGACTAGGGCTGCAACAACTAATCGATAAAAAAAAAAAAAATCAATAATTAAAATAGTCAACAATGACTTTCACTATTGATTAGTATGTGTCTGTGTACTCATACATAACCTCCATCACTGCTGTCTCTTTTCAGTCGGGACAAAATGCATTTCTATTAAAAATGGCAGAGGCCACAGAGCAAGCTTGGCATTTTTTGTATCTTTGTAACATATATGTTCTGGGTGGACTGGGTAGCTTTGAGTTGTGAACATCAGAGTATGTCTACATAGTATATGTGAGTGTGTCAAGCTGTGAATGATGGTATAGTCCACGTGAACTTCTGTCAGGTTAATCAGACTCACATGTGTGCTCTTACATAGACAGTAGGAAGATGGGGAGTATTCCAACCATCTCATCTTGTGCTTGCTAAAATTGTGAAGGGAGTAAATGACAAAAGGAAGGGGGATCTGAAGCAGCTGCTGTGGGTGGGATACGTAGCCAGACATTGCAGTCAGCAATGGATATACTTTTGGCTCAAAGCCTCTCAAAACCAATATGCAGCAGGAGCACAGGGCAAGCTGAACTGTCCACGAATAATTCGTAAACACCCCTCTCACTGGCTGGGTGTATCTGAGTAACTGGGGGGGGGGGGGGGGGTGGGGGGGGGGGGGGGCTGTCTTCTTTTTGTAAAACATTTTACTAAATTAGCTTGGTGGTAGAGGCGGAGGAAGGGTCACTCCTACAGTTCTCATGACCTCATCTATACCACTAGCTCCAAGATTCAGCTCAAATTATTAGAGAAAAATTGAGATTATGATGTTGCAGCAGAAATTTGTGGATGGAGTGGCACAGTGATTAAATATTTGTGTTGGTAGCCAAAAGGTTGCTGGATTAATCTCTACAAGGGACATTCCATGATCTATCATCACTGTGCCCTTGAACAGGGTTTTTAACACCAGGGGGATTGTCCCTGTAATAAAGGTTGTCTGCTTAATGACTACATAATAAAATTAGAGGGTCATACTAAACAAAACTAAACTAGGATTAAACAGCATAGTCCAGGACATGGAACACACTATGGACAACATTATGGAAAAATAAAGACAACTGGTGAATTCAGGATTCGTTCACCAACATTAATAATGTTGAAGGGCTAGTATGTTTTCCTTTTAGAACAGATTCATCTCGAGATGGGCCAGATTATTGTAAATCATAAAGTACAAACCACAACTGCACCATTCAACAAAATATCTGCAAAGCACATAGTCATATAATAAAATATCTTCTAAAACACTGGCACCAACCAAAAGACCAAGATTATCACATGAACCCTGAATTCAACTAATTCCAATTATGCGAACACAGGTTTTACTGTACATTGTTTTGAAAAAGTTTAAGGTGTGAGGACATAAATTTGGAAACTGGGAGATGAGAAGATATATTGAAAGAAAGAGGAAGGCTATGTCCTGTTACTGGAAATAGGCTGAAATGGCCCACAAATGGTCTACAAATGAGAATTCACAACAAGTTTGAGAATTTTGTGAATGCAGAGGCAATAGACAGGGATTGTTCAGTTGATAAGTATCACAAAATGACACAAAGGTGTCTAAGTGATTGTAAATAAATTATATTTTAGTCATATGTCTGTCTAAAGCATCAAAAGGCTCTGATTACAGTTTCAAAAGAAACATTAGGTATGTTTTTCCATACACCCGAAAAACTGACCCAGTTGCTTCACAAATGGCGTAGACGTAATCCCAGATAAACAAGCACACGCATGCCTTTAAAACTCTGAATCAAAGTGAGTAGATCCCTTGAAGAGGGAGCACTGTGTTAGGATAAACAGCTCATGTGCTGTACATGTCTTGTCTAGTCCAAGAGAACAGCTCTAATTTGCAAGGAACTGGAACAAGCTTTACAAAAACCAGCTACTCTTGCTCAGCCAGGCGCCTCAAGATAAATTTCAGTAGAGTGACTAAACCACCATCACCCAGAATACACCTCTCCAGTTGCACACACCCTGATTGGAGCTGTGGCCTTAAATCTCAGTCCAACCACAAGGAACTGGGCTAACTACAGAGGCCACAGAGTTTTGCTACTGGCTATAAACAACTATAGCTGCCAGAATCTTGGTGTAGGCCACTTCCTCCATCTCGAAGACGACTGGACAACATGAGATTCATTCTTCCTGAGTCACTTTCTTTTTTGGGAAGTGGGCACCGGGGGTATTGTATGGCTCAGTGTCTCCAACTGGGCATTGTAGAGTGATACTGATTCCAAGTGAATTCACACAATGTAGGCAGAAAGGTCACTTGGAGGCCAGCTCAAGTTCTCATTGGGCTGAACTTAACCAAAAATGGTTTCATATTGTGTAAAATATTGGCAAGTTTGGTGATTAATTTTTGAACATACTAAGTAAATTAATCCAAATGACCAAGAAGACATCAATAACTGGCCAACACAACAACATTTTAAGGCTGGCAATGGTTCCTATTGACAGTATAAAAAGGGTATGTGGTGGAGAAAGACATCACAGAACGCAAGATCAAAGAATCCAGGAATGAAGCCCATTTAAATGCCATTTTGGATTCTTCACAGAAGAAAGTTGGAGTAGAAGACACCTCCTAAAATAAAGACCCTTTATAACAAAATCATGAGGGAAAACCATATCCTTTAAAACAGAAACCAAAATACAACTGAATCTCAAATCTCAGCCATGCTCTTGCTTGTTCAGAAATTCCACTTGGAAAATGTGTATCAGAGTTTCTGTTAAAATCCACCTGTATGACACAAAGAACTCACATGACTTCTGCCCCATCCTCCACCCTCTTAATGTATTTTACTGCATCCTGTAACCATACCACACATGCTGGACCACACAACACAAGAGTAGGCCAAGCTTGGCAAAAGAACACAGAGCAGATCTCAGTGGCAACCAGCACAATATAGGCCAAAAATCAGACAGGTTCTGCCCATTAGAGTCCAAAAAATTAGCACTTGGAGAAACCCTCAAAAAATTAGATTGCTATGCCCCTGTTTTTTGTGATATTAGCACTGGAAAGAACAGAACTGCAGCAGTATCAAAGAGCAGCCTGACAGCTGCTTTTATGTCTTCCTTTTTAAGACATAATTAAAAGCAATCTACGAATACTTTTATTATATGATGTTTCTGAGAATCGTTGCTGTTAATGGAACTGCCCCAGGCTCCTCTCTGCTGTGCAGATAAAAAGATTGTGTCAAGAGTAACCACTAACAAAAGGAAGTGATGCTGCATTACTGTGACTAGTGCTTTAAAATCAGCCAGAATAAAAAAAAAACCCTCTAGTCTAATTTTAAGTAATTTTTCCCCACATGAAATGGGCAACACACAGCCCTGCTAATGCTCCCCAAGTGCCAAAAATAATCTCGGCAGGACCAGCCGCTCTGTCCTGGGACTCGCCAACAGCACGTGAATTGCATAATCCACTGATGTCCTTACATAAGAGATGTAGCACAGAGCAACAAGGATTTTTTGCACAAATAAACTCCATATCAAAATAATCAGGGATGCAATATAATCTCAAAAGCATGGCGAGATTAGTTTCTGCTGGTGGTGGCATCCTCGACCAGCCAGATATGCAAACAGTTCACTGCAGTTGGCTGCCACAGCAGATAAACAGAGAAACAGACGAAAAACATGGCAGAATCTTCTAGAAAAATGTAATGGTCATTGTGCTGTAGAAAACACAGCTATTTAAGTGAATTATGAAACATCATGAAGACTTACTAATTAATAGGTAAAAACATCATAAAGACATAAAAACAAATGCCTTGTGGCAGAGATTCAAGACACGTGTGTGAACAATGAACGTTAAATGCAACAGGAATTAGTTTATGTTGGATTGCCTGATGTCTCCTCCAAAAATAACATGCACACTCACAAGAGGGAAGAAAGGAGAAAAAGTTTGGGCCTTGTGAAAACAAATGTCATGGAGGATATAGCCTACAAATACTTAAGTAAAATTCTCAACAGCTATGGAGAACGATATCAGATCTATGAACCAAGTAATCATACAGAAAAATTAAAAACAGCCCAGACAAATAGAATAGTTCACAATAAAATGACATTTCTGTCATCATTTACTCACACTAAGTGCTCGGTACACAGCAGTACACTATACCGGCAATAATGAGAATTTGTTTCACAGTGCAGGCACCTATTGCTTGCGTAAAGGCAAGTCTCGGTACCATGAAATCCCCAGTAGGACTAATGGTCAGATGGCGAGAGGAAATACAGGCACAGATTTAGTTTTTCACTTCGAGCAATGCTCAGTCTTGTGTCAAACAAATATGATTTCTTTCTTTTGTGGAGCACAAAATAAGAAATTCTGATAAATCCCCAAACTGACCTTTTTCATACAACGATAGCTTTGTGTGAGAAATAGGACAAAATGTAAGTTCTTGTTCAGCAAAAATCTTGCTTGAAGCACTCAAAAATCATTTGCACATGCACATTTTCCCCAACATGCAGATTAAACAATGAAGCACATCAATGAAGTCAAACAACTTTTTGGTCTCGTAACTGTTTTAGTAAGCATTCGTGAGAATATAAAAGGCCCTGATATAATTCTGGAGAAGTTCTCCTTCGTTCTTCATTCAGGGGTAAAAAGAAGTTCGAAAGAGCTGAGCAATAGTATACTGTTTGCAAACATTCAGACACACACAACACCGCTGTGGCAGGTGTTTAGAGGAGCATTTAAATAAGACAAAGCTAAATGTAAAATCTTAACTAATGTAACATTAAAATGTTTTATCAATGACTTGTTTACATTCTGAATTAATGGAGCTATTGAGCAAGTATTTTCATTTTGACTGATCTTGACTGACTGAACAATGAAAACAAAGTAAGTGGAGCTTCAAGTCTACCAATAATGTGGAGCAATGGCAAGGTGTTTAGCAGCCGGTTAGAAGTTTTCCTAAAAGTTTAACAAGACGAGCTGTTAAGAACCACCGAAATGAACTAAAAAAATACATTCTGTCACACCCGTTCATTCTTCAAATTCGTATTAAGTGTATCGGGCCTTAAAACTGTTCACTGACTCCTCCTTATACTTAATGCTTAGTATGTCCTCTCACTCACTTTTCCAGCTTTTTTCCCCTCTTCTCCTCCCCTGTGGAAGAAACCTTTGAGTGCAACTCTTCTAAAATTAGCCAGTAAAAGCGCACAGAACCAGCAATGCCAGAGAATGCCTTGGAAAGCAATTTCCTGCAGTTTTAGCAGGCAGACTTTGAAGATCATTCCAGTATAGATTAAAAAGGCACATTTACAAGTGCATGAGAAGAAAGATTTTCTTTTTTTTTTTTGGCTCTAACAAGCAAGGTCGAACGCACCGCCATGCTGTAAAAATACCGTTTGTTTTTTGAGTTTGAAAGAGTATGATAATATGATCAATGCTTTTTATTTCTGTCAGCAGAAATTCAGAAAGATACTTTAGGTGTTAATTGAAATTCAATGTCAAAATATAGCCTGTATTCTAAATAACAGATTTAGGATTGTTTTCATACAGTCTATCAATAAAGCACACACTATACGAATTGCAGTTAGCGCCCTACGACTGACAGTGTTTTATTTTCTGTGTTGGTGTTGGAGACTGTGTGTATCAACTACACAACCATTCATCACCAAGTGAAAATACGATTCTGAAATGTATTCACAAACTTAAGCATACAGCAATGAGAGAGTTAAATTGTGATAACATTTCAACAAACAACATGAAAAATGGGCTCGCATTCTGTGAAAAAACTGCTAAAAACCAATGATGAGACGGTGATTTAGGAGACATGGGTGATGTCTTTTGTTTTCCAAAAATGTTTTTACTACTGCTTCCCAATGCCTTGTTCTCCTCTTGCGCTTTCTCTTTATTTTATTGCCTGTTGCTTATTTCGGTTGTGCAATCTGATACTTTTTAGTCACAGACAAGTAGCCGACTCAAAACACCAAATGAGACAAGCTTGAGTTATGTAGTGTTCAAGGTTTTAGAGAAAAAACACTTGAGCTTTTTGCCAAATTGTAAGCATATTTCAAAGGATAAATTTAGACCAATAATTAAGGCAGTTAAGACCAAAATTTAGAATCTAAAATAGTATGTCATTTTAAGTGGTTTCTACTGACCCAGTTTTCTCAGGTGAGATTTTGTTGCCATTAGTGAAACACTGTAAACATACATGTAGGACACAAAACCCAGTTTAAAAGACCTTGGCTACACCACAATCATCATTTAGTCTACCTAAATTTTGCCTTTTCCCTTTTCCGTTTAGTTTAGTTTAGCCAACAGCAACAATCCACATATAGGAAACCTTCATGTTTGTTGATGTTCCGAGTCCTGTATTTAGTCTGGGCATTGACACATCTACTGTAGGTCAATGTGAACTAGAATAACCCCATTCATTCAGATTCCCAGTACTGTTACAGCTTTTATAGCATAAAAATATGCCGGATCACTAGCTAGCTTGGAGATGTTTTAATTCTGCAATTTCGGTCTGATCAATTTCCTTAAGAATCATTTTCATATGAATTTGAAATGGACAATTTGATATAGTGGCACAACTTAAATAAACCATTAGCAAACTGACTGGCACACATAGACGACAGCTGCACTAGATTAGGAGGGTTTAATACACAACATGTGTAAGTGATGTTAAGACTTATCCAATCTGAGCGATGTAATGATCAGAATCAGATACAAGTGCATTGATCAGGACATATACATTCTGAGTTTAAGAGTTTACGATATAAATCATGGATTAGTGATTGACCAATATGAATATATCTATTGCCGATATGATAGTTGGAAAGCATATAATGCAGATATGCAATAAGGGATAATGTACTTATGGATATTTGGTTGATGCCAAATAAATCCCAGCTGAGTAGTCAGGATAAACTGTCATGGCTAATAATAAATAATTACGGTAAATGGACATAAAATAATGATTTGAGCTAAAATTATGTTATTATGCGAGGAGGAGGAGACAGTTAACTTTCTTTAAGTTTTGTTGGTGTTTATATTGCAAAAATGCTCGTCTGGCTGCTTATTACCCCACTTTTTCAAAGACTACCAGCCAAATAAATAAATAAATGAATGAAATGTTGACTTGAGTTGAAATTATTTAATTATCTTACTCGTAGAGTTTGCAGAGTGATACGAGAAATAGGAAAGATGGCTCGCAATACTCGTATGACTGGTGAAATATAAACTTTTTCCTCGATATGCGTCATTTTTCACAAATATCACACCGCAGGTTGACATGATTGACCAATCAGAATAGAGTATTTCACAGAGCAGTGTCATAAAGGCTAATCAAATATGATTGCATTAATTGAGATTCTCGCACACATACTCGCTGAAATGTTTTCAAAATATTTACTTGAAATTCTCAAAAATGAATGAAATCTAGAATTGTACTTTATTCACTGACTAGACTGTTACTTCTATAACTCTTCTGTTATTCGGCCGAGCAGGCATGGTTATACTGATAGACTTGAAAGAACCAAATATCATCTTATTTACTTCACTAGGATCATTATGTAAGCATGAGGCCACTTGACATGCAAATAATAGAAGCCGCCACATTTATATATGGTCTTCTATTTTCGGTCTCTGTAAAATAAGACAACATTACTTATACCATTATGTGGTAGCCAACCTAGTACACTATGAAGACTTCTGACAGAACATGTGTTCTCCATCAACATTTCTAATATGGGCTTGAATAAACAAAGAACATGTGTCTGTGTTTTAACCTCTAAACGTCCACAGTAACGACAGAAAAACATAACCACTCCATATTCAAATGTTGCTTTAAGCAACAGATGTTGCATGACAAAGATGAACCGTGTGATGGTTTTAAACTCAAGAGCGTCACGACAGGGCGGCAGTGTTTTGCTTCAGTTTATCATTGTCATAAAACATGATGGGCTAAATTAAATAAGTAAAACAAAACCTGGGTCATATTCCCTAACTCAATACATCATATTCAGTTCCCATCTGGAATCATAAGTGCTTTTAAAGTGGGTTATTTTTATGAAAACATGCTGCTGTGACAAACAGCAGCACTTATTGTACTAAATATTTAGCAAAAAATACCTAAAATGTCACATAAGGACTTAAGGATTCAAAAGAATCAGTGAATCGTCTAAACGACCAATTTGCTACAATGAATCAGACTTTCTAGCACCACTTGAAAGACGAGCATGATCATGCTACTGAAAAATATACTTAAGTTGAAAACATCGCTATTTTTAGTTAGTTATAGCCCAACACCGCAACTGTACAAAAGATCCACCACATTCATTTCCTGTGACCCTAGATTAGTCATTACCCAGAGAAGGGAGTTCCCGTGTTTTTGGCCAACCACAGGCCAAAGCAGGTGCACAGGTGGGTCTTTCCCACAATACTCTGGTGTAGAAGTCCCATCAATCTGTCTCCGCAGGGGCAGGATCTACATTTGGGTCTTAACTGAGCCATCCTGAACATTAGAAAGCCCTGAGTCAGAGTCTGCTAAATGTTCAATGTCTGGCTGAACCAAAGAAAGGAAATTAACTGAGACTGCCTAGCCTGTTTTTTTTTTCCTTCTTTCTGTTCTTTATAGAGTATTTAAATAAAGGAAGCCTTCAGTGATGACCTCTCTTAGAGTGAAAGAAAAGAGAGCGGAAAAAGAAAATTTCAAGAATAATATAAAGTTTTGTGAGTTCCCAGAGCTTTGTTGACTCCAGGGGGGCATGTAATGAAACTGTTTTGTCTGCGTAAGTTAAGGCCATTGCTTCAGGTCACATCTGGCCCATCGTCAGCCTTTAATTTGTTGCCCGCAAAATGTCTTGTTATGAATGTATATGAACGCTCATTATGGCGAGAAAACACACTTTACGCGAGTAAGTGTACCCAAATTTGAGTGCTTGGCCAATGCATTTGAAATGCAGTCCGGTTTAACATGCTTAGGGCTTGTCAGGATTATGAAATTTGGCTGACAGTTAATTGTGAAACAAATGACTGCGATTACGACTATCAATTGTCTGTTTTAGGGCTTTAACAATTCTAACGATGAATTGTCTTACAAATGGTCACAAAAAATATTTTGTTATTTTATGATTTATGAAATTGAATTGTAATCATTTGTAATGATTATTGCCCAGGTTAACACTTCAAATATGCATTTGCATGCATTCAGTAATTTGTTGCATTTGTGATTGTTCAATTTTACAACACCTACTGAAAATATATTATTCATGTGCAGTTTATTAATTGCCATTTTGTCCAACACTGACCATTTCTGCCACAGTGTCACTGTCTATTTCTTGCATGCATATTGTCAATTTCCTGAACACTAAAAGCCATGCAGTTTGTAAACCCTATTTAGTAAAAGTGTTTCCTGTCTGAGCCGATATTTTTTGCGTCAAACTTTACAGACTGGGTAACCATCAACATTGATGGTGCCTTGTGGGTCTTTTAAATAGCCAAGTAATCCCAGACAGAGGACCGACTTCCGTGGCGTCGGAAATAAAGTTTTAGGCTCGGACATGTCTGTATGTTGCGCTTGTGCTGCACTCATGCTGGACTTCTGATGTGCTCGTGATGCACAGCGCTCACAACACCTGCATGTCACCTATAAAACTGAGTGACAGTCAAATGCAATAGAAGGCGCAATTTAAAGATTTATTTTATCTAGCTAAGTTTATATAATGCTGTGTAAATGTCGCAGATTCTGTCTTATTTAAACCGTCTTAATTGATTTGGATTTTAGAAAAGTTCTGAAAAAAATCTTTATCTTCATGCAATACCATCAATGAGAAGATTTCAATGATATGATAACCATCCATTTTAAAACCGAGGTATATTGTGAAATCTTGAAACCGTTACATCCCTAGTCAAGACATTACTGATGTAAAAAACAGCACCGTCACTATTTGAAAAAAGTCATTTTTGATCAAATCTAGACAGGCCCCATTTCCAGCAGCCATCACTCCAACACCTTAATCCTTGAGTAATCATGCTAAATTGATCATTTGGTACTACAAAATCAACTATCAATAATTGTATTATATCAAACACAGCTGAAAGTTATTTGGTAAGTTAAATGAAACTTAACATTGTCTTTGTGTTTGTTTTTGAGTTGGCACAGTATGCAATAGACTGACATGTCTTAAGATCAATATTAGGTCAAAAATGGCAAAAAAGAAACAGCTTTATCTAGAAACTCATCAGTCAAGCATTGTTTTGAGGAATGAAGGATATACAATGCTTGAAACTGCCAAAAAACTGAAGATTTCATATAAAGGTGTACACTACAGTCTTCAAAGACAAAGGACAACTGGCTCTAACAAGGACAGAAAGAGATGTGGAAGACCAGATGTACAACTAAACAAGAGGATAAGTACATCAGAGTCTCTAGTTTGAGAAATAGACGCCTCACATGTCCTCAGCTGACAGCTTCATTGAATTCTACCCGCTCAACACCAGTTTCATGTACAACAGTAAAGAGAAGACTCAGGGGTGCAGGCATTATGGGAAGAATTGCACAGAAAAAGCCACTTTTAAAACAGTGAAGGTTGGAGTGGGCAAAGAAACAGACATTGGACAACAGATGATTGGAAAAGAGTGTTATGGATCTTAACCCCATTGAGCTTTTGTGGGATCAGCTAGACTGTAAGGTGCGTGAGAAGTGCCCGACGAGACAGCCACATCTATGGCAAGTGCTACAGGAAGTGTGGGGTGAAATGTCACCCGAGTATCTGGATAAACTGACAGCTTAAATGTCAAGGATCTGCAAAGCTGTCATTGCTGCACGTGGAGGATTTTTGATGAGAACTCTTTGAAACAGTTTAAGTTCTGAATATTTTTTGTTATTACATGTTATTAATGTCCTGACTATAGATTCTGATCAGTTGAATGCCACTTGATGAATAAAAGTACCAATTTATTTCCAGAAGTGCAAAATCTGCACATTATTCCAAACATTTGGCTGCCGGTTTGGACACCATATATATATATTATATTATATTATATTTTATATATATATATATATATATATATATATATATATATATATATATATATATATATATATATATATATATATATATATACACATACATACATACATACACACACACAGGGTTGGGGAGTAACGGAATACATGTAATGGGATTACATATTTAATATACAAAATATAAGTAACTGTATTCCACTACAGTTACACTTTAAATAATTGGTCATTAGAATACAGTTACATTCAAAATGTATTTTGATTACTGAAGAGATTATTTTGCATTTTATTGTTATTTGTTTCATTTAATATGTATTAATACGGAAATTCACATGAGATCATAATTCGTTTTTTTCTAGTAAGACCTTTGATAATAGGGCAAAAATCGTAATCTTGATAATAATATTTGTATTGTTTTCCTGTAAAAATATCTAAAAATCCTTAAAACAAGATCAGTTTGATTTATCTTGTTTTAGAAACAACACTGCATAAGATATTTAGGTTTTTCAGAGAATGTATTTTTAACATGTGTATTTTGTCTCACTGTACTGGCAGAGATTTTATAGTCAAAACAAGTGAAAAAAATCTACCAGTGCTGAAGAAGTAATCCAAATTATTTACAATACGTGACTGAGTAATCTAACGGAATATGATACAAATGACATTTTACAGCATGTATTCTGTAATCTGTAGTAATTCTGTAATACATTTCAAAAGTAACACTCCCAACCCTGTATATATATATATATATATATATATATATATATATATATATATATACACACACACACACACACACACACACACACACACACACGCACACACACACGCACACGATCAGCCGCAACATTAAAACCACCTGCCTAATATTGTGTAGGTCCATGTGCCGCCAAAACAGCGGAATAACATTCTGAGATTATATTCTTACAGATCAGTTATCTGAGTTACCGTAGAACCTTTGTTGGTACGAACCAGTCTGGCAATTCTCTGTTGTCCTCTCTCATCAACAAGGCATTTCCATCCACAGAACTGCCGCTCGCTGGATGTTTTTTGTTTCTGGCACCATTCAGAGTAAATTCTAGAGACTGTTATGTGTGAAAATCCCAGGAGATCAGCAGTTACAGAAATACTCAAACCAGCCCATCTGGCACCAACAATCATCCATGCGATTATCTAATCAGCCAAGCATGTGGCAGCAGTGTATGCATAAAATCATGCAGATACGGGTCAGGAGCTTCAGTTAATGTTCACATCAACCATCAGAATGGGGGTCCATGTTTCCTGTTCTTTCCGACAACAAAGCACGTGAACGTGTCCACTTCAGAAGCGGGAAGTAGGAAAATTAAGATAGCACATGAAGACAGCATATAATTTGTCATTTACACTGCTCTGACTCACCGTCTATCTGTGTGAGTCTATGTCAGTAACTCATGAGTGACATGAATGCTGGGAGCCCAGCGAACACTGCTTGTCACAGGCTTACTCACGCCAAGGTTAAGAGATAGCAAAACCGTGAGAAAGCACCTCATTGTCCCACATTCACAATGGTCACTATGCACGCTGAATGGCACTCAGAGCTGTGTGCAAAGATACTAATTAGCATAATAGCACTGCTGAATCCTGCTGACAACTTAAAAGCTTGTGCTGTTGTAAGAAAACACGACTTACGTAATCCTTGACTCAAAGCCAAACCGTGGTGAGGAAAATAACTTTGTGGATGAACGGTTCGACCACATTCCACTAATTTTTCCGAAAACTGCATAAGCTGTGATATACAAAATATGTTTCGGTCAACAAAACATCTAACTAATGGTCCTTGCTGAGGATTTATTAAATCTTCTTCATAAAATGTAATCTAGTCATCAGAGGTGGGTGGTAACGTGGTACATTTACTCTGTTACATTTACTTGAGTAACTTTTTGAAGAAAAAAAAAGAGTAGGTTTACTACATTTACTCTCACTCAAGTAAATTTCGAATGATTTTTTTAAACTTTTACTTTACAGTTGGTGGCGTTCCTGTCGTTACATTACTGGGTTTAATTTTAGTTAATGTGGAATTTATTGAGAGATTATTGAATGGGACTTTTACGACAGCGGAACTAAAATATTTTGTTACGTCATACAATAACTTCATAAAACACCAAAACAAGCAAATATTTCATGATTAAAATCACAACTCCAATTTAAGGCAGCAAGCTGAGATAAGTTTTGGCTCTAATTCTAAACCAGACAGATAGCATTTCTGCACGTGCACAGCGGGGTGCGCAGGGCGTGCGCGTGTGAGATGTGCAGGTGCAAGGCAATCGTATGGTGAAGAGAGTGGCTGTGTCCGAAATCAATCACTCATTTACTATTTCCTATATAGTGAATGGCAGTTAGTGCACTATATATCAGCAGTGAGTGAACAACATGAGTGAGTGACTGCGATTACACAAAGTGTCGGATCTCTGGGGCTGTCACAGAAACAACATCACATATGAAATTGTAAAAAACGTGGGCCTTACTTGTCATTCTTATTAAATAATATATTAATACAATAAATCTTCATTCTGATTACCAGTTTTAATACATACTCTGTGTTATTATAAAGAGTAAACACATTTGATCAATTAAAGAGTATATTTTTAATTGTATCTGTATGTTTGCGCCGGCGTGTCCTGCTGGATATTTTCGTCATTACAGCGGAAACAACATAAAATTCTCCGTAATTTTTGGGCATACAGATAAGTGTAAGACATCATTAGAGACTATAAAGGGTCTACTTTTATTTGTGTACACTCACAATAACAACAAAACCTTGTGATTTTAGTAATAGAAATGTAATAGAAATTAGGGGAGTAAACGTCTATTATGTAATTTGTGAAAGTAACGAGTTACTCACTACTTGAGTACTCTTTTAATTATATAATTTCTTACTCTTACTCAATTATTTATGTTAGTACTTTTACTTCTACTTCCACTAGAGTAATTTATTTTATTTTTTTTAAAGTAATTGTACTTTTACCAGAGTACAGTTTTTGGCTTCTCTACCGACCTCTGCTAGTCATTGGATCGTCTTTTATGAGGTCTGCTAAACTCAATTGTGCATAGTTTCAAAAGTGTCACCAGCATTATCTGTTAATTCTACTAAACAAAATATTTACTGTAAACAGCTCGAAGCCTGTTCTTGGGTTTAATTATGCATTGAGTCTTCATTGAGGCATTAGTGGACTGCAGTTGTGTAACTGCAGATATGTGAAGTATGCAAATGTTAAAGCGTTCATATCTCAAAAGTGTGGTTAGAGAAGTTCTGTGTGTGGTTGTGGAGAGATTAGCACAGCCCAGTCTGCTAAAGTGCCTCTCTCTATCTGTTTGTCTCTTTTCACATGGTTCTTTTGTTTGTGTGAAATGCCTGCCATGCCAACAGACAGAGAGATGGTTCTCTGTGACATGCATTCTACAGGCAGCAGTCCCTCTGAGAATAAACAGAGTTCAACCCACAAATGAACAGCCAAGCACACTTTATTCAAAATAATAATCCATATAATCCACACACCAATTATCTAACAACTAGTGGTCAACCAATAAGGTTGTTTATGCATTTCATCCACAATGAAACAGCATTTTCCTTCAAAAAATATGGAGACTTTTGAAAACGCTCTCCATAACCGCAGCAATGCTCCAACAATGGAATTCAATGAGGCACAGCATTCCACAGGGTTAAAAAAAAAGCATAAATGTGAAAATTGTATTTCTGTTGAAGCAAATTCAGGTCACGTCCAGACTAATCAGTAAACTCCGTTTTCAGTTTTCTAATATTATTATTTTCCAAATTATGTGGTTATAGAGAAAGTTTTCAAAAGCGTAGCAAAATCAATGTGTTTCACATATCCTCCGTGAGCGAGGCGTCAGCAGCGCATTTACATTTCGGCACCCATATTAACAGATTACACCTTCCATATTGTGAGTGTGAGTTGCGAGGTGAAGCGTCTCAGACGTGGCAGTGAGCGGATAGTTTCAGCGCCGAGCCTATTTTTTCCACACGAAAAACGTCTCTGAGTGCAGCAGAAAACTAAAATAATCAGGATCTTTTAGAAAAGATGCAAAAATAAATAAACAATATTTAAACCGAACCAACTATACACTACAATTTATAGGTCTGCATATGACCAACCTTTTTGGACATTTAAGCCTTTCCCATTCAAGTAGTTAGGAGCTGTACTTTTTTGTCGCATGTTTACAAAGTAAATAGGTGCCAGCCTGCCCGAGAGCGTTCCAAAGACCACCGAGTGGACTGACTTGCCTGCTTTGATATATTAACCAATCATGACCAAGTACGTTGATAAACAAGTGCATGTGACTGCCCGTCGTTGCCATAGGAACCTAGAAAAGAGATGTGGCTAATGTGAAAGCCCAAACGCAATGTGTTGCTAACACACCCTTACGGGGTATGTGTGAATCCTGTGTAAAGCGCAACAGTGCCGGGTAACTTTTTCAGCTGTCTTGGTTGCAGAAATATTTTCCCCATTCACTTTTTCCAAAGGGATTTCATAAAGTCCTTCATTTTAAGAGTTCTAAGCCATTGACCAAACCAACCAGCTCCGAGGTGAATCACAACATTACAAACTTTGATTTAAAACAAAAGATTATTTGAAAAAACTGCACTTAGCGTCTTTCATGAACTACAATCACATGAAGCATTGTGAATTACATAAATTAAAAACAATGGAAAAAATATTAAATAATGTATTTTTAGTTGCTGTTTATAAATACAGAAACAATATATTTTAATTGTATTGCAAAATATTCAGATACTTACAAATATATGTGTAGTTTGAGAGTGTAGGGAGACAGTCTCGATTATCTCATTCACAGTGCTCATTCATTATCTCATGGGAGTGGGCAGTCACTGCATAGCTCTTTTGGTGTGCCTTGTTGGCCACATTTCTCTGATTGGTGGAGCTTTCCTTTCAGGATCATGGGTAGTGTAGTTCTTTACCTGGTTCTACACTCTTAAACATGACTACAAGTAACAAAGTTTTTGTAAGCAAATTTTGCAGCTGAAATTAAGTCATTAGCTGGCACCTAAACAAACAAAGGACTGGCCATAATATTTAACAGCACACACAGACATTGTATCAGTTTGGCTACAGGAAACTGATTTGTCTTTACGGTTGCATTGGGATTTACAGGAAGAGTCGGAGTCTCTCTACAGGAAAGAACTGTCACTCTCTTCCCTACCATCAAACCCCACCGTCATTCCTGTAGAAACACACAGATCAGTGTGTGCTGGCCCACGCAAGGGAAAATGTGACAACATAATAGCTGCACACGGGGGCCACATTGAGGACGTTGTTTTTGTCTATTTGTGTGTATATATTTCTATGCTTAAAGAACACTATATACAATCACATGACTGTGTTTACCCTGTATTTTTGCCTAACCACAGAATGAGGCAGAGAAATTGTAGGCTGTGTATCCTTGGATTGCTCTGTAAATACTTTATGCACTGAATTCATATGCTACATCCTGTTGAGTTTTAACCATAAAGTGACTAAAGGTGGGAATACACCAAGATTCAATTCAACGTAAAATGTCACAAAACAATTTCAAAACGATTCTCCAGGCATCTCAATTTTTGACTGACTTCTCTGTTTGACTCATGTATCTCTAATGTTCTCCTACACCAAAAACAACTACAGACAAAAAGAGACAATGCTTCAAATAAAGCAGTAACATCCATCTTGAAGAAACAATGCAAGGCAAATCTAGGACACAGAAAAAGGGATGTGGGAGGAAAGCATGAGGAGTGAGAGAGATTGTACCTTGTTTTTGTATGAAGATTCGCAGAAGAGGGTGTGCGGTAGACACGGCCTTGCAAAAGTTCTCGTCATTATTGATGGGAAGGAGATCTCCGTGGACGTCAGCATATCCGATCATCACCTCCATGTTTGCGATCCGGTGGATGGTCATGATGAGGTTGTAGAACTCATCAAATTTTCCAGGTTTTAGACGATCCACCGAAAACCTTCGGAACTCTGCCCCATACTACAAAAGAAAAGCAGAAGTCAGTATGCTGCTTCCAAACAATTGCAATGAAATGTCACTACTAGTTTGACTTAACATGATCAACTCCATATATTACATTGAATTTCCATGACTTTTCCATGACCTTTCCAGTCGTTTGTGATTACTGGATAAGGATTTTTAAAAATCATTCAAATTCAGACTGTTTTGCTAAAGAATCATAGCGAGAGATTTGTAAAACATTTTGACTGATCCATTGAAAGGAACTGACTCAAAAGAACGATTCCCTCAAAAATCGGACATCATTATATGTCTATTAAATATTTTAGAGCAGAGCATATCTGGAAAAATGTATATTTACTTTAGAAATTTCCTTCACTTTTACATGATTTAATACTAATTTCCAGGCCTGCAAAACACAATTACAAAATGACAGAAATTCCAAATTTCCAGGTCTATATAGCATCTAGAGCAGCTTATATGCAAGACATGGAAACTCAGGGTTAAAATCACACCAATGTTAACCTGAAACTGAATGTAGACATAATATATCTTCATTGTGTCTAGCTGTGACACCACCTTACTTTCACAAAGCTTCTTGTTTTCACTTATTAGTCCCTAAATACATAAAGCCTTTAAACAAAACATGTCAGGAACCAAATAACACCGACATTGAGAGACAAAGTGTTATTTCGCTAGGCCCGAACGGGTTTCCACATGCGGAAAGGATCCGTTCACTCTGCTAAGCTGTAATGAACTTGCCAGTTCTGCTGTTTGAAATGAGGAAACAGGGACACAATAGAATGAACCACAATGCAGGTTGATGAGTAAGCAAAATAAATCTCGACAACAATGCAAACCAACGGATGTCACCCTGTCACTTTCAGAACATTTTCTGCAGCTGAGTAGCGCAGGTGGGCAAGACAAAATATCCTTACTCTCAAAACACAATACCATCTCTTCCCAAATGTGAAATCGCCACACGACCAAAGCTGGTGGGATTGGTTTCCGCAACTTTACTGTGATGTCCATGTGGAACTACGACAAATAAACTTACATGGGATTGAGTGCCATACTCAAAGACACAATCGTGATAGTAATTAATGGATTCGAAGCTACAAACTTTCTGTTAGAGAGTGCAACAATCTGGTTCTGAATGAAAGTAAAGATTCCATTGGGTAATTGTTAATTATTAATGCTAAATAATAAATTTAAAGACATACCTAGCATGAGCTCCGAGGATGTTAATCGATAAACTATTTCTGTTGAACCATCAGTCAGTATTATTTCAACTTCATTAAAAAAAAAAAAACTTTGTTAATTGGTAGAATTTAGTGACTGACTACACTACCCATGATCCAGTCGAGAAAGATTCACCAAACGTGCTCTGCTGCGACTGGCCACTCCCAGTAAACCCACTTCAAATGCCGCAATTGTGTTGGTCTCCCTACACTCAACTACTTCTTTAGATTACTAAAATTTTAAATGGGATTGTAGTTCACTCCCTCATTTTTTTAATAATTTTTATTTAAAACGAATATTAAGCTACACCTTAAAGGTGCACTCAGCGATTCCTGAGAAACACTGTTGATATTCAAACTCAACTGCAAAAAAAAACACATCCCTCCCTTCAGTGCTCTTTTGGAAACTCCGCCCTCAAATTCATGCACACGAGACGGTTTTACGCACATCAGCTAAAGACACTCACAACTCTCTTGCAACTAATTCTAACATCACAACAACAGCATATATGTGTTCTGTGAAACATAGCAACATTTTTGTTACCCACCAATCGAGAAGAAAAAGAGCAACTTCTGTCTTGCATCTGTCTTCAAGCCTTTTACCTCTCGGAGGTCTCTTCACCGCTGAAAAGCCTCGCCGATGTTGACGTGGCTCCTAGCCCTCGACTTATCATAATTCTTATTTTTAGTTTATATTCATCTGAGCTTTTTCTCATGGTCTGTTTCTTAGCCATTTGTCCTCCTTTGAGATTAGAAAGTTTGCATGAATTTCCCTCTCGCTCTGCCCCCACCACCCATCCTGTGCATGTGCAAGAACCACCCCCTGCTGTTGATTGGCTGGAGTAGTGTTGTGTTGATCAGTCTGTTCCACTTTGTTTTTGTCCCATTTTCAGAGCCAGAGCTGTGTACAAATAATAGATTTTTTTTCAGCCCACCCACAGAACGGACAGCTAGCCTAGCTAGACTGTGGGGAGATATATGCAGGATTTGACTAAAAAAAAATATTGGATTAGAATTACTGAGTGCACCTTTATTGGCCACCAAGTATTTCTTCTTCCCAACCTAAATGAACTAATTAAGAAATGCACTTAACATTCTGCGCAGAAATGATTATGTTAAACTATTTGAAATGAATGTCCAACTGAATTGGAAGCATATAATGGGCAACCAATGCACCACAAGAGGTCAAGCTGAGGTTGTATCTCTGATCACGTGACTGCCATGTAGATGCAAGTCTTGACTGAATGCGTGGGTCGCCCCATTCAGCCTGAAATCACAGGCCTTGCTTTGTCTTTCACAAAAGTGGTTGCGGCTGCAGCATCCCAGCAGTCATTTGTGGACTGCGTTGCTCTACTGCTGTAATTATGCCCCTAGAATGAGAGTCCTACATTAGCCAATGGCAGCCTGTTATTAGCAACACAGGAAATAAAAAAGCAAGCAGCAGAAATATAATCTGAGGCAGGCATATGATCAAGCTTACTACATGTGAAAATGTGAAGAACTGGAAAATAACTTTCAGTGTAAGAATTTAACCTATTCATCATTATAACTACAGAGCAATTAAAAGGTGATATTTCACTGACAAAAGACCAACACACATGGCAGACTTTACAGAAAAGTTAAGCCAGCTGAAAAGCATATTTCTGTAATGTGATTATATTTTGTTTGAGCTCTGAAATACACTTTCTCAGTTTGCTCAATTTCAGTCATAGGAAAGCAGTTTGGAAAATTGTGAAAAAAATGGCATTAAAAAGGTTATATTATATTTTTTTTTCTTTGAAGCCCACAGATCATTTTGCTCAAATGTTTCTTGAACAAAATGTCGTAATTTAATATTGCATGACTATTTTTCACCCTCTTTCTGACCTTTAAGACCCTTTTACAGCATTGCCCAATACGTTGAAGTCTATGGAGTAAAGCGTCAGTGTTACATATGGCACTGTAAAGTGTTGTGGGCTAAAAGTTCAAATATTTAAACTATTTAATAAATCTTGTAAAACTAAAACATCCAAAATTTAAATCTCCTGGGGGACTACTATTTACTTCAATTCTTACCTCTTGTTTTATTCAGATGGAATTATTTGTATTGTATACAACCTCCATTATGATCCTCCTCCTCAGTTGTTTTTTTTTCCAGCAAGACATACAATCATGTGCCAACTTACATTTATACTGTTGTTGGCTAATACCTCTAGCAAATACTTTTAAAGCTATTTAAAAGGATAGTTCACCCTAAAATGAAAATCATGTCATGATTACCAAACCATATGTTCTTCCAAGACAATATGCATTTCTCTCTTCTGTGGAACACAAAAGGAGATGTTAGGCTGAATGTTAGTCCCAGTCACCATTCACATTTCATTTCTTTTTTTCCCCATACAATGAAAGGGAATGAGACTAACAGTTTGCCTAATATCAAAAATAGAAAATAATAAAATGTAGTAGATAGATAGATAATAAGATGATATTTTGCATATCATGCGTTTACATTCATAGTAATAAAGCTTTTATTTTATGTAAATAAAAAATAATAATAAAAAAATCCTGTACAGGTCAGATGGAGATGAGAGATGACCTATGTTTATGGCATTGCACTGTAAATAAAAGGGCGAGTAAACAAAGGGCTTTTAATGTCCTCCAAGGCTTATGAAAAATAATGGACAAAGTTTTCCTCCTGTGTAAAATTTGTTCTGTTTGAATGATCGTTGAGGAAATAAGTTATTTCTTTGGAAATAAACTGGCCTTGTTGGCCTTCAGATATTCCTAAATATAACTTAAATCATTAAAGTCGTCTACTCATGAGTAGTCAGGATCAGTGTTGTCACAGTACTAAAACTTCAGTAGTTGCTAGCGATACCAGTTGAATTTCCTGGGTCATGATACCAATATCGGTACCACAGCAAAAATATGCTAATATGACAATATGCTATTGAACACACCCGTTTATCCTAGTTAAATTTCAATGTAAATAATAAATTAAAAAAATACATGTTTCCTTAATGAGTTTTTCAATCAAGGATGCATTGCTTAAGTGTTTTTAAGTAGCGCCCTGAAATCTGTTTTATTCTTTACCAAATCATGTTTCCAGAGCTCCATGTTTTAGAGTTTAATTTAATTAAATCATCAAAATGGTGTCTAATCAATTAATTCTTAAAATGCACCAATTATGGAAAATTCACTTTTATATGGTGTTTGAACATAAATGTGTGTTGGCAGTGTGTGCACAACCACCCTATAATGATAAAAATCCACCCAGTCCTTTTTTGAATCCCCATTAATCATAAACACTGTCTCAGAACAAGCGGTTCTCAGATCCTGTACAAAGTGACGTCACTTTGTACAGGATCTGCCCACGACTGTTGACGGACATGTTTGTTTGTGTGTGTTGTTTTGTTATAGCGCATAGCAAACACTGTAACCGTATTTGTGTGTGTTGCTCATCCATCGTTGCAAAACTGCTGAAAAAACTTTACAACAAATAAATACATTTATCAAATAACAATTCGGAATCTTCCAGGTTCATTCTCAAAGTTGTTACTTCTGACGGAGTATCTCCCTCATCAGTGTCTGACTCCGGTTCAAACATATAGGACTGAATACCATTTTCACTGTCAGTCATACTGCTTATGATGTCTAGTTATCGAAGCAGAGATGTCAAAACTCCACCCTATTTTGGATAAGGTGCGGGGAGCACCAGCTCATTTGCATTTAAAGACATGCACACAAAAACAGCTAGTTTTTAATCCCACCCAAATATTTGCATTTTCAACATGGTATAATAAATTATCTGTAGGGTATTTTTAGCTGAAACTTCACAGACACATTCTGGGGACACCAAAGATTTAAATTACATCTTGTGAAAAGGGCCATAATAAGAGCCCTTTAACTTTTAACAAGTGCAAATAGAACTTTCCAACATGTATTACAGTATTATTATCATTACAGTGAATATTACAGTATATATATATTTTACTATAGTTGTAATTTATTTCTGTCACAATTTCTTCAATTTCAGGTCTATAGCTTACATTTTGAAACATGCTTTTTATTATTCATGTGTCACTCCAAGACGTCTTACAGGTCACCCACCTGTTGCAGGTAGATGAGCAAAATTACCCATGCATGAAATACATTTGGACGAGGAGCTTGCGAATTGGATTCATCCTTGTTGCATTTTGCGGGTGGCGGGTGCTAGTTTCACACCCTGGGCTTCTGTTTAATATATTTATTTATTTCCCAGATCCATGGTTTTTACATTTCTCGATATTGTCGATCATCTTCTGTCAATGAGTGTTGCAAATGGCATCGGATCTTTGTCGACACATTGTCAATATCTGATAACATTGTCCTATCGCCCATCCATAGTATGGAGTGTAGATTGATATGAAAAAAAATAATTTTAGCATAATCACGAAATGTGGAAAAAAAAAATGGAGTCTGAATACTTTTTAAATGCACTGTATAATCTGTCATCTTACACGGCATACAAGTCATTGTTTTAGCACCTCATTTAATTTACCAGGAAAGTGCTACAATACATACAATGAGCAACTTGACAAGGAAAATTACATTGTCAAGATATGACTCTTTAAATATTGTTATAACGTTTCTATAATCCATTTGCAAACTCAACCTGTGTGCAAAGGCTGTTTGCACAACTTGTGATCACTGCTGCTCAAAAAGCACTACATGACCTCGGGTCATTGAGAATACGGGTCTCAACAGAGCCAGATCTAACACAATTTTCAAAATCTCTAAATCTTATGACAGCGAACATTTTTCCCCAGTCCACAGACCTTGACAGGTTCAGGCAAGTCAAAACAAGAAGCTAGGGCCAATAGAAAGCAACAGCTCTTTATGCTACATACTTGTCTGACATTAAACAGTACCCAAAATGAAATCTTATCAAGTGTCAGTATAGTTTTCCAACAGTGTATTTCCAATTAAAATCGAGCTACATCAGTGGAAAATTTGGCATTGAAAGAGCAGAAGGGGGTGTGCTTCTGGAAGACATTCAAAGCCCTAGACACATCAGTGGGCTTTCTTTAGATATTAAGTGTTTTAGAAAAAAACAGCTCCAAACAAAATAACACTGCAACATGGTGTACTTCAGAAACCCCCTCATACACTCTTATCACCAACAGAATTCCTCTCAGAACAACCCTTTTCTTAACTGTGAGATACAAGAATTGTGCGATACTGAAACATAAGTCACGTCACAATGGTGAGTCAGTGCATGATTGGTGAACATGACTACATCCTTTGTGTTGTTGACACAAATGTGGTTAATACACAATGTACCAACCATCACTGGAGATCTTAGATAACAAGTGCAACTTTGATTTCAGGTCAACATTCAGACTTGCATTCTTGCCTCGCAGGTTTTAGTTTCACACATTCCGACATCATTGCTTTTGCTGGGGGGGGGGGTTCCATTTACGACAATTACTGGTTCTTTCAAGTTTCATTGGAAAAGAAGGTTGATCCGCACCACTCCAAAATTAAAATGGAAGTATCAGGCTCTTGAAAGAGAGGGGGGAAATTAATGGGGCCCTCATGTCTTCACAGACACAACACAGTGGCTCCTTTCAATGACAACAGTAGCAGGTCTTTTCAGCCACTGTTATGAATTAGAACATGGTTGAATAATAGAGGTGAATAATCAGACCACAGCAATGGAGTCTGCATTTGGGCACGTAGCCAACACATTCCAGCAATTAGGACCATCACATCCATAACCACATTCTAAAATGTGTCTGGTCCAAGTCTAGTCCAAGATCTCACAATAGACAGCCGAGTATCTTTGGCCACTATCACTTAATTTTAAATTTAGGCTTTAAATGTTAACTGGTTAATGCTTTTATTAAAAAAATAAATAAATGTAAATACGCTAAAAACATTATACACAACTAAAATGTAAAGCAGAGATGTGCAGCAAATCATCCAGGTCCAATGGACTCAAATGACAGCAGTTTGATAGCTCCAGGGATACAGGATCAGCTTGGCAGCAACAGCTGTATGATCAACTGAGTCCACATCACCATAAATGGAAGCGGTGCTAGATAAAGAGTGATTTATATTTGTGAATGGTTGGTTGAAGCTTTGTCAGTCAGGCATTACCTCAGGCAAACAGAGCAATTATTTGAAAAATCTGTATGACCCATGCTTTGAGTGATAACAGATATATCATCACCATAAATAAATAGAACCCATACTATTCTTCATGGGAACTATTATGATAGACAGAACTATACATGGATGGAGGGATGGATGGATGGATGGATGGATGGTAAAGTGATCAGACAGACACACAGAGACAGAAGTAATAGTTAGACAGCCAGACTAATCATATAGTCAGACAAATTAAAGAGTGGTCAGAAAGACAGTGGATGGGACAGACACACACACAAACAAACAGCAATAATAGATAGGCAGACAGACAGAGTGATCAGACAGACAAAGAGAAATTAAAGAGTGGACAGACAGACAGATTTTACATACACTTAGGCTGAAGTCATTAAAACTCATCTTTTAACCACTCCACAGATTTAATATTAGCAAACTATAGTTTTGACAAGTCATTTAGGACATTTACTTTGTGCATGACATGAGTAATTTTTCCAACAGTTGTTTACAGACAGATTGTTTAACTTTAATTGAATATATAACTATTCCAGTGGGTCAGAAGTTTACATACACCAAGTTCCAGAAAATGATGTCAAGCCTTTATGCAATTTGCTTCTGATAAGCTAAATGTTTAACTGGAGTCAACTGGAGGGGTACCTGTGGATGTATTTTCAGGCCTACCTTCAAACTCAGTGCCTCTTTGCTTGACTTCATGGGAAAATCAGAAGAAATCAGCAAAGACTTCAGAAAAAAATTCTGGTTCATCCTTCGGAGCAATTTCCAGAGGACTGAAGGTACCAAGTTCATCTGTACAAACAATAGTACGCAAGTATATACCCCATGAAGCCATCATACTGCTCAGGAAGGAGACACATTCTGTCTCCTAGAGATGAACAGTTTGGTGCAACAAGTGCAAATCAATCTCAGAACAACAGCAAAGGACCTTGTGAAGATGCTGGAGGAAACAGGAAGACAAGTATCTATATCCACAGTAAAGCGAGTCCTATATTGACATAACCTGAAAGGCTGCTCAGTAAGGAAGAAGCCACTGCCCCAAAACTGCCATAAAAAAGCCAGATTACAGTTTGCAAGTGCACATGGGGACAAAGAGCTTTCTTTTTGGAGAAATGCCCTCTGGTCTGATGAAACTGTTTGGCCATAATGACCATTGTTATGTTTGGAGGAATAAGGATGTGTCAGGATCTAGAACCAGGGACTAAGGACTAAGACCTGGAATGTTGTCTTTGGTGGGATTTGAACCCCGGTCTCCTGGACACAGAGTTGGTGTACCTCCTGAGTGAGCTAACTCATGGTTGAGGATGCCAAGACCCACGTGCAGAGGAGTAACAACAAAAATTTCAAGGAGACAAGCAGCATAAACTCCAAGTAACTTTTACTCTTAGTATGAGTCAAAAAACAAAGTACAGACAATAAAACAAGAAGCAAAGCTTCCAATGGTTACAAAAAGGCAAACAAAACAAGCACAATGGCTTAGAACAAACTCACGTGGTACACCAGTAGGTAGGCTCAAGACTGAACAAAAGGCAATGACAAAAGGCAAACTTAAATAGGGCCCTACACAGGTGAGTATCATCAACAATGATTGCTAACTAC
Organism: Moxostoma hubbsi; assembly: GCA_032164185.1. Lineage (NCBI taxonomy): Eukaryota > Metazoa > Chordata > Actinopteri > Cypriniformes > Catostomidae > Moxostoma > Moxostoma hubbsi. The sequence continues at coordinate 10,644,889 of JAVLUX010000026.1, forward strand.
AACTGAGAGTTCTTGCCAATGGTTTCCCCCTGGCAACTGGGAGGGGGATTGCAGGCAAAAGACCTCATGCGCCCCCTAGTGACTGGGAGCCATACTGCTGGTCATAGCTGGAGAGTGACCCCTAGTGGTTGGAGGACGTAATGCCTGATAAAGTCTTACAGGAGCCCTCCCTTGATGAACGGCTCCTGACGTTCCCTTTAGTGCGGTTCGATTGTCGTCTGTGGAAGTCCCTGATGAGGTCTGGGTCCAGAATGTCTCTAGCTGGTACCCACGAGCGCTCTTCTGGACCATAGCCTTGCCAGTCAACCAAATATTGGACCCCTCCCCTTACTTTGCGCACGCTCAATAGTCTCTGCACGGAGTAAGCCAGTTGCCCCTCCACCATCCGAGGAACTGGAGGTGGTTTACCTACAGGAGACAAAGGAGAGTAGATGACAGGTTTGAGGCATGAGACATGGAATGTGGGGTGTATGCGCATGGACCTGGGGAGGAGGAGTCGATAAGAGACTGGATTTATTCTCTTGAGAATTTTGAAAGGTCCAACGTGTCTAGGACCTAGTTTCCGTGACTCGAGGCGCAATGGAAGATTCTTAGTTGAAAGCCACACTCTCTGTCCAGGACGGAATGACGGACCTATCCGCCGACGTCGATTGGCCTGTTTCTGTTGTTCCCGGGATGACTTTAACAGGGCTGCCCGAGCTCTCTGCCAGATCCCCCGGCACCTCCGGACTAACTGGGCCGCTGCCGGGACCTGTGCTTGGAGGTCCTGTTCAGAAAACAAAGAGGGGGGGAACCCAAACTGGCATTCAAATGGAGACATACCCAATGATGAGTGATGGAGTGTTATGAGCAAATTCCGCCCAGACCAGCTGGGAACTCCATGTACTCGGGTTGTTCGAGACAAGACACCTGAGGGTCTTCTCAATCTCCTGGTTCACTCTTTCTGTCTGGCCATTGGATTGGGGATGGAACCCTGATGACAAGCTGATGGTGGAACCGATTAGACGTCCAAAAGCCTTCCAGAATCTTGAGGTAAACTGGGAACCCCGATCAGACACCATAACCTGAGGAAAACCATGAATTCTAAAGACATGTCGCATGAGAAGTTCCGCCGTCTGGCCTGCTGTAGGAATCTTAGAGGTGGGAATGAGATGACATGCCTTAGAAAATCTGTCGACTACTACAAGAATCACTGTGTTACCTTGAGAATTGGGTAGGCCATTAACAAAATCCATGGATATGTGGGACGAGGGTCGTCTCGGGATAGGGAGGGGATGTAGTTTACCTTGAGGGAGGGCTCTAGGTTCCTTATTCTGGGCGCAAGTGGAACATGCAGCAACAAATCTCCGGACATCGGTTGTCATGTTGGGCCACCAGAACTTAGATTGGATCTGCCTCAGGGTTCTAAGGACTCCTGGATGTCCAGATGAAGGTGCAGCGTGACCCCACTGCAGTACTTTGGATCTGACGGCGTTTGGCACAAAGAGGAGGCCCGATGGGCCATTACCTGGGTCAGGTTGGCGATGTTGAGCCTTCCGTACTGCCGTCTCCAAGTCCCACTGGATGCCTGCCAGCACTCTGAACCTTGGTATGATGAGTTCCAAACTCTCCTCCTCTTCCTGTGACTCAAACTGCCTTGACAGAGCATCAGGCTTTATATTCCTGGAATCGGGTCTGTAAGAGAGGACAAAGTCGAAACGGTTAAAGAAAAGGGCCCACCGAGCTTGGCGAGGATTCAACCTCTTGGCTCCCTGGATGTAGGTGAGGTTTTTGTGGTCTGTCCATATCAGAAATGGGTGCTTAGCCCCCTCCAGCCAGTGCCTCCATTCCTCCAAAGCCAGCTTAACTGCCAGCAACTCACGGTTCCCAATATCATAGTTCTTCTCTGCTGCTGTCAGCCGACGTGAAAAGAAGGCACAAGGATGGAGTTTATTGTCCCTAGTCGCTCTTTGGGAAAGAACAGCCCCCACACCCATGTCCGATGCGTCCACCTCAATAATAAACGGTAACTCAGGATCTGGTAGAGTCAATATGGGAGTTGAAGTAAATAGCTCTTTGAGTCGTTCGAACGCCTGGTTAGCCTTCTCGGTCCACTGGAAGGGTGTACTAGACCTCCTGGTGAGAGCTGTGAGGGGTTCTGCAATGGAACTGAAGCCTCGAATAAATCTCCTATAAAAGTTGGCGAAGCCCAGGAAGCGTTGGACTTGTTTCAATGAATCAGGCTGGGGCCACTCCAGGACCGCACAAACCTTGCTGGGGTCCATCTGTACACTGCCGCATGAAATGATGAAACCCAAGAAAGAGACTGTAGCGACATGGAACTCACTTTTCTCTAGCTTGACGAAGAGGTTGTTCGAGAGCAGACGAGACAGAACCTGCCGGACATGTTGAACGTGGTCTTCGTAACTCTGGGAAAATATTAAGATATCATCAAGGTATAGAAACACACATTGGTTCAACATCTCTCTCAGGACATCATTGATAAGGGCTTGGAAGACGGCCGGGGCATTTGCTAACCCGAAGGGCATCACCTGATATTCATAATGCCCAGTAGGGGTGTTGAAAGCCGTCTTCCATTCGTCCCCCACCCGGATTCTCACCAGATGGTAAGCGTTCCGGAGGTCCAACTTAGTGAAGATGGTAGCGCCCTGGAGGAGTTCGAAGGCTGTGGCCATAAGTGGCAACGGATATCGGTTCTTTATTGTGATGTTGTTTAGGCCACGATAGTCAATGCATGGGCGAAGACCTCCATCCTTCTTACCCACGAAGAAAAAACCAGCCCCTGCCGGTGACGTGGAAGGTCGAATAAATCCGTTCTCTAGTGCCTCTTGAATATACTCATCCATTGCCACCCTCTCTGGAGCTGACAATGAGAAAAGTCTACCTCTTGGAGGGCAAGATCCTGGCAACAAATCAATGGAGCAATCATAGGGTCGATGAGGAGGAAGAGTATCAGCCCGGGCCTTACTAAACACATCCTGGAGATCGGCATATACCTGGGGAACTCGAGATAGGTCAAGAGGAGGAACAACCAGAGCAGGGGGTGTAAGTTTAACTTGAGGAATGACTAGTACCTTGGTTCTTGGAGTGTTCTTTGACTCAAGTTGAATCCAGAGTTGTCGATTAGGCCCCAAAAAGGAATCAGGAGGTGAAAGAGTTCCAGCCATTGGACACGTACATCCCCATCTGGTAAAACTGCTAGTTGTCCAGTCAATCTGAGGATTGTGTGAGACTAGCCAAGGGTAACCAAGGATAACTGGAAACTCAGGTGTGTCAATAAGAAGAAAAGACAATGATTCTTGATGAGTCTATTTCAACTGAAATGGGAATGGTACGGTGTGTTACCTGGCCGGACCCCAGAGGTCTATTGTCTAAGTATGTTATCGTGAGCTTATCCTGGAGAGTTATGAGAGGTATCTTCCAGCTCCTAGCCAGAGTACTGTCCATGAAATTGCCAGCAGCGCCTGAATCGACAAATGCAGAACCCTTGTGCCAACCATTGCCCCAGGAGAAATGCATCACCGTCGAAAGTCCAGTTGGGGATCGGGGGTCGATTATTTCTCTCGTCTCAGCCCCCCTCTCTCTGGACGAGAAATCTCTTTTCCCACAAGTTCAGGGCAATGAGTACGAAAATGCCCCAGTTCTCCACAGTACAGACAGCGCCGTTCCCGCATACGTTTGTCCCGTTCAGCTTGTGATAAGCGATTCTTCCCAAGCTGCATGGGTTCCTCTGTGCAGAGAGTTTGGAAAGTAGGTTGAACTGGACTGATGTTGCTCTGGGCTGTGACTCAGTCTTGTTGTCTTTCAGACCTTCTATCCCTAATTCGGTTATCCACTCAGATGGCGACATCAATAAGATAATCCAAGTTAGGCGCAGGATCACGGAAAGCCAATTCATCCTTTAGCTCAGGTGCAAGAGCCTGATGAAATGCTGCTTGAAGAGCCTGTTCATTCCAGCCACTCTCCGCTGCCAGAGCACGGAACTCAATAGCCATTTCTGCTACACTGCGCGTTCCTTGAGTGAGTTGAAGTAATCGTTGGTCATTTCCAACTCCTCCACCTGGATGATGGAATACCCTCCTCATCTCTGCCAGGAATTGCTCAGAGTTAGAAGTGAATGGTGAACAATTTTCCAAGATAGCTGTAGCCCATTCCAAAGCTCTTCCAGTAAGTAAGGTGATGATATAAGCCACACGACTGCTGTCTGTAGGAAAACTACTGGGTTGAAGTTGGAAGGCTAGAGAGCATTGAGTGATAAAGCCTCGACAGCCCCTGGTATTACCATCATATCTCTCAGGAGGTGGCAGCCTGGGCTCGAGAAGATGAACTGCCGCAATTGGTTGGGGTAAGGTGGGAAGTTCAGGAGGCGTGGGTAATTCAGGAACTTCCTGGGATGGAGGGTCTTGAGGCAAAGCTAGAAGGTTCAAATGCTGAAGAATCTCTGTGAGCATCCGTTCATGATGTTGAATTGCAGTAGCTTGATTGGTGAGCTCAGATAATATTCTCTCCACATTTGATGGAGGCCCTTGATCCCCCTGCTGGGTCCATTTCTGGTTCAGTCTTGCTGTCAGGATCTAGAACCAGGGACTAAGGACTAAGACCTGGAATGTTGTCTTTGGTGGGATTTGAACCCCGGTCTCCTGGACACAGAGTTGGTGTACCTCCTGAGTGAGCTAACTCATGGTTGAGGATGCCAAGACCCACGTGCAGAGGAGTAACAACAAAAATTTCAAGGAGACAAGCAGCATAAACTCCAAGTAACTTTTACTCTTAGTATGAGTCAAAAAACAAAGTACAGACAATAAAACAAGAAGCAAAGCTTCCAATGGTTACAAAAAGGCAAACAAAACAAGCACAATGGCTTAGAACAAACTCACGTGGTACACCAGTAGGTAGGCTCAAGACTGAACAAAAGGCAATGACAAAAGGCAAACTTAAATAGGGCCCTACACAGGTGAGTATCATCAACAATGATTGCTAACTACAACTGAGAGTTCTTGCCAATGGTTTCCCCCTGGCAACTGGGAGGGGGATTGCAGGCAAAAGACCTCATGCGCCCCCTAGTGACTGGGAGCCATACTGCTGGTCATAGCTGGAGAGTGACCCCTAGTGGTTGGAGGACGTAATGCCTGATAAAGTCTTACAGGATGAGGCTTGCAAGCTGAAGAACACCATCCCAACCGTGAAGTTTGGGGGTGGCAGCATCATGTTTTTGAGGTGCTTTGCTGCAGGAGGGACTGGTGCACTTCACAAAATAGATGGCATCATGAGGAAGGAAAATTATGTTGGTATACTGAAGCAACATCTCAAGACATCAGCCAGGATGTTAAAGCACAGTTGCAAATGGGTCTTCCGAATTGACAGTGACCCCAAGCATACCTCCAATGTTGTGGCAAAATGGCTTAAGGACAACAAATTCAATGTATTGGAGTGGCCATTACAAAGCCCTGACCTCAATACAACAGAAAATGTGTGAGCAGAACTGAAAAAGCATATACAAGAAAGGAGGCCCACAAACCTGACTCAGTTACACCAGTTCTGTCTGGAGGAATGGGCCAAAATTCCAGCAACTTATTGTGAGAAGCTTGCGTGCGGAAGGCTACCCAAAACATTTGACCCAAGTTAAACAATTTAAAGGCAATTCTACCAAATACTAACAAAGTGTATGTAAACTTCTTACCCACTGGGAATAAGATAAAAGAAATAAAAGCTGAAATAAATAATTCTCTCTACTATTATTCTGACATTTCACATTCTTAAAATAAAGATCCAGTGAGTGATCCTAACTGACCTAAGACAGGGAATGCTTTCTACAATTAAATGTCAGGAATTGTGAAAAACTGAGTTTAAATGTATTTGACTACGGTGTATGTAAACTTCTGACTAACTGTAGATAGATAAGAGTGATCAGACAGACAGACAGACAGATCAGGTTCAGATAGACAAGAAACAAATTAAAGAGTGGTCTGTTTGATAGATAGATAGATAGATAGATAGATAGATAGATAGATAGATAGAAAAGTGATCAAACAGACACACACAGACAGAGCGATCAGATAGAGACAAATTAAAGAGTGGTCCGACAGACAGACAACGGATGGATAGATAGACAGACAGGAAAGTGATCACACAGACACAAGTAATAGACAGACAGACAGATCAGATAGACAGAGAGTAATTAAAGAGCGGTCAGACAGGCAGAGGATAGATAGATAGATAGATAGATAGATAGATAGATAGATAGATAGATAGATAGATAGAAAAGGACAGACATGAAAGAATGGTCAGTCAAACAGAGAAAGGCGGTAATTAAGAAGACCCAGATAGACAGAGAGAAATTAAAAAGTGGACAGACAGACAGATCTTAAAAATAAGTTATGTTTAAAGTGAATCTACAGTCTAAGACTATATGGGGTAAATAACAAAAGTATCAATTTATGCAACTGTCACAAATAGCTGGGCTATTTGAATCAGCTCTCATGTTCTCTTTTCAATTGTATTGGTACTGTTTAGATACTATTTTCGGAGCTTGTGATGAAGACAGTGTTTAATCTGGACCGTTGTGAACATTAAACACACAAACACACACACACACACACACAAACCCTTCAGGAAATAGTATGCAGCACACGGGCACGAGAAGAAATCTCCATATGAAAGCCACATGCCGCACAGAAACATTACTGAAACATTCTCAGGACAACTTCAGTCAAACTATGTATGTATGTATACTTCGGGTGGAAATTTTGAAAAAAATATCCAGCAACGTGACAGTTCAAGCACAAAAACAGTTATGAGCAGTGACCAAATCTACTGGAGTCAAAACAAAATGATCAGGATTTTTTTTTAGGGTATTTAATACTGGCTTGACATGGGCTAACCAAAGTTAGCAATCCATACTTTTCCCAACTAAACATATACAACATCGAATATGAATGCATATTTCGCGTGCATGGCTTTTATTTAACACTTACCTTGCTTTTTACTTCCACTGCGTTCATGTTTAAGCTACGCAAAGACTGCGATTTATTATTAAAGCTCCGGTTCATTTTGCTCGGTTAAAAGTTTTCAGCCCGTCCAGGATGAGGGGCTCGATTAAAAAAACCCGTCCCGTTAGTAAACGTCCAATATTCTCTTTAAAGATGGGGTAAAGGTAATCCTGCGAGATCGTGTGTCACTTTGTCTGAACTCTGGGTCGCGGTCTGTCTCAGTCACTTCTCAAAACTTCTGCAGAAAAAAAATGTGAAAGACAAATCAGCGCGGCTCACTAGGGGGAGTGGGGTATGTTTTCAAATATGACATCATCGCTTCTTTTCTCTCTAAAGCCGAGTTTACGGATCCCACTACGCTGAAGGCTCAGCTTATGAATATTAATTACGTAACATGACGTTCGATCAGTGGGCGTAACTACTTGGCTGAAAAGAAGACGTTATAAGTGGGCGGTAATCAGCTGGCGAATTAACGAAACATACTTTATCCGAAGTGCTACACACATAACAGCAACAAAAACAACAACAAAACTGTCAGGTATGTTTCTTTAAAAAAAAAAAATAAATAAATAAAAAAAATTCCTCCATCCACACTTGAAAAGAAAAGTGAAGTAACTGGGATTTCGCGGGTGGGCGGTCCTTCAAACTGAATCTACGGAAAACTTGTCATATGAATATGTATGAGTCATTTTGTCATGTGACTGTACGCTCCAAAAGGTAACCAAACAACCAAAGCGTGTCTTAATTAATATTCATAAGCTATGCCTTGGCCATAGTAGGACTTTTAAATTCCCTCCCAAAAATGTGTAAAAGTGTGAGGACTAACCGTTCCGTTTCAAATTGGATTGCAAAATGTACTTTTATTTTACCGCACAGCAGAGGGAGTATAAAACACTCGTCTTTTTATATGGTGATGGTGCAGACAGTCGCAGAATGTCTGGACGTTTGGCATTGCAGGGAAGCGAATCTCAGGCGCCGATACCCGACAGCTGCCGTGTTCAGGAATGTTTTTAGTAGTTACCTTCTGGGGCAAGCATGCTAGTTATCATTAAAAGGACAAGGTTATGTTTATTTGTAATTTTGAAACTACATATGTGCTGGGGGATAACTATGCTAACTGCTCAATACAATCTCTCATACACTTTATACAAATTTAATCATGCCAAGATAAACAAATTTTGTACATATTTGGATTTATATGATAGAAGAGTCTCATGTGGGCAATCCAGAGTTTTGCTGATAAAAATTGTAACGGGAATTGACTGCATTCCTTATGGGTTTTAGGTACCATGAAAGTGTGTCGGCTTTTAGCGGGGTTCATCTCCATAGCAACTTACGCTACACCGCTAACCGAAGCAGGTTTCTTTCTGGATTGCAGATCACTAACAGATGCTGAACCAACCAGCTGTGAGTAAAATTACATCTCTGACGCAATCAAGTCACTCCCCCATCATGTCCCCATGTCAAATAACATCTTAGAAATCCACAAAATCGACTCTTCATGATAAAAATGATTTGAGAATCTAAATGTAGATTTTCAGCAGATAGAGTGTTGTATTTTGTTTAAAATGTAATTACTTTTCATTTACCCTCTTTATATATATATTTGCTATGGTAAATGAAAATATAAGCATAAAATATTAGGCTACCCATAAAACAGCCATTAAGAACGATTAATATAATACCTGCAAAAAATAATTGTTTTTAAAATATTAAAAGATCAAGATTGCTATGGAAAGGGGTGCATGCCACCCAAACCCCTCATTTCTTTCATGGCCTCAAGATGAACATACAGTATTTTACTTAAAGTTATAATAATATAAGCAGTACACAAAATACTTCTTTAATACAAAATAAGAAATATTTCTTATATTTGCGTACCGATTTTTTAGCATACAGTATTCCAAGTGCTCACTTTTTAATTAATCAATAGTAGCCTTTTGATGTTTTTGATTTTAGATTTTTTTTTTTTTTTTTTTACTAAAGACAATGTATAAATTGTACATCAAGAAAGAGAATTTAAAAAAAATGCAATGTTATGAATAACCTTATCAAATAACCATTCACAACATATTCTTTAAATAATGTACATGTTATATTTTATTAAAGTGGTAAGTTAGTTAAGGCATCACCTCCTTTTTTTTTAAAAAAAATATTAAATTAAATTTTGTTCAAAAATCAAGAATCTGAAGGAAACAATCTATCTAAATGAATGTATAATACTTCTAAGCAAATCCCATTTATGTTCACATATAAATTGTAAATGTTATTTTCACCATTTGGTATATTTCCAAAATCATTTCTCTCCATCTTTGAAATGATGGGGTTTCTGTTTTTTTTTTTTTGTTTGTTTTTTTTTGATAATCAGTTTCAAAGCTGCTATTCTGATTACCCTAAATATATTTTGTTCATTTTTATTTCTTAAGGACAATGATATTTTACCCTAAATAAGGTTTTCTGGATGTATTTCTATTGTGCAGTTAAATATTAAATGAATCTGTCTAATCACTTAATTCCAATAAGTTGTCAATTTAGAGCACTCATATACAGTTTGACAGTAATGAGCCTTTTTTTCTCTAAAATTTCTCCAACAGTCCCCCTTTACCATGCTATTGTATTTATTTTGAATAACAGGTGTTCTAAAAAAAAAAAAAAAATCTAATTTGTATCTCAAAAATCTCATTTGTATCTTCCAAACATATTCCCTCCAAACACAGTATGGAATGTATTATATGATATTTCTTCCCAGTAATGGCGGACTAGGACTAATAAACGGCCCTGGACTTTCTAATAAACATACCCCTTGAAGTGTAATACTTTGCAGATGTTTTGCAGATTAATTGCTCATATTTTCACTCTGTGTGATTTTGTTGTGTCTTTATATCTGCAGTGTTTTAATTCCTTCCCCAGATTATTCTTGATATAAAGTGAAAACCCCAATGCTTTAACAAGTGCTGTTTCTAATATATTTTAAACAAAGTAAGCCTCAAAGACTCAAATAGCTACAAAGTCATATTTTTCATGACTTATTTTCTGCATTTTTATCAGGCATGAGCACTATTCAGCATTCCGCACTTCAGCTCCCTGTGGTGTGAATAAATTATGCAAATGACTATATACTGCTCATCACTTTACTGTTTGCAGATTTGATATATGCTGCTGTTATTGTATTTGTTGTTTGCAGTTATTTGTCATTTTGTGATTATTCAGAGCTCATCTTATACTTAATATGTTGTCTTTGATTGTCACCATTACTGTGATTTGTATGTCAACTAATGAAATCCACACAAGGTACAGACATATTGCTAAAAATGAAAATGCTCAATGTTGCGTATACTTTCAAAATAATAGTCATTCCAGTTCTCAATATAAAATATGTTCTATTGGCTTCACTTAACAGAGTCCTTTGGATAATCACATTATTATGAGGTCCGCACGGGCATGTTGGAGCCCATGACAGCCGCCAATATTTCCTCTAGGATGGGCTGGTACTTGCAAAGCAAGGCCCAAATTACCCAGTGGCCCACCAGGAATACGCCCGGTGCTCCCGGAGGCCTGTCAGCCCCTGATTCCCAGTCTTGCAGACTCATTTTTAATTCATCCTCCCACCTACATATCATTTTATTAAGAGTGTCCTGTGTATTTCTTTCAAGTGCACTCTAAAATTCCTAGCATTTTTATTGGATTAGATGTATTGTATATATCAGTTACTGCATATCATTTATTAATTGGATGCATTTCCTTTTTTATTTCATTTACTTTAATTCTGTTGATAAATATCTTCTTACCTGTAAACAGTGTTGGGGAGTAACGGAATACACGTAATGGGATTACATATTTAATATACAAAATATAAGTAACCATTCCACTACAGTTACAATTTAAATAATTGGTATTTAGAATACAGGTACATTCAAAAAGTATTTTGATTACTGAAGAGATTACTTTGCATTTTATTTTCATTTGTTTGATTTAATATTTAGTCCTTTCAGATGGAAAACATTTATACATATAAATGATGCGATCCAAAGTGCATTTGAACAGCGGTGAAACACTTTCTTATGATGTGTCACATTCATACGAGCAGACAGAGAAGTAAGTTTGAAGTAAGTTTTCGAGCAGAAGAAATAGAAATAAACCTTGTGTAAATTGTCATCTTTACGCTAAACTAAAATGCTATTTCTAGCCATTTTACATGCACGTGTAACAGACACGATCATATTTTTTTAACAAGAAAATTCATGTTAGATCATAATTTCTTTTTTCTAGTAAGACCTTTGATATTAGGGCAATAATCTTATTATTAAATTGATAAAAATCCTTAAAACAAGATCAATTTGATTTATCTTGTTTTATAAGTAACACTGCGTAAGATATTCAGGTTTTTCAGAGAATGTATTTTTAACGTGTATTTTGTCTTACTGTTTTATTGAGTTTTTATAGTCAAAACAAGTGAAAAAATCCACCAGTGTTGAAGAAGTAATCCAAAGTATTTAGAATATGTTACTGACATTGAGTAATCTAACAGAATATGTTACAAATTACATTTTACAGCATGTATTATGTAATATGTAGTGGAATACATTTCAAATGTAACCCTCCCAACCCTGTCTGTAAATAATTACAAAATTGTGATTTTGGAAGTTTTCTGATTTGAAAAGTTATCCATTCTTTAATCAGTGAACAGTTGGTGATATCTTTCTAGACCTCTATCTGCCCAAAACAAAAATGTATTATCTAATCTATTTGGCATAAAATCAGGATATTTAGCAATTTCTTGAAAATTAACTATATCTTTCTTAATTCTACTAATTTTCATATATCTAACCAAATTCTAAAAGTACTATTAATTCAAATATTATCTATTGATTTAAATGTGCTTTGGGTAGGAACAGGGATATACTCATATATTCCCCCATTTAATACATTACCATCCTCCTCCATTTCACTTTAGATTCTTCATTCATCCAAATCAATAAAGGTTGTATTTGGCAAGCTTTATAGTAATTTATTAAATTAGGAAATTCTAGTCATTTTTGACAACTTAAGAATTTTAAGACTAATTCAAGGTTCCCTGTTATCCCATAAATATTTACAAAGTGTATTCCATTATCTAAATCACGTTTTGATATACCAACTGGTAGATTTTGAAAAAGAAAATAAACTTATGGAGAATATGCATCTCTATTCATTTTGTAATCAATAGTAGCCTATATTTATTTTTCAATAATAGTTTTCAATCGAAACAAATATAATAGATTTTATATTTTAAATAAATTGAAGCTTTTCAAATTAATAAGCCTGCGTGTTCTTGTGGGCCTATATGAATTCACATACACATACACATCAGCTGTTTTATATATATTTTATCACATTAAGAATTAGTTTGCAGCAGTCCTCTTGAGCTCTCATTGCAGCTGCTGTTTCTTCTTGTTGTGTAAATGTATTTAATTGCTTCATAATTTTACAGTTATCACATGTACTGTATAGGTTCAATCATGTTTTAAGACTATTATATATATAATGTCTTGTGCACAGTTTAAATGAATTTTCATCATCAGCTTTCAGCAGTGAGGTAAATCCCTGAGCAAAGGTCACACATTCACGTGCAGGAGCATAATATAATTTTAAAGTCAGGATTGAAGCCTGAGTTGACAGATAAAGTTGATGAGCTGCATCATGGTACCAATTTAACCGGATTGGATTCATATGAATTTGTAAACCTGAAACCAATCATGAAACCCTGAGTTGGTTCAGCGACCTTCATGATACAGCCCTCGGGCTTAACTGGTGTGTGGTGAACGTACTGGCGCACTATGACTGTCATCCAGGTGGATTCTGTACACTGGTGGTTGAATAGAGCCCCCCTATGCTTTGTAATCCGCTATGATTGCCTAGAAAAGCGCTATATAAATATTATTAATTATTATTGTTATTTTTACTACTACTAGTAGTAGTGGTGGTCGAGTAGTGGTTGTTCTTATGTTGAGCACTAGATGTCGCCATTACACAACAAAACAAAGTCGTGTGGTCAACTGCGCGGTTTAAGGTGACACGTTTATTGATTTTGAGGGGTACACAGACTCGTAATAACACACATTCAACCAACTTTTTTTTTAAAGAGGCACTTTCCTTTTATCCAGCTTAAACACTGATAATGTGCTAAAGATAACAAATAATCGTCTGTTTAGGCTGAAATGTGGCGTGGTTCATTAAGTTTGAGGCTTATCATGTGTAGCTGGGCCTTCATGTGCTATGGTCCTGTCTAGACGCATGTGCATTCTGTTTAGATGCTTTCGCCTGTGCTTTTGCTTATAATTATCATAGAGTGACTATTTGCACTAGGTGTATATACCTGCCACATTGTGGCTATTTGCACTGAAATAGTCTGGTGAAAACAAAGAAATTAAAGACAAACTTCTCCTTGAGTGTCTCTGCAATGTCTTAGTGTGATAAGATGATGTGAAAGTGCTTTTTCTATGCGGATGACCTGGGTTCTAATCCACCTTTTGACCCAGTTTTCCCCATCCTGTTTCCTGTCTCCACTCTTAATATTTTTCTTTAATACTACTTATAATAATAAATAAAATTAATATAAATTTGATTTCCTTGCTGTGATTGGTTGGTGTTGGGTGTCTGTTGGGCTATAAATAAACACACAGCAGTGATGCCCTGTTAGTATTTAAATAGGGGTGCAGATAGTATCTGTCTAACACTATTTACACTTTATTATTATTATTATTAAGAAATCCTGTTGTATTTCTGAAATCTCATATAGCGTCCCATGTTTCTTGGATACAGTCATATTTTGACATATTATCTTGGATTCTGTTATTGTGACGTAATTGACATTAATAGTAATTCATGAATTAAAAAGTGTTTGTGTTGAAATAAACTAGCTGCTATTTAAATATGTTTATCTCTTTTAGAACAAATCTTGTTTGTGTTCTGCAGTTTGGGCTCCTTTCCGGTCGAATCGCAAAGAACAATGCAAACAAATGTGTCCCCACTCAAGATATACGTCCACTGAAGTGCGGATGCAATCTCTGTTTATTAAAATATAACATTGCATCTGAGTGGATTACAACCCGGGACTTCTTATATTAGAAGAGAATATTTGACCATTTGAACACCCAGTCAGACTCTCAACACCTGAACTGATTGATGTAGGCTACTTCTCCAGTGACCAACAATATCTCATGACCGACCGTCACAGAGCTAAAGTTATCAAAATTATTATGTGAAATATTTATTGTAGAGCTTGAATTATCATAAAAAACGAATGTTCATATAAACAGACGATTTAAAATAATATTTTACGAGCGCTTCTCGTTGCTGTGCGAATTCAAATTAACAGCATGTAAAAAATCTCGTGAGATTGACGAGAGAGGGATCCCTTCTAGATACGGCCATACGCTTGGACTACTTGCACAACTGCTTCCGCGTTCTAATTAGCGCAGCTCAGGCGTTTCCGGTTACAGCATTCAGCGCGTCTTCGTGCAGAAAAGTATTAATGGGAAGGCAGATTATTATTTATTTATTTTTTTTAGGGCTGTCAGTTGATTAAATCAATAAATCATATTTGTGGCACTAACATGACGTCTCAATTGTATAATTTGCTGAAATTTGCCTCTAAAAATATTTTTTAATCCAATCACAATCCACCCTCAGCTTTAAAAGCTCACACAACTGCCTTTCATCACTTGTATTGCCCTGTTGTTTTCACCCCCCCACCAGCAATAGTTTAGGTCCATAGGGCTCCCCCTGCCGTCATTACCTTCCGGCAAGATCTGGCAGTTCGAGCAAGTATCTAAGTGCTGAAACGTAGGACGGGATTTACACCAAAAAATTTTTATATCTCTACATTGTATTTATTGCAATCATCCTGAGTCTTTTCTGATAGAACTGTGAATAGCAATGTGTCCTTAACTATGAAAGAGCAACTATTTTCCTCTGGGTGTCTCTAGCACTAATGTAGACAAAACAGTCCTTGCATGCCAGGGTAGGGACATTGCGCCATGAGCTATGTTTAGAATTCACTTTCCTCAATAGCACTTAAATTGTACTATGATATTCAGTTTCTCCTCACGTGCTGGTATCTATAGCAAACACATATTATAGAATGCAGACAACAATTAAGATAAATTACATTTTGATAACCGTCTATGTCAGTGTATTCGGTTCGAATTTGATGATGTGTCACTGCAAGGGAAGGCTGTATTTTATGTGCTTATGTGTGCACAAGACTGTTTCTCCTTTCATACAGCTGCACGAGTTGATAGATAACACTCTCTGCTTTAAAGGAATTGGTGGCCAGCTGCCCTGAATTATCACACATGAATGCATGTCCAAAGGAGAAGAATGAGTTGGAATTCAAGAAGATCACCACTGAGAAATTACTGTCAGAAGGTGCCTAGAGAACAGAAACCATTCTTTTAATTTTCAAAAGTAAATGAACACACACACACACATAATTATATATATATTTTTTTTTATTTTTTTATTTTTTTATTTTTTTATTGGACAAACAGATAGTTCCACCCCAATTAAGTTCATGCCATTGGTTAATCCAATGCTCCAGGTTAGTTGGTTCGAACAAACAAGATTAGTTTTCTAATAGCACCAGAGTGTTACACTTTTTGGGGAAATCAACCTACAAATGGCTTATTTATTTGGCTTCATTCCATTGTCTCTGCATATTAATCTGGGATATGAAGAGCTAGTTTAAAATCCGAAAAAATATGCACCTTTAAAAGTCAACACAAATATGGCAAAAGGGCGAGTCAGTGAGTATGAGGGAAAGATTACATTCAAAAGAGATGAAGGGAAGAATGACTAATTAAAAAAAGGCCCAAATCAAGCTTTTTCCATTTTAAACCATGATAAAAACCTTGAGAGTGTAATGCATATGGATGATCTCAATGTCAATAGGCTGGAGGGAGCACTTAGACATAAGCATAGCTATACTCTTACACAGCCTGTTATAATTAGGACCACATTTCCGCTGATGCTCCTCACTGACTTCAATTCTTTTTTACCACAGCGCTTGTTCCCTGTCCTAATGGAGGGATAACTGCATGATTGGGAGATTTCTTCCCATTGGGACCTCCCTTTTTCAGGCACAACTCATCCCTGGTAAAGTGCTTTATCTGTCTGAACATACACATAAAAGTACAGAGAGGAACAAACTGAGCAGTGGCTGTACTTAACTGTTTAAAACAAAAGTCAGTTTTAGCTCGTATCATTAAAAGGAAACATTAACAGTATATTCTTTACATATCTTTTGATAAAACATCCTGATAGCTTCAGAAAAAAAGTAGTTTAATGGAACAGATCTTTAAATAAATGAAAGATCACTTACATACTGTAACTAGGGACAAGAATATCACAGAGACTTGGGTGTGGACTCTTTTGGCTTGGACTAGTAAGCAACCATTTAGCAACTACCCAGAAAACCCTCTTAACCACCTATAAATGTCCTAACATATTCTCAGAACACCCCAGCAACTGCATAGCAATGCACTAAAACCACTCAGAAGCACCTAGCTAGTAGCCACCCACCATTTTTGCTAATGAAAATCTAAATCTAGTTTATATAGCACCTTTCCCAATTGAAGGTCACAAGCGTGTATTTAAGAATAGTGTACATACTGCCTACAAACAAACAGCATGCAGATGTGTCTTAATGAACAGTTGGGATATGTATACACTTAGGCTAGAGAAGAGGCACAATATATCTAGAAGCAGCGTCTAGTTTGCCATTGTCAGGATTCATGTGCCTGAAGCCTGACAGAGTCAAAACACTCTCTACTTGTTGCTGAAGTATGAAAACACAAGCCATTTGGAGCAGGGCACAGTAATGAGGATGCTTGTAGCTGGAGGATGTGTGGAAGCCACAGCAGTGGGCCTGTGTGCTTCTGCAGTGAGGATTAAACATTAACAACACTGCATACTCTCAAATCTGCCATCCTTCCTTCCTCTCTCTCTCTCTCTTTCGCATTCCTATCTGTATGTCTTTCTGCATATATCCAATGCCTAGTGTGCTGCCTACCTAGACAGTATTTTAAGAGATGATAAGTACATAGAGGGCTGTTTCAAAAACAAGGCAGCAACATAATTCTGCTTCCTAATATAACCCATTTTGGGCAAATTCTAAGGCAGCGTCTGCAATTATATATTTGTAAAATGAATCAAAGATGGCAAACGAATCAAGTGAATTGTTGATTATAAATATATAATTATGTTTTGTTTATAAAGGGAGGAGTATAAGGAAGGTAAATTATCACTATACTCCACCTAGAGCGTTCAAGTTATATCCACCAAACACAGCACAGACCTTCAGACTGTTCTGTGTAAGGTTGCAATGTCTAGTCTAACTGATTGGACGTACAGTTTTCCCATTCCGGAAAACTGGATACCCCCAAATTCCCATACACTTATATTGATGGAATGTCCAGACGTCCAAGACTCTGCCATGGAATGTTCGTGATTTCAAACCCAACTTTCAAAACTCACACACATGTGTACAATGGTGTTTTTTTACTTCAAGACAAACTTTACCTATCTAGTTATGCTTATTAGAGTATTGTGTCATCCTTAACCTAGCAATATGCTAATATCAAGCTCTATAGAGCTTTTCCATTATAGCATCAATTTGTAGGCCATCGGTAAGGCTAGTTCACCGTAGGTTCCCTCTGAAATTTCTGATGTGTCTTTAAAAATAGTGGCTGTCATGTTTTGTTCTACAACATAAATTTGAAAACCATTACTAACAAGTAACAATAAGGATGTAGCAACTACCACAAGGATGCAAGTTTACTTGCTTGACAAATCGGTGTGGACAACCTTTGTGGTCCTTATGTCGCAACTTTTTTCAGCATGCAACAATATCAAAATTTGCATTTGAGGTATGGCTGTGTGTAATGTATGCTGTAGAACAAAACGGGAAAAGTCTGTTAACCATAGACCTTACTGTCCCCATAAATCGAGAACAGCTATTCTGAAAACCCATTTAGAATTCCTGATTCAATTTAGGACTACAAACTAAACTGAATTTTTTTTTTTAAATCAATTGGAAGTGTTACAAATCAGTGACTTCAAATCAGGATGCTGTCTTAGAAGGCACGCTGCCTACTTATGAATACTTATGTAATTTACTTTACAGAAAACAAGTTAGCTCAGTAGGTTTTGAAACATCTGTTTTCATTATTCTCAGCCTCCCTGCCTTCTTGCCCACAATTTTTCTTCTTACACCATTGTTTAAATTATTTATTATTTTTTGGCTTTTTGCCACATTTTATTGATAGAAACAGTAGGAGAGAAAAGACAGGAAATTATTGAACAGAGAAAGAGAGAGAGCGAGAGAGCGAGAGAGAGAGGGAATGGGATCACAGCATGAGCACCACAGCATCAAAACCAATGTATTTAGATCATATGTGCTAGCTGCTAGGCCACAGCTCCATTAACTATCCAGGCATCAATTAGCCAGTCTTGAGCAATTTCTCTATCTGGTAAGATCTAATGTGATTGGTTGACTTGGCACACAAGTTTTTATTTTTAAGTCTGCCTAGAAGAAAAGTTGGCATTTAAAAGGTAATGGGATACAAGCATTTTTGAGAAACATTATTTGAATTAAGGCCAGAAACATACTTTGCGCTAGTATGCGTACGCAGATGAGTGGGACGGATGTTCTTGCATTAATGTGGTGGCAACAAACTTCAGGCAGTACACAATGGGCCGATAGAATTACCTTTAAAATTCTGCACCATTAAACTGGATATGTTATTATTTAGGTACATTGCTATAAATATATTAACTTATATACTGTGAACCATCTTTTTGTGGCTTGTGTGATGTCATGCTATGACTGAATTTTAAGTTGTCAATTTTCTAGAGCACTTACAGTAATTCTCAGTATCACTGTATTGCTTTATAATTATAGAGGAAAAGAAAAGGCAAACAAACGAATTAATTGAACGCTAAGACACAAATCTAAATCTCAATAAATGGTACATGGTTACATGAGTGTGGCATCAGAGTATGCATGTGTTTATTGAAACAGTTTGTGTCTGTAAGTCTCTCTTCCTCAACCGCTCGTCACTGCCACAGCACAATTCAGTGGGTGTAAGGTGACAAACAGTTTGAAGAACTTAACAGAAGTATGCCCGTTGTGAACAGTAAAAACAGAAAAAGATTATCCTGAATATCGACATTGAGATCTCTTCTCCCACATGCTTTTTTATTAGTGATTAGCATTACTAGCCTCTACAAAACCCTTAAACAGGTTAATCATACTGTAGATAGTAATGATTTCTCAATGAAGCACTTAGGAGTATATTGTTTCTGGTGTGTGTGTGTGTGTGTGTTTATATTAGGTAGCCAGTTTGTAATGATGATATATAAAATAAAAAAACATGATGTACAGTATGCAATTGATCTTGCGTAGCTAAAAGCTTGTACTAAAGTTCTTGTACTCGCAGAGAATGTTTCAGCCTTAATTGTTTTGCCAATGCTGGTATATTATTGTTATATATTCTATTTCTGAAAACCCAAATCTAAATGCCATTTAAAAACAAAACAAACCCTGATTGGTCGCTTTACATGTGAGACCTTTTGCCATTTATTCAGAGGTCAAGCTACGTAAGACAATATTTCAGATCGGAGATAAACCATAAAACCTCAATGTTTACATGGAGACTAATTTCTTCCATAAAAATATAAAACCGTGTTATCAACCTGAAACCAAAAACAATAACCACACAGCCTTTATTTTAGCTTGTGTCCATTCAAAGCTTTTCAAAATTACTTTTCCATGTTAGTTTTAAACAGTTACTCATTTCTTAATTGCAAATTTTCTGCAAATTTCTTTCCTCAATATATTCAAATTTGCTAAAGAGGACCATTTCCTCTTGTTTGGCACTCTGGGGGCCTCTGACATGCTAAGTAATCAGGGTTAATTGGCTCTGTCTTTGCCCTCCTGTAAATTACAAACAGACTGGAGAGATTTTGTCCCTCTCTTTTACTCTTTCACTCTCTCACTACCTCTTTATGGCTTCTCTCCCTCTCTCTTTCTCACTCCCACTCTCTTTTTTTCTCAGAGGAGCTCCGTCTCGCTCATTTAGATTATCTTCTGCTCAGTGTGGCCTGCTTTCATTATCTTCTCGACATCCTCTTCAGTCTCCAGACGCCCTCATGCAGGCCGGGCTGGCGATGTATGTGAGTGCAACTTACTGTTCAGACAGAACATCAAATCTCTCGCTGGAAGTCTGTGCTGTACCACGAGCCAGTCTGGGTCAATACGGCAGATGAGAGGCGACAAACATCTCAAGGGGTGAATGATACAAACAAGCACCACATAAAGCTTGGAAGTCCTCTTCAAGCAGCAGCAATCAATAAATTGTATATCTAATGATGAGGTAATAACAGTCTCTGCATATTTTCTTTTGAATGTTTCTACAAAACATATTTAAGTTGGTTCTACAACTTTCTATAACATTTCAACTGGTGTTTATTTTAGTACTGCAAAAAAGCTTCAACAATTGTCAGAAAGTCTGAAAGATATACCAGTTGAAACAATAAACTAGTAGAAATTTGTTAACTGTAATAAATTGGCCTTTCTATCACTTTAAAGTAACAACCTCTCTACACTGGACCTGAGCGGTCCTTCGCATCAAAAGCAAATAGATCACATTATAATCAATGAAGCTGTCTGGGTCATTCTGTGAAATCTGTGCCTTTTCCACTGTATAAAATATATTTTTTAAAGAATAATAATAAAAATAAAAGATTTGAAACATTGTATCAGACAAAGAATGTCTTTAAGTATTAATAAACTGCACTGTCATTTTACAGTAAATAAATATTAATAATACACGGTGGGATAGCTATGCTTTAAAAAAAAAAGAATTAGGGTTGACTGTCTTGCAGTTCATTTAGCTATAACTAGATTTATGCTCAAGGTCATGACACTGCAAGGTCATCAAATTGATAAAACAAAGAGGAGACATCCTGAGACGATTAGAATGTCATGATGGTTTTTTTTTTGTTTTTTTTTGGAATTGTACATTAATTTTAACATGGTTGACACATAAATTTGGGACACAACTTTAACACTTATACATATATTTTATGTCCACTGAAACATAAATACATATATAAAGAGAGAATGTATACTTAATACTAGCTTAAGTATTAAATAAAGCAATCTAAAATGTGCATATTTGCTAATACCCAAGGAGAAGTCAGAAACACAGGGCTGGGGACAGGCCAAAAGGGATCCTTATAAAGAAAGATGAAAAAAAAAAAACCCCAATACAAATAATAAAATAAGTTACTGGATTTTTGCTGAGGTCTTTCCCTATAATAACAAAGTAACAGATGGCATTAGCTATTTATTGTTAAATACATTTTTTTACGCATTAATGTATATTTTGTATACCCACGTTAATTAGGGACACAAAGACTGATTTTCCGGAATGACCCATCTACACTGGAAGCATTTGTTGCTTCCGACATTAGTACTTTAGTCACTTTATTATCCTGTCTGTCGGAAATACAATTATTTGAATGACCAAATATCATAAATCTTAATGCCATTAATTTTGTTTGTTTATTTAAATTACTTTTGACTGTTACATTAAAGCCAGCTTTTGATGGTCTTCTATTTAAATAATATTTTGATTCTAACCACATTTATATGCAACTACACTCACCTAAAGGATTATTAGGAACACCATACTAATACTGTGTTTGACCCCCTTTCGCCTTCAGAACTGCCTTAATTCTACGTGGCATTGATTCAACAAGGTGCAGAAAGCATTCTTTAGAAATGTTGGCCCATATTGATAGGATAGCATCTTGCAGTTGATGGAGATTTGTGGGATGCACATCCAGGGCACGAAGCTCCTGTTCCACCACATCCCAAAGATGCTCTATTGGGTTGAGATCTGGTGACTGAGGGGGCCATTTTAGTACAGTGAACTCATTGTCATGTTCAAGAAACCAATTTGAAATGATTCGAGCTTTGTGACATGGTGCATTATCCTGCTGGAAGTAGCCATCAGAGGATGGGTACATGGTGGCCATAAAGGGATGGACATGGTCAGAAACAATGCTCAGGTAGGCCGTGGCATTTAAACGATGCCCAATTGGCACTAAGGGGCCTAAAGTGTGCCAAGAAAACATCCCCCACACCATTACACCACCACCACCAGCCTGCACAGTGGTAACAAGGCATGATGGATCCATGTTCTCATTCTGTTTACGCCAAATTCGGACTCTACCATCTGAATGTCTCAACAGAAATCGAGACTCATCAGACCAGGCAACATTTTTCCAGTCTTCAACTGTCCAATTTTGGTGAGCTCTTGCAAATTGTAGCCTCTTTTTCCTATTTGTAGTGGAGATGAGTGGCACCCGTTGGGGTCTTCTGCTGTTGTAGCCCATCCGCCTCAAGGTTGTGCGTGTTGTGGCTTCACAAATGCTTTGCTGCATACCTCGGTTGTAACGAGTGGTTATTTCAGTCAAAGTTGCTCTTCTATCAGCTTGAATCAGTCGGCCCATTCTCCTCTGACCTCTAGCATCAACAAGGCATTTTTGCCCACAGGACTGCCGCATACTGGATGTTTTTCCCTTTTCACACCATTCTTTGTAAACCCTAGAAATGGTTGTGCGTGAAAATCCCAGTAACTGAGCAGATTGTGAAATACTCAGACCGGCCCGTCTGGCACCAACAACCATGCCACGCTCAAAATTGCTTAAATCACCTTTCTTTCCCATTCTGACATTCAGTTTGGAGTTCAGGAGATTGTCTTGACCAGGACCACACCCCTAAATGCATTGAAGCAACTGCCATGTGATTGGTTGATTAGATAATTGCATTAATGAGAAATTGAACAGGTGTTCCTAATAATCCTTTAGGTGAGTGTATAATAATTATATAATTAGTAGTTATTTATACTAATGGATTTCTGTTGAAAATAAAGTAGGATACAGGTTATTTTTCAATTTAACCAGTGCTGAAGTCCATTCGAGCCCACAGCTGATTCGTCCATATTATCTGCATCCCCAGAGCAGGGGTACATAAGATACTCTATTGTTATGATATAGGAGTTCTCACTGTTCTTCATGCTGCACACACAACACACACACACAATAACTATGATGTGTCAAACAGTGCACATTCAGACTGTATTGCTGATATTATGTGTCCATTTATTTATATGGCTATATATTAAAGAAATTAATAATAATAAAAAAGAAATTACAGTAGACACAGCCCATTTTTTTCATATGTTAATTATAGTATATTCAGTATATATATATATATATATATATATATATATATATATATATATATATATATATATATATATATATATATATATATATATTCAATGGGAGAACTCCTTCAAGCTGCCCAGTTTATTCAAGTTTTAATTTGTGTAAAAATCGGTCCTGAATACTGACAATTGGACTACAAATCCCAGAACCCACATACCTGGACTGATTGCTCACTCACCTGATCCCCATTTCAAGGACTATTTAAACACTGAGCAGGGACATGCACAGATGTTTTGAGGGGCAGGGTCTCAAGTGGAAAAAACATTTTTAAACAAAATGTTATATATATTAACACAACTCTGAATTCCTTAACTATTTATTTTAATTCCCTCACACAATTGTTTAATACTCAACAGATTTCTACAAAATAATCAGTTCACACAGAGACCATGGTTTTCTTTAGTATTCACTAGGTTTATGACAAGTGCCTACTTGTTTTAAGCCTACTACCCTCCATCTGTTTGCATCTGTAGATTTCTTCTAAATTAACCAAAACAAACTAATATATAAACACAAAATTTCAGGGGAAAAGATTCTTGATGTAAGTCATTAACTGGGGAAGTTCTGTGGTGATATGCTTCAGTTATTTTGTTTATCCTATTCACCTGCAGTGCCTTGTCAAATATATGCAAATTAGTGAATTTTAATTAGTTAACTAATTTGCATATCAATGTGGTGATTGTGACATTATGAAACAATATGACATTATTAAACACAAATTTTACTGTATTCACCTGTAGTGTCTCATTTAAGCACAGTTCATTAGCCTGTATGGCCATGATATATTGCCTTAGCTAAACTTTAGCTAACTTATTACATTAGCTAGTAGCTCATGAGTCATGCATGTTAGCAATACACAAGTTAACTATATTTGTCTTTTGGCTAACTAGCTGTAAAGTCGAGGCACTGGTAGCTTTGTCTTTTGTTCATCAACGCTCACCTCCACACAAGCCAAGAAAAACAAAATTGGGATAGGAGCTGGGAGGGGCTGCTGCCTGCCTGTCTGTGTGTCTGATGTGCTGATGTGTGCTGCACTGCTGCGGAGGGAGGGAGAGAGGGATAGAGAGAGGGTGGGAGGGCACTGGAACTGGACATGGTCTCATCTCCTGACCTGATATTTAGATTTTTTATTTAATAAATATATTTGTTTGACAGGGAAGCTGTGTGCAAACAGAAATATATATATATATATATATATATATATATATATATATATATATATATATATATATATATATAGTAAAAAACAAAACCAATAAAGAAAAAAACTCCACTTTCACTCAAGGAAGAAAAAGGGTAGGTGCTCAAGCCCCCTTTTGATGTCTATGTGGGCACATGCCTGACACTGAGCAAACTATAATCAATGCGAAGCCTTGTTTTGCCACGACTACATTACTGAGCATTTCTCAACTGTCTATTGCCTGCCTTCTGACCCTGGTTTGTCTATATGTATATTGTTGTTACCTGTCTGCTGCCTGCCCTGCTCCATTTGCCTGTTTCTGACAATGTTTACCATTGCTGTTATCTGTCTGCTGCCTGTCCTGACCATTTGCCTGTTACTGACCACGATTATTGCCCTGTCTTCATTACTGTTGTTGTTCCTGGTATTTGAACCCACACCAGTTTGTACTCTGAGTATTCTGCTGTTTAATAAACCTCACATGTATCTTAATCCCAGTACATCTGAGTCCCTGTTACAGAAGACTTCACCAACTACAGATCCAGCGGTTGTCATGCAACTGTCCACCGAGGTTTCAGCTCAAGCAAACTTATTAGCCATACATCAACAACAACTAATGTGGCTAACCACGCTAACCGAGGAGTTGGTGAAGACATTACAGAGTCGTCATATCACCACACCCATCCTGCACCACTGACATTCCGACTGAGCCAGGTACCCAATCCAGTTTCTCCGAGCAACATCACTGTTAATCCACAACTGGCTTTTCCCAAAAAATTTAACGGTACACCAACAAGATGTAAAGGATTTCTGCTCTAGGTTTGTTGTGCAACAGCCCATGTTATATTCCACGGATGGAAGTACAATTTCACTCATATGCTCACTGCTTACTGGAAAAGCATTGGATTGGTCAACAGCGATCTGATGTAATCAGGGCCCGAAACTCACCTCCTTCAGCGACTTCATCCAGCAGTTATGTGAAGTTTTTGAACACCCGAGGGAGGGAAAAGTGCTGGAGATCAGCTGCTTTCACTCGGCAGGTGAGGAATACCTCAGCTGAGTATGCCCTATCATTTTGCACTCATGTTGCTCAGACTGTGTGGGTTGACAACACGTTAAAACTCCTGTTTTGTAAAGGATTAAATATCGAGGTGCAATCTGTGTTGGCCTGTCGCAATGAATTTGTAATTAATCGATCTGACGATCTGCATCGACAATCTCATACGCTCTCTGGTCCTTTAATCCACCTCACTGAATCCATGCAAATCGGACAAACTCATCTTTCCACAGAGGAGCATGAAGGCATCATAACAGAACATCTATGTCTGTATTGCGGACAAACAGGACATCTAAGAGCGAACTGCCCAGCTCGACCACCTCAACCGTATTACCCTAGGGTGAGTGCAATTTCCATTTTAAGAGAAAGAATCTTCCCACTATCCGAAACTGAAGCCACCACTATGAAAGCCTACATCGATGAGGAATTGGCCAAAAGTTTCATTCAACCATCCACATCACCGGCTACGACTGGATTCTTATTTGTGGGTATGAAAGACGGCGGTCTCTGCCCTTGTATAGATTACTGTGGTCTCAATTATATAACTGTCAAGTTTTGATACCCATTACCTCTTGTCCCGGACGCATTAGAACAATTGAGAACAGCCAAATTCTTCACCAAACTTGACCTCCGCAGAGGTTACAATCTCATTTGCATCCGCGAGGGGGATAAGTGGAAGATGGCCTTTTCCACCAGTAGTGGTCACTATGAATATCTGGTTATGCCATTCGGATTGGATAACAGCCCATCAATGTTTTCTAATCTTTCATAAACTATGTGTTCAGGGACATGATAAATCATTGGCTGACCGTTTACATTGATGATATCCTAATTTACTCAAACTCCTTGGAAGAACACATTAAGCATGTCAGAGCAGTCCTGAAATGAAATGAAACTGAGCATCAACTTTACACCAAGGCTGAGAAGTGTAAATTCCACCAGACATCTGTCTCCTTCTTAGGCTACATCATCAGCCCTGAGGGGGTAGCCATGGTTGAGAGCAAAGTTCGGGCAGTGTTGATGTGGCCTCATTCTACTACTGTGAAGGAGCTACAACGATTCCTAGGGTTTGCTAACTTCTACAGAAGATTCATCAAGAACTTCAGCACTATCGTAGCCCCACTCACCTCCATGCTAAGAGGAGGAAACACCAAGCTTTACTGGTCAGCCACAGCTATTCAGTCCTTCAAAGACTTGAAAGAACGGTCACCCATTCTGCACCATCCTGACCCAAACATTCCATTCGTGGACAAAGTAGATGCCTCAAACACAGAAATCAGCACCATTCTGTCCCAACATCAGAGTAACACCTCTAAACTATACCAGTGCACCTATTATTCATGTAAACTTTCCTCTACCTAACATAATTATGATGTGGGCAATCGTTAATTACTGGTGATGAAAGCAGCTTTTGAGGAGTGGTGACACTGGCTCAAAGGGGCAAGCCATTCCTCGTGTTGACTGATCATCAGAACCTTGAATACTTATGCTCAGCCAAGAGACTAAATCCAAGGCAAGCTAGGTTGGCATTGTTCCTTACTCGATTCGACTTTTCAGTCACATATCACCCAGGCACAAAGAGCGTCAAGGCAGACTCACTATCAAACCAGTTTGACTTCAACCCTCACAATTACACTCCAGAACCCATCATTTCCACTTCACTCATCCTGGCTCCAGTTCAATGGGATGTAATGACTGAAGTCACTCAGGCCCATGCCCAAGATCCACCTCCAACAGAATGCCCAACAAACTTAACATACGTTCCACAAAACTTACAAGAAAAGGTCATCCATTGGGTCCATACCTCCCTAATCTCAGGACATCCAGGTATCACAGCCACTCTACGACTGCTTCGGAACCATTTCTGGTGGGACTCTTTACAGGCAGACACAAACAAATACATCAGTAACTGTCATACTTGTGCTACTGCTAAATCATCTAGACAACCTCCCGCAGGCCTCTTACAACCACTACCCATTCCTCGACGACCCTGGTCCCACATTGCCATTGACTTTGTCACTGATCTTCCGGTCTCCCAGGGTAACATCACTATTCTAACAGTCATTGATCACTTTTCCAAAGCATGTCGATTAATACCTATACTCAAGCTCCCAACATCCTTTGAAACAGCAGAACAGCTCTTCCATTGTGTGTTTTACTATTATAGACTACCTTAGGATATTGTCTCCGACCGGGGTTCCTAGTTCACTCCTTGGGTCTGGACGGCCTTCTTCTACCAGCTCAATGTAAATATAAGCCTCACCTCAGGATCTCACCCACAATCCAATGGTCAATCCAAACACCTAAACCAAGAACTCACAAGATTTCTTAGAATATACTGTCAGAAGAATCAGTCGGACTGGGGCCGCTTCCTCCCCTGGGCAGAATACGCTCAAAACTCCCTTCAGAAATCCTCCACTGAATCCTTCAACACACACTGGGCATTTTGAATATTTGTTTCAGCCCTTTGGTCTTTCCAACACCCCGGCCGTCTTCCAGGTCCTCGTCAATGATGTGATACTTTGTGACATGGTTGATCGGTTTGTATTTATGTACATGTCTAGAACATCAGGCGAGTGCTTCAGGGACTGCTAGAGAACCAATTTTTCATTAAGATGGATAACTTTGCCTTTCATGTGCTGGCATTTCCATTTAAGGGAATCACTGTGTCATGTGACAGTGTCAAGGCAGATGCCTGATCTATTTCCAACTGGCCAACCCCAGATGCTTGCAAGGCCCTGCAGAAATTTCTGGGGTTCACCCATTTTTATCTATGTTTTCTTCATAATTTAATTATATTGTCTACCCCTCTGATGGATTTGACCTCCACTGTCACATATCTCCCTGTCTTTCCCTGCTTTTATGCTCCACGCTCCCTCTTCACTAATGACTAATCACCTGCACCTGTCTCTTGTTTCCGTTTCACTCGATAAATACTCTGTTCTCCCCTCACTCTGGGTCTGGTCTCGTTAATCGTTTATCGTTAAAACGTATACAGACTCACTCCTTCGTTCCCGTGACCTTCCTATCTCCACGCTCCTTCGTTCCTGTGATCTTCCTATCTCCACGCTCCTTCGTTCCTGTGATCTTCCTATCTCCACGCTCCTTCGTTCCTGTGATCTACCTATCTCCACGCTCCTGTGTATAACTTCCTATCTCCACGTTCCTTCGCTCCTGTGCTTACAACCCAAGCTCCTCGCTCCTTTACTCCAGCGGAGATCTCTGAAGCTCAACGATCTCGGAAGCTCAACGATCTCCCAAGCTCCACGATCTCCCAAGCTCCACGCTCATTCACTCCAGTGACGTCACGCCAAGCTCCGCGCTCATTCTCCAGCTCCACGCTCATTCACTCCTGTGACGTCACCCTAAGCTCCACGCTCATCCAAGCTCTGCGCTCATTCTCCAGCTCCACGCTCATTCACTCCAGTGACGTCACCCCAAGCTCTACGCTCGTCCAAGCTCTGCGCTCATTCTCCAGCTCCACGCTCATTCACTCCAGTGAAGTCAGCCCAAGCTCCACGCACTTCTGATACTCATCTCCTTCCCTTAACACTCTTATTGAATAAACACAACCTCCAGGTTTAACACTACTCCTGTGTCTGAGCGTATACGTTACAGAAGACCAGACCTTATACAAAACTTCGGATATGGACCATACCCAAATTTTCCTGGAGCTCTTCAAGCAGGATCTCCCCCTTCTCAAATATTCAACCAAGTTCCTACGCCTCGCAGCCATCACTGGTTTTTCTGATGTCCGCCACAAACCCATCTTTGGTATGGGGTTAAACTTCCATCGGCCCATGATGCTTCCAGAGGTAGGGAACCTCCCCTTGGTTGACTATGTTGCTACCACCCTTATCCTCCATTTACCCTCTCTGCCCTTTTTTCCGGACATGTTAAAGTTACCAGTCTTCGCTCTGCTCCTAGAGGGTATTAGCGGATGCTCCAGGACTTCTAGTGCCTTAAATAATTTTTTTGGGGGGGCTCTCCCTATCCTATCTCTCCCTATCTCTGGGTCTGGTCTCGTTAATCGTTTATCGTTAAAACGTATACAGACTCACTCCTTCGTTCCCGTGACCTTCCTATCTCCACGCTCCTTCGTTCCTGTGATCTACCTATCTCCACGCTCCTGTGTATAACTTCCTATCTCCACGTTCCTTCGCTCCTGTGCTTACAACCCAAGCTCCTCGCTCCTTTACTCCAGCGCAGATCTCTGAAGCTCAACGATCTCGGAAGCTCAACGATCTCCCAAGCTCAACGATCTCCCAAGCTCCACGATCTCCCAAGCTCCACGCTCATTCACTCCAGTGACGTCACGCCAAGCTCCACGCTCATTCTCCAGCTCCACGCTCATTCACTCCTGTGACGTCACCCCAAGCTCCACGCTCGTCCAAGCTCTGCGCTCATTCTCCAGCTCCACGCTCATTCACTCCAGTGACGTCACCCCAAGCTCCACGCTCGTCCAAGCTCTGCGCTCATTCTCCAGCTCCACGCTCATTTACTCCAGTGAAGTCAGCCCAAGCTCCACGCACTCATCTCCTTCCCTTAACACTCTTATTGAATAAACACAACCTCCGGGTTTAACACTACTCCTGTGTCTGAGCGCATACGTTACATCCACCAAATCTTTTTGGAGTTTTTTGGTTCTTTGCAGGCCCAGTCTGCCTTCCAAAAGTTAAAATATTGCCTTGTTTTGGAAACCATTCTTGTCACTCCTGACCCGTCTCATCAGTTTGTGATGGAGGTTAACATGTCAAAGATGGGGGTCGGAGCCATGCTCTCACAGCGGTCCTCCTCGGACAGGATGATACACCCCTGCAAATTCTCTCATCTGCTGAATGGAACTATGACATTGGTAATCAAGAGCTGTTGGCTGTTAGGGTTGTCATTGGTTGTAGAATTCTGGAGTTCCCTTTGTTGTCTGGACCACAAAAATCTTGAGTACATTCACAGTGCAAAATGCCTTAATTGTAGACCGGCTCGATGGGCACTCACTTGGGCAATTTAATTTTGTTTTGTTTTTTTACATCGCCCCACAGTCTTTTATTCAATGTCAAGCAAATTCTTTAGCTTGGGGAGTATGGGAGTCAATGTAGCATTTAATTCAAACAGCTGTGCATGCGGTAAACTGCTAATTTCACCCTCATGAATGTTGTCATTTCATTAAAGCCCATTGATACAAGACAGAAATTCATTCCTGTTTCAAAACATAATCATATTATATTGTAATATCCCATTACACACACTTTTGTTGTTTTTCATTATTTGAATATCATTATTATCACTTACTGATAAGCCTTTTCGACTCACAGAGCTGTGTTGATATTCCTTTGTGCATAAACATCTTATACAGGCCATTCTCTCTTTTAAAGTGTCAGCTGCCCAGCTGCCACACCTCCTCAGTGTTTCTGTGTGGATGCTAGCTCAGCGTCCTGTCACAGAGGGACTGCATCTGATAGCTGGAGCAAGCTGGAGGCTGTACACGGAGGTAGGATTAAATTTAGGTGCCTTTCAAATTGTTCTGAGACCAGTTTCGTTAATAGGTAAATTTTTCATACAAAAACACTGTTGGTTAAGCTATTAACTGTTTAGGCAGCAAGGCACCAACATTCAGCTGTCCGTCGTGTTATCACCATCTACTTGTGTGAAGAAAAACGAAAATTCTCTTATCATTGGAGAGGGTCCTCGCTGCAGACTGTACCGCGATGATGTAGTGGATCTAATCCTCTGCAGAGTGGATTTTGGTGTCGTAGTGGATGTTTTGGTTTTTGTGCATTACACTGAGTACATTATTACTAGTATTAAAGTATTACACTGAGACATTAGTTTAATATACCTTAGCTTTTAAAAATGGTCATAACCATGGATTTCGTAAATAATTTCACTCACAGAAAACAAATATATACAGTAAATTAAGCAATATACTCCTATAATGTGCCCCTCATTTTAACATTTCCTCTGCTGTACATAAATGCCATGGGGTGAATTATTTGTATTTGTATATTAATATTTAGTGGTCAAACATATAAATTAAAATGAATCTGGAGTGCTTTAAAAATGATGCGTTCAGCACACAGAAATGAATGGAGCACATCTGTTACTCTAAGCAGCGAGATGGAGTTGTGGAGCACAGAAGTGCACTGAATACACTGCAATAATGTTTATACACAATACAAACAGGACAGAGCATCATGCATAGACTTTGAAGCGAATGGCATGATTTATTTATTAATTTAATTACATCATCGTAGCCCTTTGCAGTTAAATAATCACACAATGTCATACAGCAATTTTATCTGAATTATTTTTGCAGCCCTAATATATAAATGTATCTGTGTTTTTATATGAACATATACTGTATTTATGACCATTACATTTAATCAATGTATTAATGACCAGCAGCATTATCTGTATCAACCCATCTAACAATTATTTGGTGAAGACTTGGAAACAACTGAGAAATGTATATTTTACCTTTAATATTACACACACACACACACACACACACACACACACACACACACACACACCCACGTTGGTCTTCCTATCATTATGAGGACTTTCAATAGATATAATAATTTTTATACTGTACAAACTATAGATTCTATCCCCTAAACCTAAACCTAACACAACCCCTAAACCTAACCCTCACAAAAACTTTCTGCATTTTTACATTTTCAATAAAACATCATTTAATATGTTTCATAAGCTATTTAATTTATGGGGACACTAGAAATGTCCTCATAAACCACATTTATAGCATAATACCCTTGTAATTACCAGTTTGTAACCTGAAAAAATTGTCCTCGTAAACCACATAAACATGCACACACACACACACACACACACCTCCAGTAATCACATCCCTAAAGCAGCCCATATTCCACAGGCAGATTTATAATACTAATAAAGATGTGAAGGATTGAGCTCTCAGTGGGACAGAGCTGCTGTCAGGCAGGTAAGCAGGAGAGACTCAGTCACTTACCCGAATGGCAGCACAAGGGTGTGGCTGGCACACGTATTATTGCTCACCAGTGTGCAGGAGGCTCGCAGATCTAGCAGGGGTGATTGTCAAAGTCAACCAAAGCACACAAAGTGACTACCACACATCTATTTGTAGGGAAGGTGCACAGTCCCACTTGAATCTGATATATTTTTGGGGGGTATTTTGTGCCAGAGAGTTTTTGATTGTTGAAAAAAAAAAAAATGTGCACCAGGTTTAGAAATGAATAAGGGCTTAGGGCAAAAATGACACAAAAATAACTGTAAACTGTAAACAATGTCTTTGTTGTATTCTTTGAACATTTGATTTTTATTTCTTAAAATTCTAGGCCTAGTCATTATTCTAATTATTTAGGATTTATGTGAATGAAATAGTTTATTTGAAGCATTTGATGTTAAGATGGTACAGAGTGTCTTTTTAAATGGTTAGAGGAAAATTATTACACTTTAAATTCAACACGATCATACTGAAAGTGGGCATGTTGTTTCTGAGAATTCTAGCCGACTCACTGACATGCGCCATCTCCTATCAGACATTTTCAAAACGGCTCAAGTATGTTCACATTCCCTTGTAGTGCATCACTTTGTATGAGATTTTTTTATTTTTTTTAAGTGAGATAGAAATAATAATATGCCTTTATCTTACAATGTGTGTCACATTGAACTAGCCGCCCACATGACTAAACCATAAATGCTACATTGCCTATATACGTAACGTTTTTCTGTCATCATTTGGAACACCCTTGATCTACTTCAAGACCTTTTTCCCTCTTTCAGTCTTTGCAGTATTTTCTCCAATATTAACTTATTTATATTATTGTTATTAATAACTGCGATATCTCATCAGATCTTCATACTGCAAGTTTCCGATGTGACTCATCAAATGCTTATCGAGAATTTATATACTGCAAGCCAAAAGTTTGGAATAATGTTCAGATTTTGCTCTTATGGAAAGAAATTGTTCCTAGTTTCTTACTACTTCAAAGAGTTCTCATCAAAATATCCTCCATGTGCAGCAATGACAGCTTTGCAGATCCTTGACATTTAAGCTGTCAGTTTCTCCAGATACTCAGGTGATATTTCACCCCACACTTCCTGTAGCACTTGACATAGATGTGGCTGTCTCGTCGGGCACTTCTCACGCACCTTACAGTCTAGCTGATCCCACAAAAGCTCAATGGGGTTAAGATCCATAACACTCTTTTCCAATTATCTGTTGTCCAATGTCTGTTTCTTTGCCCACTCTAACCTTTTATTTTTGTTTTTGTTTCAAAAGTGGCTTTTCCTTTGCAATTTTTCCCATAAGGCCTGCACCCCTGAGTCTTCTCTTTACTGTTGTACATGAAACTGGTGTTGAGCGGGTAGAATTCAATGAAGCTATCAGCTGAGGACATGTGAGGCGTCTATTTCTCAAACTAGAGACTCTGATGTACTTATCCTCTTGTTTAGTTGTACATCTGGTCTTCCACATCTCTTTCTGTCCTTGTTAGAGCCAGTTATCCTTGGTCTTTGAAGACTGTAGTGTACACCGTTGTATGAAATCTTCAGTTTTTTGGCAGTTTCAAGCATTGTATAACCTTCATTCCTCAAAACAATGTTTCTTTTTGCCATTTTTGACCTAATATTGACCTTAAGACATGCCAGTTTATTGCATACTGTGGCAACTCAAAAACAAACACAATGAAAATGTAGCTTCATTTAACAAACCACTTTCAACTATGTTTGATATAATTGCAAGTGGTTTTCTAGTACAAAATGATCAACTTAGCATGATTACTCAAGGGTAAGGTGTTGTAGTGATAGCTGCTGGAAATGGAGCCTGTCTAGATTTAATCAAAAATGACTTTTTTCAAATAGTGATGGTG
The DNA here is from genome assembly GCA_032164185.1 of Moxostoma hubbsi. Classification (NCBI taxonomy): domain Eukaryota; kingdom Metazoa; phylum Chordata; class Actinopteri; order Cypriniformes; family Catostomidae; genus Moxostoma; species Moxostoma hubbsi. Next base: position 10,679,323 of record JAVLUX010000026.1, read on the forward strand.
CTGTTTTTTTACATCAGTAATGTCCTGACTATACTTTGTGATCAGTTGAATGCCACTTTGATGAATTAAAGTATCAATTTCCTTCCGAAACAGTGACAAAAATGTTTGACCACCAGTGTGTGTGTATATATCACTCACTGGGAGAAACAGTTTACATCTTTCCTACATATACATATATATATATATATATATATATATATATATATATATATATATATATATATATATATATATATATATATTTAAATATGTGGTGAGGGAGCCTTTTACCTCTCACTTGGGATATAACATCTCAAGTATTTTATAAATAAAGTAATATCCATTGTGACTGGATCAGGGGGTATTCTCATTAACTACTTATATTTTCAACATTTTATATATATATATATATATATATATATATATATATATATATATATATACATACACTTATGTGTATTTCGTTACAGCCCAACCCTGCATGCATACAGTACATGCAACATGTCCGAGTTACCATAAATCCCCTGCTAAACACTATTTAGGTCTTCATGCTCATTCACAGAATATATAATTTGATAAAGCCTGTTGACCATTAAGCCATACTGAACTTATATGTACAGATTTATAATGTTGGCAACTCCTTAATAAATGCTTTACAGGTGTCCAATTTACATTAATCTACATTTTCATAGGTTACTATTGTCAAACAATTATTATTTAGCATTTGCACAGTACATGTGAGATAAAATAGCTTACTATTTAGCAGCTATTGCAAGTCACCACTTTTAGGCTTGTTGTTATAACCATGTAAGAAATATTTATAATATATTTGTAAATGCATAATTAGTCATTAATGTACCCCATTTATAACCCCTTCACAAAGCGAACATTAATGTAAAGTGTTATTAAAACAATAAAAAGTCACAAAGATTTAAATAAATAAATAAATACCCAAGAAAACTCCAGGTGCAAATATTGCATATAGTTAAATTTAGTTATTTTCAAGTTTATTTTCCAACTAAAAATGTTTAGTAACAGGTTGCATATAAGATTTCTATTTGGCATAATAAAAGTTCTGTAATAACTTTGAGTTGTAGTGACAATACTATTATGTGGGTTTCAATATAAATATACTTGTAGGCTATTACTGAATCTTTACCAGATTTTGGAGAAGAAACATCAGTGTTATATTTACATTTATATTTATGAATTTGGCAGATGCTTTAACTCTTTAATGTACATTCAAGTTATACATTTTATCAGTATGTGGTTTCCTGGGGATTCAAACCAGTGACTATGACATTGCTTGTGCCATGCTCTCCAGTTAAACTACAGGAACACTGTAGCAGTATCACAAGTCGGCCTTGCTGAGAAGTCTGTACTCACTGTTTTTCTGAAGATTTAATTTTTAAAGTGTTTGTGCATTAGTAAGAACTGAGTCATATTCCAATGTGAAGTGTTTATATAAGCAGCCTTTGTGTGTGTGTGTGTGTGTGTGTGTGTGTGTGTGTGTGTGTGTGGGTGGTTTACGAGGACTTTTATTTAGGTAACAAACTGGTTATTACAAGGGTATTATGCTATAAATGTGATTTATGAGGACATTTCTATTGTCCCCATAATTCAAATCACTTAAAAAACATACTATCTGATTTTTTTTTTTGAAAATGTAAAAATGCAGAAAGTTTTTTTTGAGGGTTAGTTTTAGGTTTGGGTTAGGGGATAGAATCTATAGTTCTTACAGTATAAAAATCAGTATGACTACAGAGAGTCCTCACAAGGATAGCCGCACCAACATATGTGTGTGTGTGTGTGTGTGAATACATTTTTATACTACATTTTGGGAACCAAATATCCTCACAAGGATAGTAAAACCTGAGATCACCTACATTGTGGGGCCCAGCCAGCAGTCCCCACTTGGGAATTGACTAATTAAACATACTAAATTATGTGTTTGTGAAAATGTAAAAATGCTAAAATATTTCTGTGAGGGTTAGGTTTAGGGGATAGAAATTATTGTTAGATCATTATAAAATCCATAAAATGCATGGAAGTCTATGGAGAGTCCCCACAATGACATAAATACAAATGTGTGTGTGTGAGAGTGTGTGTGTGTGTGTGTGTGTGTGTGTGTGTGTGTGTGTGTGTGTGTGTGTGTGTGCATGCGTGCATGCATACGTGCGTGTGTGTGCGAACACAAGCTGGCTAAATCTTAGCCCACACACCGCCAGCCTGATTGAAACAAAACAACATCAATCACCAGTGGCTTGATAGTTTAAATAAGTGCCCTGCAAGGGAGAGAGAGAGAGAACGATAGTGAGACTCCCGGAGAGTCTTTAATTCATGATTCTTTCCACCTTTAATACACATCCTTTAATACAGCCACTGTATCACACACACAGGCCACCGCTAAACTCTATGTAGCTTTGATCATTTCCATGCTCTCTCTAAAGGGCCCTTGTTTGGCTTCTTTAAAGTATCTCCTCGCATGTGTTCTCCATTAAGCCTAGACAAACATGTGGTCATTTCCATTTGGTCATTCACAAACACTAATTTTCAAGAGTCCTCTTCCATCTGTTCACAAGAATTCGGTCATAATTTGTCCATTCATACCACGTCTGTTCACCATCTCTCCAACTGTCCGTCTCAATCTTCACAAATGCCTGGGATCATATGCTTACTAGAAAATAAAAGTATCTTGTTAACATCCAAATTGTTTCTCCTAGACAGCAATGAGATTAAATGGAGAGCAAATGGAGACTTCTACCTAGGCAACAAAGTCTCATGACAATTCGTAATAATTTGTCCGAGATGGCAGAATTGTAAGATATCGTATGACTTGGCTTGTACGAAAAGGTATGAATTTTCCTAACCAATCAACAAACAGAATTTCAAATCGATACAATGCAGGCATCAAATTTTAGCTAGCCTCTCTCAAATTGTTTTGGAGGTACTGCCTGCCTTGCCACCAAGCAAACATGAAAATTTGTCTTAAAAACCTTTACCTATCTGGCTTGTTTCTGAGCAAAACATTCTTGTCTGTGTGTGTGTACATGGTCAAATAATGTTCATTCCCATTTCGTATTCTTTCTGCCGTTGTTTCCTTTTCCTCTCTTTCAGTTGGCCTTTCACACCCTGTCACTCTTCTACGCTCATTTGTAAGGTTCACTCTGACACGTTGAGGTGAAAGTGTGCTGAGGAACTGAAAACACCCATCCACATTCCCGCAGCGCGGGGCCATAGTGCCTCAATGCGAGAGCCACTGAAGCATGCACTCCTCTTCTTTAACGCTCCACCTCTTATCTCCCTGCTCCGCTCCCCTCCTGCCCTCGTCTTTGTTGCCAGGGTTTTTGGGGTGCAGCAAAGCTGGTTTGGGGGTAAGGGGTTTGTGTTATTGTCTCACTGGGGACTGAGTTGCCATTTCTTAATGGCTTCACAGCGGCCTCCGTCGAACAAAACAGGCCAGGGGTAGCACAGCTGAAAGAGTGGCTCCCACAGAGAGGACACATAGCAGAGGCCCCGAGAGAACAGAGGTAAACACAGCCCTCAAGTCTGCTCCTTCTCCTCCCAGAATCCCTCTTTCTCTGGTTTTCCCACACATCTTTCTTAGTTTTAAATTGGCAATCATTGGTTACTTTTTAAGCTTTACATATCAAAATGGCTCCTTCCATTGGAGATGTTGGACATTTTAACAAAACAAGTACTTAAGTACAAGTTTAAACTAGATTTTTATATTTTCTGAACAAAATGCAAAGTGTACAAAACTTGCCATCATGATACTAGGGTGTTATAAGTGGTTGTTAGGACGTAGTTAAGTGGTTGCTAAGGTGTTCAGAGTGGTTGCTAGGTGGATGTTTACTGGCCAAAAGAGCTCACCCCCATGTCTCTATCAGTGTCAGAAGGCTATATTAGCAACATGAGTTTGACCTTTCGGGGCTTTTTTTTAATTTTTTTTTTATAAGGGCATATTTTTCTAGGTTTTTAAACAATATACAGTGCCATGCAAATGTATTCAGACCCCTGACCAATTCTCCCATATTTCAGTATTACAAATGGTACACTGGGGTACATATGTACCAGCTTTGCACACAGTGATGAAGTGATTTTGGCCCATTCTTCTCAGCAGATTTGCTCCAGGTTGTTCAGGTTGGATGGATGACGCTTGTGGACTACAATTTTCAAATAGTGCCACAGATTCTCAATAGGATTGAGATCAGGACTTTGACTGAGCCACTGTAGGACATTTATATTTTCTTCTTGAGTCACTCCAATGTTGCTTTGGCCTTGTGCTTGGGATCATTGTCATGCTGAAAGGTGAATTTCCTCCCAAGCTTCAGTTTTTTAGCGGACTGAAGCAGGTTCTCTTGCAGTATTTCCCTATATTTTGCTCCATCCATTCTTCCTTCAATTCTAACAAGATGCCCAGTCCCTGCTGATGAGAAGCAACCCCACACCATGATGCTGCCACCACCATACTTCACTTTAGAGATGGTGTGTCTTGAGGCATAGGAAGTGTTAGGTTTGCTCCACACATAGCACTTTGAGTTTTGGAGAAAAAGCTCTATCTTGGTCTCATTTGACCACAAAACCTTCTCCCACATCGCAGCTGGGTCACTCACATGCTTTCTGGCAAACTCCAGATGTGCTTTCAGATGATACTTTTTGAGTAACAGCTTCTTTCTTGCTAACCTCCCATACAGGCCAGCGTTATGCAGTGCTTTTGATATGGTTGACTGGTGCACCATTACTCCACTTCGAGCCACTGAATGCTGTAGCGCCTTCAAAGTGATTGTTGGCCTCTTTGTGGCTTCTCTCTCAAGTCTCATTTTTGTTAGAGCGCTGAATTTTGAGGGAAGGCCTTTCCTTAGCAGCGCCTGGGTGGTGTGCTGCAGCTTCTACTTCCTGATTATTGATCCAACTGTGCACACTGGGAGATCCAGAAATGTTTTTTACCCTTTACCTAATCTATGAATTTTATTATTTTATCTCTAACTTCTGTGGAATGCTCTTTGGTCTTCATTTTCCTTCAGATTTACAGCCTGACCAGTGATCCTTGAACAATGGGTTTTTATTCCGAAAATGTGATTGCAACTTTAATGATTTACAGATAGATGCCAATGGTAATTGTGTCCTCGTTAGGGCAATTTCTTACAGGTTACATCTTTCATGTAACCTGGCACAGTGGTTGAATATTTTGCAAGCAAGATATTTTCGTTTTTATATATATATATTTCCCAACATAAAACCAATGTTACCTAACAATAATTTATTTTGAGTTACAGTGTTTTAAAATAAAATATCAAACAGAATGAAATTTCAGTGTACCATTTCTAATTCAGTAATATGAGATAATTGGTCAGGGGTCTGAATACTTTTGCAAGGCACTGTATAACAAATACATAAATACAGTTTTTGTGTCAAATACTGAAATGTAAAGAAATTATTAACATAAAGTCTAAACATTTCAAATGTATTTTTTTAATAATATGTATACCTCGGCCATGAGTAGAATATGCTATTAAATATATCAGATGTTGCAAATAAAGCACAGTGGAATTCATTAAGGGGTATGATTCTACCTCCATATTTTGAATTTCAGGGTAGGTTTCAGGCTTTTTGACCATTTCTGTGGTATTTTTTGGCTCGAGCACCTGCTAATATCTGACTGTTGTCTCTGTTTTGATTCTGGTTCCTAAATATGCACTCAATAAACTAGCTCTTTGGCTGATCTTAAATCAGTCTTGGATGGTGTTTGCACATGTTTTAAATGAGTTTTCTTTACTTACAATTATTCAGTAATCTCAACACAAATGATTTTTGTAGAAAGAACCTAGTTGAATTTGGTAAACACAACAAAATTAGATGTGTCAGTGTAACTCAAATAAATCTCTTTTATTTCTTTATGTACTAATTAGTAAAAGTGAAAATCAGCATGCTAAATACATGCTGGTTGGAAGCACTACAGAGTGTAGTTTAGTAACAATGTTATGGTTAGCACAGCAATTGCTCTACGAAGCGAGCAACCAATTTTACAGTGTGTGCAACACCTACCTGGGCTCATCATTAGCTCAAGCTCTACTCTCAACCATAATGGTAACCTCCAAAACTCCAAGTTTCATCAATGCTACATAAACACCACCAAAACTATTCTTGTACTCCCAACTCAAATGGATTAAGTAAACTTAAATGTTACAAATTTAAATGGATAGAACACAATGAAACCAAGTTGTGGCAAAATGTTCTAAAATTGTGTTGCTTTAGTTAGCTCATTTTAATAAAGTAAACTGAACAAGCAGTGTTCAGTATCTGGCTCATATGCCTCCTTAAATGTAAGTCTATAATTCATTGTTTGGTCTTTCAAGCTTATATTATAAGTCTGGCCACTGATGAACAGGGTATGAAATTAGCACCGCCACATGGCAAATGCGGGTACTTTTTTGAAGTGGCGGGTAATTTTGATCATCTGCACACCACTGTGGAATATGAAAAGAAATGCCTTTTGGCACACAGATTCACGCTTGAATAAACAACCTGATTATATTTTGAAGAACAGAGGAAAAAAGCACTCGGTACGCGTGTCTGATGCGCTGTGTTTTCAGAGGATCAGTGGCGCTCTGCCTCTCAAGGAACATGCGTGGTGAAGAGTTTTCACTCTTTCTTCTCTGTCAATTGTGTTGAAACAGTTGGCAAGAATAGTGTCATATATGTGAAGTTGAAAGCTGCAAATGATCTCCGACCATCTCAGGAAGTGCTCTAAATTTAGATAGCTACATTTCCACGGGGCATTTTGTGTTTTATAATGCAACTCTGCAGGTTCACTGTATTTCTACATTTTAACAGATATTTGTTTGCTGTATACATTACTGTACAAAGCAAAGTGCATGTAGCAACATTGGGAATTGTGTGGTCATAAAAATTAATGGGGGGGGGGGGGGGAACTTGACCTCCCCAATCAAGAAAAATGCACTGGTTGAACCAAGCAAAAGTTAAACTAAGCCCTAATGATAGTGAATTCCACAACACACTCTTTCTCAAGGAGCCAGAGAATGAGAACAAACAGGGAAGTTTTTTACTGTTTAGTGAAGAAAAGTTAGTTTAGGAGTCGTTGAGAAAGTGCTTGATAATAGGTAGTCTATCCATATAAGTATTGTTTGATTCATCTTTATTAAATATATCGGTAACATGTTAAAATAAGGTTGTGTGTATATGTTAACAATACACAATTAATTAACATGAAAAAAAAGGCCACTTTTTTTACCACATTTTTAATCTTGGTAGGACCTAAATGTCAATTTCTACATACACAACACAGTTTAATATTAAAAATGAGTAATGTAACATAATCTAGAAGTAACATGAACTTACATATGCATTTGTTAACGTATATAACTTTAATGTAAAGTGTTAAATTGAATCATAAACCCCAACAACAACAACAAAAAACCCCTGACCCCCCTGAAGGTCTTTGTGTAATTCGCACACTGCCTCCATAGCTCACTGTCACTCTATGGGGCAGTCCTCTGGGTAAATAAGGGGCTGCCCATATGGCCGAGGGCCCTGTCTACCCTTCCTCTAAAGAGCGGCAGCCTGCAGAATGTGCAGAAAGACAGAAAATGGGTCGACCTTCCTGACCACAGTTCCCCTGCTGGTACAAACACACACACCTCCAGAGAGTCTGAGTGTTACAAGGTGTCAGGGGTGGAAGATGGACGAGAAGGGTCTGGTTTCCATTAGCTGTGCTGTTAAGTTGAACTAGAGAAGTCGGTCAGAAAAGCAGTTTATGAGGTTCCCTCACAGAAAGCCCTAAATCCCTGCAATGAAACTATTAGAATTGGATTAATCCTTATTTAACATTTGAACAGTCTGAATTTTGATACTTAAAATACCAAGAACGTTGGTTTATTTTTACTTTAATGTTTACTACATGTTTGGTTGTGTTGATTATCATATTGGTTAAATAAATGATCTATTGAACTGCATAGTTTGGGTCCTGTTGTTCATTTTTGTTAATTAATTTTCGTAAACCAATTAAGTTCGAAAGTTCCCTAGAATAATTCACAGCACTGGCTAAGAAACTATTTCTTTCAGATGTAGGCTACACAAAATTAATCTGAAATGATTCAAATCGTGCAAAATTGACTTGAATTGAGAGCTTGTGAATCGGAATCTAATCAAATCAGGAAATCTGTATCGATAAACAGGCCTAGAAAATATATTATTACTTTAAGTTATTTCGAATTTATAAATGTGGTATGCAGATGAGAACAGCAAAGCAAATAATGAATTATACATAATAATTTGGATTTTAACTTTGTAAACCTATGGTGTGAAAGTTAACCAAGTTTATCTAACAAACTGTTGACTGTTTTCAGATTTATATTAAATTAAGTGTACATTTTGTTCGGTTCAGGAATGCATTGAATGCAGGAATGTCATTTTGAGTTTAGTTTTGATTTCATAGGCGCATTTCTATTTCTATTTCGTTGAATTTCAGTTTTAGTAATTATAATTAGGGAACCAACAGTGAGTTTCCTGCATTATTAATAAATAAGCAAGTCCGTTTAAAAAAAAATTACAATTATAATGTAGGTTTTAACGTATTTGTCACATGGTTTGCGGCCATGATGTAGTTATTTACACATGTCATCAACATATTTACATTAATTATTTTATTTAAATTCACAAAAATGTTTTTAAATCAATAGTCTCTATCTTAGTTTTGTTTTAGCATACAATAATAACCCTAATTCGGTAATGCTGTACAAGAAAGTTGCATTCGTTAAAATTAGTTAACATGATATAACAATAAACAATACTTTTACAACATTTATTAATAGTGTTAATTTCAACATATAGTAATACATATTTAAAATAAAATTGTATATGTTAACATTAATTAATGCACTATGAACTAACATGAACAAACAATAAACAATTGCATTTTTATTAACTAACACTGACAAAGATTAATAAATGCTGTAAAAAAATGTTTTCATTGTTAGTTCATGATACCTTATAAATAATGTAAAAGAATGGAACCTTATTTTAAAGTGTTACACCTGATATTTTTTACTGGACACTTTTCTGTTTTGTTTTTAATATATATTAAATTCAGTAATTATAGAACCAACAGTCAAGTTTCCAGAATTATTATATTATATTATATTATATTATAAAAAGTAAGACCTTTGAATTAAAGGCTGCAAAACCTTCCAGAAGAACTTTTAATTGTTCTTAAAAAATAAACTAATATATAAATAGATAAAATATATTCTATCTATCTATCTATCTATCTATCTATCTATCTATCTATCTATCTATCTATCTATCTATCTATCTATCTATCTATCTATCTATCCAACCATCAATCCATCTCTAACTACTATCAGTCTGTCTGTCTGTCTGTCTGTCTGTCTGTCTATCTATCTATCTATCCATCTCTAACTACTATCAGTCAGAAAGTCTGTCTGTCTGTCTGTCTGTCTATCTATCTATCTATCTATCTATCTATCTATCTATCTATCTATAAAATGTACAATTTTTTTTTTAAATCAATAGTTTTTATCTTGGTTTTAGTACACAGTAATACTCCTGATTCCCACAGCAGTCAAAAATAAGGCTCAATGTATCTCATGACAAAAAGGTTTTTAGTTGCACTGTATAGCCTAGTTGAGAAAGTAACATTGTTTTCTCAAGTTTCTGCCCGCTTATCAGACAAATGCTTTCAGTCATAATGAGAGCAAGCAGACTAATTGATTCCTTGAAAGTAAACATGATTCGAAGGTATATCAGTGCAGTATAAAGTTATTTTACATCAAAATCATTCACAATGAAAACAAAGAGAGAGAGGGGTTGGTCACGGTGGCTCTAATGTGTCTGCCCTGCAGCAATCTGCACCCTTCCGCTCTGGTCTTTGAAGCATGCCTCTCTGTTTGTTACCTTTTCATTTTTATCACTCCCTTTCTTTTGCACCTCACCTCTTTGCTCTGCTTTCATCGTTCTCTCTCTCTTTCTCTGGTTTGCGTGTATGTGTGTGAGCCTAGTAGTTTCCAGTGGCTGACATTCTCATGGCCTGCACTGAGCAAGTTGCCTTCTCTTCCTCAGGATGTGGCTGCCCCTGAAGCTCCATTCTCTCATGTCTACTCTTTTCACCGCACTGAGGCTGTGCATGTATGTGATGCAGGTATTAGGTTAGTGTATCTGCATGCAATTGTGTGTGGAGTTGCCAACCCTGTGGGATTCCGTATGAAATACATTGATTTAGAAAGCAGTACATGGCTAAACATGCTGTTTTTAAAAACAATGTGAATTCTTATGCTTGTATATTTTTATGTTGTAAGCTTTGCATTTCTTGCACGTCGTTTCTTCTTGTTGAAAAAGCCAGAATTAATAATCATTAATAATTTTGCTCATACTTTGATTTGAACAAACCCCAAAATCGAAGTATTAAACATTGCCATGTTACTTATTCTGACCTGTTTGTGCTGCAAATGATGTTATAAAAAAATATAATAATTTTCTTAATTGGCACACGCAAACACAACTCATGTTTTCTTCAGAAAATGTAAAAATCTATTTCCTTCTCTCTCTGTCCTCATTCAATAGTAAGCACTATGCTGGAGAGCTTTGGCAGATCTAGACAGTCTTCCATCTGTAACCTGTAATACTGCAAATGAGTCACAAATCACTTTAATTAGAGACTCAGTCTGTGGAGCTGTGCAGAGTGACTGGAAAGCAATGTTTCCTCGCACAAAAAAAAAAAACTTAGGCACAAACAGTTATTGCACTATACACTCACATAGGGGAAGAAACAACATAAATAAGATCTTAATATCTCAGTTCAGGGTAGTCTCATGACAAAATGTCACCATAGCAACTTTATGCCTGCATCATGGCATGTCCTTATCATTACATTCTCACCTCAGTATGGAGGACTCAGCAGTAATTGGCTTAACCATGTTTAACCAAAATATGTTTCATTATACTTGTAAATATGCACTCACTGAGCACTTTATCATTTACTATGATAAAGAGAACATGACCATGGCAACGTTGCAGTCGCAGCTTTCCTTCCACGGGAAAGCCGATTCAGCCGCACCCCGCCATCTACCTATGGGTACGAGGCCCGGCTCGGATTTGGGATTTCAATGGGCGCGGACTCGCCGGGTAAACCCCTGTTGACCTCCCATCCCCCAGCACGCTCGTTCACCCCATCGAGCTCCAAGATGAGACCAGCTCGTCTCATGGACAGCTTAACGTCTCTTTCAGAGCCTGTGAGCAGGATGAGTCCTCGATCGCTGCATCGGAGAGCACATTGGCAATGTCGCATGCCGAGGACACCTTGAAGGTGTATGTGGCTACTATAGCAGTGCACTACGACACGGTGAATTGTAAGTCTTTGAGGAAGCATGACCTGATCATCAGGTTCCTCAGAGGCGCCCGGAGGCTAAATCCTCCTAGGCCACGCCACTTCCCCTCATGGGGTGCTCCAGAAGTGCTGACTACTCCGGTAACACCCCGTGATGTATTTTCCACGGTACGGTCTCCCTGTCCCTTGGGCTTAGAGCTTTCTCTGCCCCGGTCGCCGTGTTTGTAGAGCTCCTCCCCTTTGAGGCAGGACATACCAACGTGCCTCATCCATGTGCGGAGGTTGAGCCCACTTGTCGTATCGCCACATGTTACATCCCCTTCGGGTAGGATGTTGCCTCCATGGGGTCTTTTCCCCCTGAAAGAATAGGAAAGGAAAAGAACAGTTTCCCCGAGGCATCTAATACTCTGTGGAGAGAAAACATAGAGAAAAAAGGCAGCGGCTGGCACGGCTTGCTCCCATGCTAGTTACATCGCTTCCCCCCTCAGGGGTGTGGGGAACTACATGACATCTTGTGTGACATTGGGGGAGGTTACATGGAGACTGATGCACCTGCTTTTACACATGCAGCAGCTTGTTTGCACCTGCATCAGCAGTTCACGAAACACCATTCAGCTGTTTTGGCGTTTTTCTATATGTACCCCTAGTGTCACTACATCGACACAATGTTGAGTGAGTGACAGAAGGCGAATATCTCAGTTACTGATGTAACCTCCAATCCCTGATGAAGGGAACGAGACATTGTGTCCCTCTTGCCTCAACGATGTACTATCTGCTGAAATGGCCGGGACCTTGTCGCACAAAACCTGAATGAGTGGCCGCATTCCAGCTCCTTTTATACCCGTTTGTCCAGGGAAGAGGAGCTGGAAATGCAGGCCACTCATTCATGGCCTTTTGTGCTCGACAATGGTCGTGCTTTTCAGCACGCTAGTAACATCGTCTGAGGCAAGCGGGACACAAATGTCTCGTTCCCTCCATCAGGGATTGGAGGTTACAAAAGTAACTGAGAAGTTTCTTCTGGACTGCAAGTTGATTAAACTGGAGGCTTTGCTTAAATTCCTTTTTCTCATTGTCTTGAGGAAAAAGACCCCAATAATCTCTCTTGTGTCTCCTCTTGAGTTTCAGAAGCGATCTCACAATGTCTCAACCTGTGCTCAGATTTGCTGAGATAGCAAATTCTGCTATCAAAAGTCAGAGTTCCCCGTCTGTCGCTCACTTCAACTTTGTGTCAAAGAAGCGACACTAGGGGTATCTCTTGAGAGCCTCACGCATCTCTGAACTTGAGAAAAGGCCAATGAGAAATTGGCAGACAGAATTTGCATGTCCCGCCCGGACATACGGTTATAAAGGGAGGGAAATGCATCTGTCCATTCAGAAATGTTCTTCGGAGCTGACCGGTTGTGTGATCAGCGAGCTGCGATTCACAAGACTGTTCACCTCATCTCTAAGAGTGTATGCTGTCGCATATCAGTGGCTATCTCCTTCTCTGTCTGTCTCTCTTGGCAGTGCAGCTTTGCCCCTGGGAGCTTCGACAGCGCTTTCTAAAAGAGAATATTTTGTAAAAGAGTTTAATTCTCTAAAAGAGCAATACACAGCGGCATTGAACGTCCTTTTCAGGACGCGTCTATATAAAGATGCCCTTCCGCCCCTGTGTAGTTCCTGGCTGCGGTCGAGTTCTCTCCACTCCTGACAGTCTCAGACGCTGCCTTGTGTGTCTGGGCCGCGATCACACCGAGGCAGCGTTTGTGGATGGTTTGTGTTCTCACTGCAAGAACCTTCCCACGGCAACGTTGCGTTCGCGGCTTTCCTTCCTAAAAATCTGCCCCCCCCCCTCAGTCGCTCCTTCTTCCTACGGGATTGAGGATGACCCGGCTGGCGATGGAGGCGATTTGGGGATGGCAGCGGGCTCTGTTTCGCGGGTACATCCCCACGAACCACCCGCCCCCCGACACGCTCGTTGACTTCCGCCCAGGCTCGGGGTGACAGCGGCTTGCCTCACGGCCAGTCTGCCTATCCTCTTGAGTCCCCCGAGCTGGATGATGAGCTCACCACTGCATTGGAGAGTGTCCCGGCATCTGACACGGAAGACTCGATTGGGCTGCCACCCTCAGGTCAGCGCCTTTTCCCTCCACTGAGGTAATATCATGCGATCTTATCCCAGGAGATCCCACTAACTCAGCTCCCTGGATGACTCCTCCCTAGACCTCTGGTTCGCAAATTCAGCTGAGGAATTCCCCGACCAGACCATTACGAGTACTCAAACTACTCTGTACTGGAATAGGTACGCCACAGGTCGGGCCCCCGTGTGGACTTGTCCCCCTGTGTGTATCTTCCGCGGTACGGTCCCCTTGCGAGCGGACTCGCATCTCCCTTGGGCAGTCCCCGCTGCCCCCCACCCAACCTGTGGAGCAGCTATTGTTCCCTCCCAATATGGTAGGATCAACCACCGTGCCATTTTTCACTTGCGACCTATTTCAACACCCTTTACCTCCCCCAGCCTGGGCAGTTGTGGTCTCCGCAGGGTCTTTCCTTTCTGAAAGAATAGGAATTGGGAAAGAACGCCTTCCCCGATGCGTGTGATAGTGTTAAGATGGCACCAGCCGCTTTAGCTCTATGCGAGAAACATAGAGAGAGAAAAGGCGCTGCTGGCACAGCTTGCTCCCATGCTTGGCACGTCGCCTTGTTCCCCCCATATCGTAGTGTAGGGAACCAGAAGGTTATGACAATTTTATGGGGCGTTGGGTAAGGGTACGTGCATTCTGACACTTTGGCACGCAACTGCCTGCCTGCACCTGCGTTAGGAGCGCATGTACACGGTTCAGCGCATGGTGTGATTAAAAATTGACACCTAGTGTTGCTTCTTCGGCACAGCATTGAAGTGAGTGACAGACGGGGAACGTCTAGGTTACTTTTGTCCTGTCTGTTCCACTTTTACGGCCAAACCTCATTCTCGGCTCCTCAGGCAAAATCCTGAATAGACAGACGCATTTCCCTCCCTTTATACCGTATGTCTGGGGGCGGGACATGCAAATTCTGTCTGCCAATTTCTCATTCGCCTTTTCTCAAGTTCAGAGATGCACGAGGCTCTAAAGAGAGACCCCTAGTGTCGCTTCTTCGACACAATGTCTCGTTCACTCCATCAGGGAACAGAGGTTACAATAGTAACCTAGACGATTTCAATTTGAACATTTGTCATCAAATTCTTCCAAGTACAAATTTTATAGCTCCATTCTATGTCTATATGTAAATAATTGTCTTATTTAAAATTGTATTTCTTCTCAGGAATTGTAGGAGAAATATCTGAGACAAAGATGACACTTAAATGAAATATAACTCCATTAGAACTCCACTGAGTCTTCTGAGCTATGAAAAAGCAACCTTTAAGCAATACAAATTTCCTCTGGGCACACTCAGACACATTGCTAATGTAGCTATTGGTCTTGCATCTTTTTATTAGGCTCATAACCCATATATTAATTAGCTTAATGATGTATGACTTAATGCTTTTTTTTTTTTTTTTTTACATATGGTGAATTTATATGCTATATATTACACCCCAATTATCCTTTAATCCACGTGCCATTATTTTACCCTATTGCATAAAATGCCAGAAAACTATTTTGGAAGTGAGCAGGGATAATATCAGTTATCCATAATAGATTAATAGAATTTTCCTGCAAATCAGCCCTGGTGCTTGTTTCATTGGATTTGGCAGACACAATTTAGCAGCATTAATGAGCATTTAATGAGTCCCAAAGAAACCGCCTGTCTGCTAGGGTCGCTGTAGGTCTTCGGAAACTCTCTCACTCAAATGCCGCACACACCACCATAAACTGTACTTCAGAATACAGTATTTGTGTAATACAAAGAAGTCTCTCTTGCAACATAATCTGAGTGGAATGCAAGACACACGTCTCATGAAAGATTTTGGGAAAAAAATAAATAAAATCAAACCCTGGCAACATGGCAATGTAACACATAAATGTATTCACTTTAAGTGATTTTTGTTGTTTTATTATTGCAGTATTTCCAACTGCAACTTACTATAGACAATGTTTATAGAATGTTGCTGTAAATTTTTTTGTTTTTACAGTATTATTGCTGTATTTTCCACCATACCTAACTGTAGAAACTGTTTACATTATGTTACTATCAAATTGAGCTGTACACTTTAGTAAAAAAATTAGTTGAAAAATTATTACAATAATTTACTGTTAAATTGCACGAGAACGGGCCCAGTCTCAAACCAGTACATACACAATTTAGAGGGGAAATTTGTGATTTTATTCAGTGATTTATTATCAAAAAGATGAAACCCAAGAGGTGTCTTCTCTGCACTGGATTTACTCATACAATCCAATAAAAAGTTGAACTATATGAGAATGCACCTGGAAACCTATGAACGTTGAGCCTGAACTTGACTCCTCGTCACTTCCACTTTGAGAGGAGCAAAAGCAAAATTATCGCTTTTCAACTGAACCAAGTGAGAACCAAAATCACACAAGATATCTTTTAGCAGTTTATAATAATTTTTTCAAACATTCATCATTTGACAACAGAGATCTGCATGCAACTTTTGACAAGTAGCTTTGTAAAGATTAAGTTCATATTATTAAACAGATAAAAGTATTAGCTATAATGACCATCAAAACTATTGATTTTCAATGTCATTTTAAGATGACACAAAGACAAAAGTTGCTGAGTGAGTGCACCTTTAAGTCCAACAATTGATTTTAAGAAAGTAAACATCTGTGAACAATTTTTGATTACTATTTCAAAACTTTCCTCATCTCGTTCCAGACCCCAATGTTTTCTTTACATAATAGTGATCTTTCTGTTATTGTCATGGATTGTTTTAGGTAAATTTTTCTCTACAATACCAAAAGTTGCATGTTTTTGTACGAGCTGACTAGATTTTGCCATTTCATACTATTATTATGACTTCTTATGGGACTGATTTGGTTTAAAATTCTTGTATATGTGATTCTGTTATATTCTAGCAATAAACATGAAATAAACATCACAATTAAATGGACACATTTTTATCAAACATCAATGAAAATTATACCAAAAATGGTAACAACAAAAATGGTAACAATGGTTGCAAGTAACATGGTTGGGAAATTTGCCTTTCCAACTGCAGCCAGTTTGGCACCATTGTTTAAGTTTAAAGAGAAAAAAAATCAAAAATGTGTTATTACATTAAAACTAGGATTACAGGGTTGCATGGTTGAGCTTGTTGAATGCAGTCAACAATACAATTTGTGCAAAAATTCTCAAAAGTGTCCACCTCCAAAGTCTAACATATTCTTGCCTCAAGATATGGCTCAGATCCCACCATCAATCAAATTTTTCGCTAGTTTTTGCTATTGTTATCATCTGCTATGCAATCATAAATCTAAAGGCTTAAAAAAATAAATAATAGCATGCCTCTCCTAAACAGTCTGCACAATTTTAGATATAATTTGTGTCCGTAAAACAAACGATGCTGGATGAGTTAGGCACCACAGTTTAATACGTATGGCTAGGGGTTTAGTTAAATCCCTTAGCAAGCACCACTAATAAACCACAACATTGTGATCCACGATGAATCCACTCCAAAGTGAGCTGTCTAAAGTGTTTCTGCTTTTGTCTTCCCAGGACACCTGTCTCTCTTCACCCCCACAAAAAAAAGTAATTGGATCCTAACACTGCGACAGAAACAGGAAACAAAGGAAGCCGTGTGTGCAGTTAATGCGCGGCGGGCGCTGCAGTGACTGCACTCACCGGAGGCCCAGTCTGTCTCTGGCTTTGTGCACAGGCCCATTAATCCACATTACTGCTGGATTAATTTGGTTTGCGAGGGAGATGTTAATAAATGCACTTTGAGCGGCTGCCTGCGATTGATCACTGCTTCCTGCCGCTACGCGCTAACTCACGTTAGCTGGCAGAGAGAGATCCATCAACCATTCATGCATACATACACACAGGGTACTTAAATACAGCATGTTTTTAATGTCTCATAATCTCTCAATCTTTACAATAGCACAATTACTGCAAGCACTCTGTCTCTGGATTTATTTACACATGCTATCGTTAGCAATAACACCATCCTGCATGTGCTTAGAATGTCCTGTGAACAACAAAAAGACAATAAATCAAATATCTATATTCTTTGGTGCTTCAAGAACAAACACAATTATGTCACTGTCTATTACTAGAAAACAAAACCCAAATGAGTGAAGGGTTTTGTATGTTTTTCTACACCACTAGCGTCACCAAATGAAATTGCAAAAATAATGATCAAACAGATAGTCCCGTCCCAAACTCACGCTATCGTTAAGCCAATGATGCTCAAACAAACAGAACATAGATTTGATAGCGCCACAGAGCCACAAAGATGACACTTCAATGGAAAATCAATGTATATGTGTGTAACAGTTTACAGTTAGATGAAAGGAGGAAGCGGGAGATGGCAAATGTTTATTTTAGAACTCAAAATCATGCTTTCAGTGGTAACAATTCATCTCAGTCTTTGGGTGTGTGTGGGCAGGGTTGGGAGAAATGGCGGTTCTAGCTTGTATGGCGCCCTGGGCGAACCCCCCTCCAAGCGCCCCCCTGATTATTATACCATTGCACTTCACAAAAGAAACACACAAACTAAGTTGCACATCTGCCATCTAAACCCTGACCTTTCTTGTCTTCGTTGATGCAAAGTCATCAATTACATCATCATAAGAAATCTGCACAGCAATTGCATGGTTAATACTGATGACAGCAAGGCCACTAAAAGCATTCCTCTGGCATGGTGGACCGCAGGTAGGATTTGATGAGCTTCAGCTTTTAAAAACTCCTCAATGCTTCAGCTACGGTCACTGGAAGTGTTAGACAAATTCTGAGAGCGGTCCACAAATTTGGATACATTTCTGAGAGCTCCCTTTCATGTATAAATATCAGCAGCTCAAGCAGTGTCATGGTCTTTGATGGCAAGTCAGGCAAGTTCTTCAGTTCCTGTGCAAGCTCTCTGCCATTCAAGTCTGAGTGTTCTTTGTAGTGCATTGTCATACTAAGGGCCTCACATTGTTCTGTCAGCTCCTCATTTGAGAGACTTTGGAAGGTTGACATCACTCCAAACATCTCTCCCACATTTTTCCAATGTGGAAAATATTTCCTGAAAGGCTGAGGTTCCAGTATCAACAATGACATTGAAAAATGTCACCTCCAGCACCTCCAGGGGATCACTCAAAGGCTCATCAAATGATTCGTATGAAAGTACCGCTTTGTGGAGCTCTGCCTTTTTTGTTGTAGAATGGCCTCTATAGTCATACCCTCGCAAATATCTTTGGAAGATGTTTGTGCACTCATAAAGCCTGCTGCCCTGTAGTTGCTGGAACCTCTCTCTGTCTTTCTGAGAAGGCTGACTGCAACATCCACATGAATACTGGGAGACTGCATCAGCTTGCTCACATGTTGAATCTTGCTCAAGATGACATACCACACCATAACACAGAACTTTTAGCAGCATCAGCCACAACAAGTTTCAATGTGTGAGCCCCACATGGCTCAAATAGAGCTCTTGGATTCATTTCCAGGATTCTGGCTTGGACACCTTTGTTTTTGCCTCTCGTGTTGGCCCCATTATTATAAGACTGTCCTCTGCAGTCCTCAAAAGGAATTTTTAGCTCCTCTAAGCTTTTGAGAATCAGTGAAGCCAAATGTTGGCCTGTGGACACCTCTGACTCCATAAACCCCATCAAATGTTCCTTTATGTGGGGCTCCTCCTTCAGTGACAGAACTCTAATCACAACTAACAACTGTTCAGTGTGGCTGACATCTGAGGTGCAATCTAGAATGACAGAGAAGAATTTTGCCAGCTTGATGTCACTCACCATTATGGATATGACCTTGCTACTCATCAAATCTATGAGTTAATTCTGTATTTGGTTGCCAAGGTAGCTGGTGGTGTGAATCAAGGTCCCTTTTTGGACATGGTTAAGGTGCTCTTTCATGACTGGATCAAATTGTGCCATCATTTCAACCTCTTTGAGGAAATTTCCATTTGATGGGGAGTCCAGTGTTTCTGTGTGTCCCCTTGTGCCAGATTTCGAATAGCCTGAGACTGCACAATAGCAGTCAGACGTGTCAACACCTCTCTCTGTCTTATCCTCTCAGCCTCCATAAGTGCCATCTCATGCTTATTAATTGTTTCCCCTTTTTTGATCCTCATTGCCAGTTCTTTCCATGTTTTCATGCAGTTTTGGTGTTCTGGACTGCTGTCGTATGAAGTCAACAAATAACTTGCATGTTTCCAGTCTGTCAGTCCTGAGTTTGTTAAATGTATGTTCTTCTTAGAAAAGAGTTTGCAGCAGAAGCAGAAGAGGCTGTTGTTTCTTTCAGAATACACAAATCACCACTCACCAAGGTCTTCCTGAAATACTGGTGTGGCAACTTCTTCGATCACTCTCAATCCTTGGGAAAACAAAGTTAGGTGGTACCTCACTTGGTCCTCTGCAAACTAGTTGTGTCCGAATTCTGTCAGTCAGAACTGAAGGCATTCAGCTGGTTCTGTAGACATGGTTCATCCTCAGCAGCAGGATTTGGTGGGGATGCTGCTACAGGCATTTCTAATGGAGAGCACACGGGCATTATTTTACACACATTATTCACAGCATTTTTAGTGGTGGAACATCCCAAATGCATACTAAGTAATAGTAAAATCATCATTGTTACCTACAATATGTAAACTTAAAACATATTTATTTTATGTTATGCAGGGATGCACACATAAACACATGCTCGTTTACCCACACACACATGCGTGTGTGCACAAACACACCTGAAGAATCCTGCTGGGGAGAAGTGAAACAAGTGGGTCTTCATCCTCATCCTCAGGCTCAGACAACATTTGTGAAGGCACCTTTGTGGCTGAGGAGGTGGATGGCTTCTCATCCTGAGGCTTCGAGATCTGAAGAGGCCTGTGGGGTTGAGGAGGTAGTGGCCAAAATATTTCAGAGTGAATTTGCATTGAGAAACAGTATATGTTTTTAAATAATAAATTTGTTGCACAATTAAATATACATGTCATTATGCACAATTTATCAAACTTTCAGAATAGGAACCAAATGAACCATACAGCCTCCTTGGCTAATTCTAGGCACAAGACACTCCAAAAGACTCAATACATCACAAAAGCCCCCCCTCCCTATCTCGTACTTCTGAGTGGGAGACCTTCCCAGGCAGTAGCCTGCCTAGCTTACAAACAAACTAGAATCAGGGCGCCCACTCCGACAGTTAATTGACCCACAGTCCCACGCGGTGACATGATATCACTAACGTGACGTGCAAATGAGCGATAAAAAACTGATTGCACAAATGTCACCATTCTGAATTTTTTTGTGGGGCCGCCCCGTGCTGAATTGCCAGCAAGCGCTGCCCTGGGCACTTGCCCATGTCGCCATGTAACGCGGGGATAAGATGGGCAATGAGGAGGCGAGAACCGGCTTGACATACAAATAAAGGTTTAATCTCAAACTCATAAGACAAACACATAGGATGATGGACATGTCCATAAGGATTTCTCTCTCTCGCACCGCCCTCTGCGATCGGCCTTTATCCCTCTCGGTGGCTTAATTAGCCTAATACGGGTCACGACCTGGCTCCGCCCTCCACCGTGCCACACGCCTATACCTAAATCCGCTAGTGATTGGGAGGGTTTTACTTTTGAAATGTATTCCACTACATATTACATAATACATGCTGTAAAATGTAATTTGTAACATATTCCATTAGATTACTCAAGGTCAGTAATGTATTCTAAATACTTTGGATTACTTCTTCAGCACTGGTAGATTTTTTGTACTTGTTTTGATAAAAACTTTGCCAATGCAGTAAGACAAAATACACATGTTAAAAATACATTCTCTGAAAAACCTAAATATCTTATGCAGTATTGATTCTAAAACAAGATAAATCAAATTGATCTTGTTTTAAGGATTTTTAGGTATATTTATAAGAAAACAATACAAAAATTATTATCAAGAATATGGCTTTGCCCTAATATCAAAAATCTTTCTAGAAAAAAATAAATTATGATCAATGTGAATTTTCATGATTAAAAAATATGATTGTGTCTGCTAACACGTGCATGTAAAATGGCTAGAAATAGCATTTTAGCTTAGCGTAAAGCTGACAATTTACACAAGGCTTATGTCTATTTCTTCTGCTTCAAACTTACTTCTCTGTCTGCTCGTATGAATGTAACACATCATGAGAAAGTGTTTCACCGCTGTTCAAATGCACTTTGGATTGCATTATTTATATGTATAAATGTTTTCCATCTGAAAGGACTAAATATTAAATGAAAAAAATAATTACAATAAAATGCAAAGTAATCTCTTCAGTTATCAAAATACGTTTTGAATGTAACTGTATTCTAATGACCAATTATTTAAATTGTAACTGTAGTGGAATACAGTTACTTATATTTTGTGTACTTGTATATTTTTGCTTGACTAAGGCCAGGGAGCCATCCGGCCTGCCCAGTACCACCCCCCATTTCTGGAGAGGAAGTCTGCAACAGGCATCTGCGCCCCTGTCCTGAGGACCACCTCAAACTTAAATGGCTGAAGAGCCAGGTACCAATGGGTGATCCACATGTTCAGATAATGTATTTTTAACATGTGTATTTTGTCTTACTGCATTGGCAAGGCGCAAAAGCGCACTTGGGCTGGCTGGCGGATTCACCAGCTGACATGCCGCACACCATCTGCGAACATCCCCGTGAATGGCCAGCCAACAGAAATGGGCAATTAGACGGTTCAGTGTCTTTTCCTACCCTAAGTGTCCCACCATCAGATTATGATGATCCATCTGGAATTACATTTCCCGACAGCTCTTTGGTATCAACAACTGGGTTGTATCTTCTTTTGTCTAAGTATCACGTGTCACTCGATACAACCGATCATTTACAATAGAAAAGTATGAATATGCGAGTGCAATCTCTGGCTGAAGACATTGACCATCAAAAACTTTCACTTGGTTTATGATGTGCCTAAGGGTATTGTCTCACGTCTGATCCAGAGGGAAATACTCTGCAGGTATGTTTGTCCCCGGAGTTGAATAGTGAGCATCACTACTGGATAACCATGGATATCACCATGCACACACACCTCACCCTCACCCTGTGACTTGCACCCAAAGACTTTTCTTGAACCAAGCATTGATGG
The DNA here is from genome assembly GCA_032164185.1 of Moxostoma hubbsi. Taxonomy (NCBI): domain Eukaryota; kingdom Metazoa; phylum Chordata; class Actinopteri; order Cypriniformes; family Catostomidae; genus Moxostoma; species Moxostoma hubbsi. The sequence continues at coordinate 10,701,871 of JAVLUX010000026.1, forward strand.
ATGGAGGTCTGGTTGGAACCCGAATCCACCAATGCCTTAATACTCACATGTATGTGGTACGTCCTTGCTTGATCGGGGGCGGCCTGTGGAGCGTCGGAGACCCGTACCAATGTTCCTACCTCCATCACAACGCATTGGTCCTGTAAATGTCCGTGCTCCCCGTAGCTCCAGCAAACCAGCCCAGTCTTCATGCCCGAACCCGCAGCAGTGGGTTAGCCAACCTGGGAGTGAGGGTGGAGAGGGACTGGGGTAACCGGTGGGTAGTACATTGCCCGAAGCTGAGGAGACGGTTTGGGAGGGGGCATCCGCCTTTTCCGTGGAGGCAAAACAGGGAAAGGAAAGAAGGGGGAGGAGGGGAGACAGGAGAGAGAGAGAGGGTTCTCAGGGCTCACCAGCTCCTGAATACACCGCCATGTGGTCCTCTACCAGCTGAATGGCTGTTTGGAGTGACGCTGGGCGGTGGCACTGGACCCACTCTACCATCCATCTTGGAAGCAGAGCAATAAACTGCTCCAGTACCACCAGGTCGATCCCAGCCCCGACGTCGCGTTGCTCAACCAGCAACTACATTTGGCAGGCATCTCGGAGCTGCTGGGCAAAGGCAAATGGGCGGGCGTGCTCGCCAATGGTCAGCGAATGGAAGCGTTGGTGCTGTTGCTGGGGTGTCTGGCCAAGACTGTTGTAGGATGGCTCTTTTTAAGTCAGCGTAAACCAGGAGGTTCTTGTGGGTAACTGCTGCGGCGTGAGTTGGGCTTCCCCAAACAACAGTGTTATTAGATGGACTGCCTACTGGGTGCTCAGCCATCCGCAGGCCCCCACCATCCACTCCAGGAAGGCCTCTGGATAGTCTTGGGGGTCCATCTTGGCAAGTGGAACATGGGGCGGGGTGATCGCAGGGTCTGGGGTCATTGTGGTTGACCCCTCCTCGGGCAGCACCTGCCGGTCCTCCGCTTGGGCCTGGAGGAGCACGATGGACCACTGCTCCTGTTCTGTGCACAGGCCTCATGCTGTGGCTGGTGGATGCTGGCAAGGGTCTTGAATACAACGAATCCAACTCAAAAGGTATGTTTATTTAAGTACTCAAAATCACGCTTTTCAGCGACAACAATTCAACACAGTCTCTGGGTGCGTGTGGGTAGCTCTCTCTCCCTCACTGGTGCCTGGCAGTCCCTTAAATCTGTCTCCAACTGTCACTGCAATAAAAAACAGCTGTTAGAGACAATAATTGACAGGTGATGATCCTTACTGTTCTTATCTCCTCATCTCATTCTCCATTCACAAGCCAGCGCTCAACCACGCCCCCACCACCAAAATGTATATATAGTTGGGTTAATTTAATAAATGTTCAGCTGGGATAGGAGAAAATTGTCTGGTGCTGAAAATGTGCCCTCATTTGCTCTCAGGGTGGCCTCAGATTGATTACTCGCATACCACAGTTGCAGGTAAAGCAGAAATAGTCTAGCAGGTGATTTTGAAGCACTGACTTTTATTTCATTTATCATTGGCAAGGAATTACTGCTTTCATCCTGCAGAAAACGTATTATACTTGTGTGGCAGTGTATTGCTGCTGAAGTTAGTGATCTGCCACGTTCATTTTTAAACAAGTTAATATGAATCATCTATACATGTTAATAAGGAGACACATGTTTTAGGGACACCAATGTTTTTACACCCATAACTTAACACATAGCATGCGATCAAAAACAGTAAGCAGGATTTTAAGGTAAGGTCTTTTCCAGCATATTACAGTATGTCAACATGATCACACAGGAAATCGGCCACACTGGAACAAAACATCAAGTTTGTTCTCCGCCTTGCAAGATACTGCATTTGCACAGATGTTTTGGTCTCAGTACTGTTAGGGTTAGGGTCAGGTGAAAAGAATATCCATTCATGTGAATTATAAGTATATGATATAAATTTGATTGCTCTTTCAGTGCCATTTAACACATTTTACCATGTTTAAATCCATTCTGCAGATTATCCCAATAAAATCAGCAAGTACAATGTAAAAAGATTCCATTTCAGTTCACAGAGGACACATTATTGCTATCTAAAACAGCAAAAATGCGAAGTGCAACAGAATGTAACAAAATGCAAGGGACTCAATTTGTGTGTGTGTTTTTTTTTTATTTAAATATTTGTTTTTAAAGGAATGCTCTAGGTTCAAGTTAAGCCCTAACTAAACCATTTGTGGCATAATGATTATATCTTAGTTACATTAATGTAGAGTGCTTACAATGGAAGAAAATTAGGCCAGTTCATAAAAATTTAATTACACAAAGATTTAAAAGACTAGCCACAAGATGTAAACATTATATGTTTTAACATGATTTTAGTATAATAAAATAAGCGATTTAATGCCGTTACGCCATTCACTAGATTACAGGGTTTACCAACATTATGTCGTCATGACAACAATGTTGTTATATTTGATATAACTTAACGCAGATAAGGTAAGTACACAAATTTATCACACTAAAATTATGTTAACACATCTAATTTTTACATCTTGTAGCTATGCTTTTGAATCAGCGTGTAGTTCAATGTTTATGGACTGGCCCCATTCACTTCCACTGTAAATGCCATGCACTGTATTAATGAATTATTAATTGAAGGATGAGTCAAAATAATCATTTGAGTTAACGACATTGAGCTACAAATGCTGTCAATTGAGTTGAACTTTTATTGAATATTAATATTCCTTTAACTTGACAAAATTACTTGACAAATAACAGTGCTTCATATATGCATCTTGAGTGAAAACCCCATTAGAAGCTAGGCGCCTATGTAGGAAATTATTTAAGCATGAAATATGATAAATGACGTTAACAACTCATGGTCATACAGTTGTTGTTGTAATTTCTCAACGAACAACTTGTATCAGCTAGATGATAAAGTTTTAGTCTGTGGTTTTTAAACAGCATTGAAGTGTGTTCCTGTGTCAGAAACGTGAGGCGGGTCTGGCCCTGTGGGAGGAAGAGCCCATTTCTGCCTCTGCACTGTTCACAGGCCAAACAGGAAGTGCCTCCACTTACTCGATTACAGTTCACTGATTTAAAGGGAAACATTATACTCCCAGATGGCATGTTTTCAGTAGAATTATTCAGTTAAGTTATCCACAGATCACTCCACAGCCGATTTCACCAGATAGGGCAACAAACTGATTTCCACAATACACCATATACCCTCATGTTGGGGGATGCAAAAAGAGCAAGAGATAAACTCTGACAGTATGCCCACAGGCATACAACATACTTACAGCCTCAACTTCAGCATTTCCTTATATAGAACAACTTAGGTGTAGCTCAGTTATGTCGCAAGTAGAGTTTACAGCTACATACAGTCATATTTTTAAAGGTCTAAGTCATGCAAAAATTTACATTCTGTCATTTGTCATCCACCTTTTTCATTTTAAATGCATAAACTGTCCATGTGTCTATTAGGACTGTGCAAGCTTTCTGGTTTTCTTCAGAAAAGCCCCTCTTCTGAAACCATTACTATAGCTACAATATATGTGCTTAATAAATAATCCTTGTCTGTTATCTTGTGCTGTGGCCTGACACAGGGCACCATGTGCCAGTTTGATGATTATTTAAAGGTTTCCAGCCATTTCAGATAAGACATCAAGGCCAGTATTGCTTAGAATCCTTTAAACTAAGGAATGGGGCGTTTTCCACAAGTTCACCACTAGTTCAATCATAATTTTCAACTGTCTTGAGAATGAATGTAAAAACACAACTCCTTAATCCTTTCATGTGCACTCAGTGGGAGTAGAAGTGGCAACCTGCTTGTGTCAGATACTGTGAAGGGTTTAAAATCTAGGCTGTGTTTGAACGCAAAGAGGTTTGTGTCATGACTGACAGTGTTGGCAGGGAGAGGGAGAGAGGTGGACAGATAGTCAGATCCTCCTCCACCCGCAAGACTCTTTCCTCTCTCTCCCACAGAGGCCATCTGTCCATCCAAACCCCCGCTATGAGGCAGCATGAATCAGCCCGAGAGATGAGCTGTGAGACCAATCGCTCAAGCTCACACAGAAAAGTACACAGCAGCCCCCTCTTGGTCCATGGACCACACTTTGAAAACCTTTTGTCTAAAATACACGATTTCGGTCATAAAATCAGGTATCTTAGACTAAAATACTTTCAAAAAAATATGTCTTAGACATTGGGACCTATTTTAAGCTTGCTAGTGCTAAGCGCAGCGCTATGCCATAAGCTCAAAGTCAATGACCCGGAAGTTTTGCTATTTTCGTGCAAGCATGCACTAAGTCTAGACACAAGTGGGTTTGCCGAAATTGCATGCACAATGTGCTAATGGGCTGGGTCAAGTGCAATTTAATTCTTAGGTTCTTCTCAGGCACCATCTGCATCCTATTATATAGTCCATTTCCTGCCAAGCACCAGCGATATAAACAAAGACAGCACATTCATAAGACTTCTTATGTTCTTCTACTGACCCTTTTTGCAGTGACTTAAAAATCACACTACGACAACAGGTGAAAAATACCAATACAAATTAGATCATATATACAATTGTAAATATAAACATAATAATACCTGAAAAATAAACCATGACCTAAAGATAGTTTAACACAAATCTCATAAATATTTGTTTCATAAAACGGTTACAACAGTATGTTATACAGGAATGTTCCTTTATTTTTTTATTTATTTTTAAAAAGAGTTCAAGAAATAGAAAGTCAATTAATTAGACACATTAAACACGTTCAAAAACTGTTGTGTTTCTCCCGCCAATAACACCTGACTTCCTCTTCCCCTGCGCTCACCCGAAAGGCCACCTGCTATGCCCCAAACGTCACCCAGTTTACATCAATGAAATGACAGCAAGTTAAAAAAAAAATACAAAATGCAAATATATTCAATCAAACAATGAAATGGCTCCTACACATATTGTTTCAACAAATATCCTTCCATATGCTTAGTCTCACATAACCAGACCTTCACATAGCCAGAAGTAAATGGCAAATGGTCTCATCCATATCACTGCTTATTCTGGCGAACATCCGCCCATTTAGATAAGAAGAGCCATCAAACTGACATGTAAAGATTTCACATTGTTAATAAATGCCATTCAGGAGGTTATCTGCGATAGATTATACCATAATAATAAAAGGGCATTCAAAAAAAAAATAGATGTAAATTATGCTGTGGCAGTCTCCATGAACGATTGCACAGAAAACACAAAGAAAAATAAGGTGCAAAGACTCTTATTTATGACTCTAGTTGATGTCAGAAGTTTATATACACCTTAGCTAAAATACATTTAAACTCAGTTTTTCACAATTCCTGACATTTAATCATAAAAAACATTCCCTGTCTTAGGTCAGTTAGGATCACTAACTGGAACTTTATTGTAAGAATGTGAAATGTCAGAAAGATAGTAGGGAGAATGATTTATTTCAGCTTTTATTTCTTTCATCACATTCCCAGTGGGTAAGAAGTTTACATACACTTTGTTAGTATTTGGTAGAATTGCCTTTAAATTGTTTAACTTGGGTCAAACATTTTGGGTAGCCTTCCGCAAGCTTCTCACAATAAGTTGCTGTTTTTTGGACCATTCCTCCAGACAGAACTGGTGTAACTGAGTCAGGTTTGTAGGCCCTTCTCGCTCTTTTTCAGTTCTGCCCACAAATTTGGATCAGATTGATGTCAGTGTTTTGTGATGTCCACTCCAGTACCTTGACTTTGTTGTCTTTAAGTCATTTTTCCACAATTTTAGAGGTTTGCTTGGGGTCATTGTCCATTTGGAATACTCATTTGCGACTGAGCTTTAACTTCTGCTAATGTCTTGAGATGTTGCTTCAATATATCCACATAATTTTCCTTCATCATGATGCCATCTATTTTGTGAAGTGCACCAGTCCCTCCTGCAGCAAAGCACCCCCACAACATGATGCTGCCACCCCCATTCCTTCGGGCATTTGAAAATTGCTTCCAATGATGAACCAGACTTGTGGATGTCCACAAAGTTTTTTCTGAGGTCTTGGCTGATTTTCTTTAGATTTTCCCATGATGTCAAGCAAAGAGGCACTGAGTTTGAAAGTAGGCCTTAAATTTATATAATAAGTAGTCCCATTAATTTGGTTTACATTACACCAAATGTAGTGATACTTTACAGCACCTTGCCCAACCCCAATGCCTAAACTTAACCCCCCCAATAATCAAAACAAGCAAGTACAACCCCCCCCTACATATTTATAACACAATCAGTGGAAACATGTAAATGCTTCTCGCTGCAATGCTCAAGCTAAATATACACCTTTGAGTACAGTTCTGCTCAAGAACATCTTGTTACCTTAGTATTAAGTGCCTCAAACAAAACTCTGAATATCTGTCAAACATTTGATGTCACTAACATGGTCAATTTTGGCAAATCAAGAAATTATTTGAAAAAGTGATGGGCCATATTGGGGTCAAAGCACATAAATTAAGACTATCTAATTAAAGAAAAAAAAGATTACTGTGAAAAAATGATATGGTTTTGTCCATAAAGAAACAACAAGTTATACTCAAAGCCATATATCAATATACACGTATGTACACAAGGCCTGCCATGCTGTTTCTTCGTTTGCAATCCTTTATTTGCCATTGCTTCTGTCTAAAACCTCTTGGAAAGCTAGAGCTAATTAAGGAGAATTAATGGTTTGGCGTGAGAGGCACCACTCAATTTGGCCACATTGTCAAACATCCCAACACCTTATTTTAGCACACATGTGTAACTTCACATGCATGGGAACACTTGCTGCGAGTGTAACGTTTCCACGGTGATTGGGTCATGCCCTGTGACCTCAAAGATCCTCCAGAGGGCTTGGGTCGTCAGGGGAGCTGAAGAAGGCCTATTTTGTGTGTCAAGATGAATTCCGAATGGAAAATTGATGAATTGAGAAGGCGCAAAAGGAGATGTGGTGAAAAGAGAGAAGAATGCAAATATTTAAACATTTGACAGAGATTTAAATGTGACATTCTCACAGTGGGGCTGTCAGGGGCAGATCTAGAAATTTTTAAAGGAGGAGGACACAGAGGGGCCACAATGTGCAGAGAGGGGCCAAATTAATAATGCGTCAACACGAGTCTATACCCTTGAACTCTGAGCACATGACCTAATACACAAGGAATGTAAAAACAACCTTATCAATACTTGCATAATTTTGTTATATCTTTTATATGCTCTGATTAACTCATTTAATAACCTTCAATTCTACAGAAGTTATCAGGAGTGGTTCAATGATAACAATTGAAAACACAGATATCATGAAAATGTATTTATATGAGAAGGATCACATTTACATCCAAATGACAATAAATTTACCTAGAACAGAATCCAAACCTCAAATTCCAAAATATAAACTAAATCTAAATCTATATAACAAATCTAACATAAACTAAATATAAACTGTCTGCATGGATTCCATTAGATTTACTGAGTAGAAACTGGCAGCCTGTGTGCCAGTCACATTTGGTGAAATGCATTCAGTAGACTTTAAGGTTAAGATTTTTATAAGAATGTCTCCGCACTGTAGGTCCATACATTTTCAGTGAATTGTGATCAGTACTTTGCAGCTCTAAACATAACATAAAGGTAGCATGAAATTAATCCATAAGACTCCAGTAGTAAAATCAATGTTTAAGTTATGATAGGTGTGGGTGAGAAACAGAAAAATATGAAGTCATTTTTTACTCTAAATCTCCACTTTCTATTTCAGTGGTGAAACTAAATAGGCACCACATGTGACTTTCAAAAGTAAAAGTAAATTTTTCTTAAATTTTGATCTGTTTCTCACCCACATCTATTATATTGCTTCTAAAGACATGGATTTAACAAATGGAGTCATATGGATTACTTTCATGCTGCCTTAATGTGATTTTGGGATCTACAAAGTTCTGGTCACCATTCACTTGCATTGTATGGACCTATGGAGCTGAAATATTCTTCTAAAAATCGTTGTTTGTGTACATCTGGAACGGCATGAGGGTGAGTAAATGATGAGAGAATTTTCATTTTTGGGCGAACTATTCCTTATAGCTATCAGATTCCCAAAGCAGATATCTATAATGCAAAAATAAAAATATTTCCAGCTGACAGACACGGGCTACTCCATCAATAATGCCTGTATCATTTTGTGTCTGCGCGGAACATAAATAGTGTATGTGTGTCCGTCAGCTGAGTTTCCATTTTGGGATATCACATAAAAATGGCTATGGAAACACCAAGATGTGAAAATGTGCATCAAAAACTTATACACACACTTGAAGTGGATAAATGTTTTATTCAAAAAGAAGGAATGCGCATAAACTGTGATGGAAACACATTAACTGAATAAACTCTTTTAAATAAGAATACAAGATGTGCATCAAAAAAGTTATGTGACTAAATAATTTATTCTTAACTGACTAACCAGCAGACCAATGGCATTGCATCTGAAATGTTGCTCTGGTCTGCGTAGAGTTTGCAGATATAGTTGATCATAAACTTGAACTATGTAGAAGAGCATGTCAATTGACACTTTTGAAAAATATCTTATATATCTGCCCGGCAAAAGATGGAGGAACGTGCACTAGCGTTCCCAGAAATGGAAGCTTTAGCATAAGTTCTGCCAGGAAGACTCAATTGTTACGTCACTCATTACCTTCTCATCTATCCAATCGCGTTCTAACACTTGTGGTATAAAAGATGGTACTTACACGTCTGAGTTCGCAGATGCTGACGCTTTCGTTCATTGTTCGCGTCAGTCGCCGACCAAACATGTCTAAGGACACGCAATTCGTTTGCGTCTATTCTGACTCTGACGATGATTTCGTCCCGCCGTCTCCTCCCCCGGCTCGTCGCAGCTCACGTATCCAGTGCCGTTCCTCTCCATGGGCGCAGTGGTCATCCGAAGACACGATCATTGCTCTCGAGGACGCCGGTATACCGGTCAGCCAAGGCCTTTCTAGAGAAAATCTTCTCCTCCTGGCCCAAAACACCCTGGGTAATCCGCCTGTTTCCCCTCATCCGTCTTCAAAAGTTTCAACTTCAACAGCTCAGCCAAAACCAACTGGCAAGAAAAGAGCGGCTAAATCATCCTCACCTCGTCCATCAAAAAGATCATCGCTGCCCACTCGGGTGCCATCTTCTCCGCAGTCTATTGAACCTACAGATACAAATAATCAGATTTTCTCCGCAGTTCAAAGCCTTTCTCAAACGGTTAAAGGACTGGAATCGAAAATGTCGGCTTTTGAACATTCATTCATCAACCCTAACTTCAGCTCAGATCCGGCCTTGAACTCGGCAGCTATTCCTCAGTTTCACCCCCCTTTCTTGGATTAAGCAACCCTTCGTACGTGCCTTCTACATCTTCTACTCTGCCTGCTTCTCTTCCAACGATCCAAACGCCATTTCAAGTCTCCGCTCCACCGGCTCCTTCTAACTTCAGTCTATCCACAGCAACTCCAGCTCAAGCTTTCGGTAGGCGTTTTGTCTCACCAGCTGCTGCAACAGTGTCCCCACACCTAAGAGCTAACATTATCCAAGGTAAGGATATTAACCTGGCCACATTACTGCTTCCGTCATCTGCGGCTGACAGGAAAATAGTTGACTGTGGTGACGTGGCAGTCCTTCTTAAAACATCTGATCCTCGCCTTCAACGTAATCTCTCGTTTGGCGAATCTGTGATCGCTTTTAGCATCTACAGAGACATTTTGTGCCAGTTATCCCGAGAGAAGGGAAGAGTTAGATCTCTATCTAGCCATGATTGCAGATTTTAGCCAAAGATACGGGGGTACGCTATTCTACGAATACCACAAGGCTTTTTCGGCAAAATCCGCTTCTTTCATCACCAGAATAGACTGGTCAGTTACAGACACCGAACTGCTTGTTCGCCATTTCGGCGGCCAAAAAACTTTAGCCTGTACTATCTGCAGCGCTCACGGCCACTCGGCTCCATTCTGCCCTAAAGCGTTCGCAAGCAATGATCCGGCCGCCGTCCACGGTGCTGAAAACGTAAGACTCTCTTCATACAGCAGAGGTCGCCGAGAGGCAGAATTTAACGGCGTCCCTATATGTTTTTCATTCAATGAATCTGTCTGCTCCTATTCTAATTGTAAATTTGCTCACGTTTGTAGTGCATGCAAGGATCCGCACCCGAAATCTGTCTGTCCACGCCGGTACAAACCTGCAACCCGCGGGAAAGTCCATTTCAGAAAAAATTCTGAACAGCCACCATCTATTAATATTTCAAATCTTTCAAGTTACCTCAAGTTACCATTTGTTGACTATTTAATCACCGGCTTCCAGCCAGGAATGAACCCAGCTTGGTATCAGCACTTCTAGAGAAAGAGGTTAATAAAGGGTACGTTATTGGCCCTTTCGCTTCTCCTCCTTTCTCTCCTTTTTGGATCAATTCTATCGGCGTCGCAACACGTAAATATTCCGGCAAAAAACGTCTTATTTTCGACATGTTTCGTTGCTCGGTCACCTCAATTTCGCTATGAGCATAATTCCTCAAGGTAGGGCTTTCATTTCTCGGCTGCTAACTTTGGCTCATTCCGTGCAAGAATTAAGTGACTCGGTCCAGTTAGACGAAGGCTGCCTGTCCGACATCAAATTTTGGACTCAGCTGTTAAATGATTGGAACGGTATTTCTTTTTTTTACAATGATGCCTTCGAATCATCAGAAGATCTGCAATTATTTACCGATGCCGCCCCCTCTATTGGCTTCGGGGGGTTCTTTCAAGGGCAATGGTTTGCAGAAAAATGGCCATTTGGTTTTCCTGAGTCGACTTCTGGCTCCGTCTCTTCCGCACTCCGCGAAATTTGTCCTTTAGTCGTAGTCAGCGTCATCTGGGGTCCAGCGTGGTCAAGGAAACGCATAATGATGTTTTGCGATAACGAAGCCACTGTCGCCATCATTAATAAAGGTCGGTCATCTTGCCAGTTGATGATGCCTTTCGTGAGACGCTTAATCTGGCAATCAGTCGTCTTCAATTTTATTGTCAAAGCTGCTCACATACCAGGTCACTCCAATGTTATCGCTGACGCGCTCTCTCGTTTTCGTTTTCAGACTTTCAGACGGCTTTTCCCTTCAGCCCATACGGATCCAACTCCGTGCCCTCCCCTATCAGCTACAATGTTAAATTAGACGATCTGCTTAGTTCAGCCAGACAATACATGGCTATTGGAGTAGCTCCTTCCACTTATAGAGCTTACACTTCCGATTGGTCTTCATTCTTAATGTTTTGCTTTTCCTTCCAGATTTCCGTATTTCCCATTTTGATTACGACTGTTTGCTCCTTTCTCGTCTTCAACTTCGAGAAACGTAATTTAAAACCTTCCTCCATCCGTAGATTACTAGCAGGCATTCAATTCTACGCAAAATATTTCAACCCCGATTTTCCAAGTCTATTCACCACTTCTCCTATTCGTTTATTGCTCAAAGGCATAAGCAAATCCTCTATCAATTCTCCAGATAAACGGCTGCCTTTTACTTTGCCTCTATTGCAAAGACTAATCTCTTCTATTCGCCAAGGCCTCTTTTCTACGTATATCAATATTTTGCTAGAAGCTGTGTTTCTAACTGCTTTCTACGGCTTTATGAGTCCAGGGGAATTTACATCAGCTACCAATCATTTTGATCCCGCTCGCAATCTGTCCTTCTCCGATTTACAAATTTCACCTAAATTCTTTACTCTCTTTCTTAAGCACTCTAAGAACGATTCCAAAGGTTCCGGCATCACACTAACAATCTCAAAAATTAATAACAATTTTTGTCCCTTCTTATCTATGGTTAAATTTCTTAAAATTCGTCTCAAATCTCCTCATATTTCCCCCCTATTCTTACTACCTAACGGAGCACCTCTCTCTAAAGCCTGGTTCAGGACTCATCTAGTTTCTGTCCTCAAAAGCTGCAGTCTACCTTCCTCCCAGTATACCGGTCATTCCTTCAGGATCGGGGCAGCCACTTCAGCTGCCGAACGTGGCATTTCTACGTCAGCCATCAAAATCCTGGGTAGATGGTCTTCCTCTGCATTCGAGTCTTACATAAGACCCGACTCAAAAACTATCATCAAAGCTCAGCAAGCTCTCCTGTAACGATCCAGGTAAATACCTATGCAACTACTGGTGGTGGTGTTATACTCTTCCATTCCTGTCAAAAAATAAAATAAAAATTATTATCCTCGAAGCTCAGCAAGCTCCTATAATGGTCCAGGTATATACCATGCAACTACTGGTGGTGGTGTCATGCTCTCTCATTATCTGTCATAGTTCTAGCTCACTAGAACTAATATTTAATAAAAAAAAAAAAAAAAAAGATAATCTAAGCATATATATGTTCAGTGTGGTCTACTGTGACCGTGTAGCCTAATGTGGCCTTGTCCCGTGGTCTTGTGGCCAGTTACGGCATGGTTCTGTGTGGCCTAGTGGCCGTGTCTCGTTGGCCTCGTATCCGTGTGGCATTAGCAGCCTTGTGGCCCAGCGGGCCTTGTCTCTACATGGGTCTCAAGGCCTTGTGGCATAATGTTGCCTTGTCCTGCGTGTGGCCTACATGGTCTTGTGGCCCTTACGGCCTTGGTTCCGTGTGGCCTCGTGGCCATTGTCTCTGTCCAACCTCGTCTCAGTGTGGGCTCACAACATCGCGGCCCATTCTATGTTCAGTGTGGTCTACTGTGACCGTGTAGCCTAATGTGGCCTTGTCCCGTGGTCTTGTGGCCAGTTATGGCATTGGTTATTTGTGGCCTAAGGCCGTGTCCATGAGTGATTCTGTCTCTGTGTGGCTTTAGCAGCCTTGTGGCCCAGCGGGCCTTGTCTCTGTGTGGGTCTAAAGGCCTTGTGGCACAATGTTGCCTTGTCCTAAATGTAAAAAATGGCCAGTGGTCTCGTGGCCCTTAGCGGCATTGGTTCTATGTGGCCTAGTGGCCGTTGTCTATGTCACTTGTTCCGTGTGGTCTATAGTGACCTCGTGGCATATAGATGCCTTGTCCTATATGTAAAAAATGGCCAGTGGTCTCGTGGCCCTAGCGGCATCGGTTCTATGTGGCCAAGCGGCCGTTGTCTGTGTGGCCAAGCGGCCTCGAGGCATTGTAGCCTCGCTAAAAGATGGCCATGTGGTCCTCGTGGATGGTTTTGTGTGGCCCCACGGCCTTGTCCAGTCTACCTCGTTTTTATGTGCGGCATTAGATGCCGTCGTGGCTGATTGCCAGCATCGTCTCTGTGGTCTACTAAGGCCGTGTGTCCGTGCGGCCTTGTCTCTGTGGTCTAGCAAGGCCATGTGGCCAGTGTGGCTCCACTTTGTGGTCATTAGGGCCGGTTCTATGTGGCCCAAGGTGGCCTGGCTCTGTGCGGCCCAAGGTGGCCTGGCTCTGTGCGGCCCAAGGTGGCCTTTTTCTGTGTGGCCCATAGTGGCCTTGTCCTGGTGGCCAGGCGGCCCGGTTCTGTGTGGTCCATCGCGGCCTTGTCTCTGTGTGGCTTTGTCTTCATGTGATCTTCAACGGCTTGTTTCCACTGACTCTCCTGACACTATATTAGCCTATTTCACCGTTATATCTCTATTCCTTCATGCTCGTTTCCCTTCGACACGTTCTCAGGGATAAACTGGTTGATCAATCGTAGTGCGACCCAAACTTCTCAAAAGTCGCTCGTGCGAAAGCATCAGCTCTATTAATGCTTAACGTTTACACAGCAGCAGAATTTTAATTGCATGAATGTATTATTCTTGTCTTCTTATAATGTAGTCACCTCTTACTAATTAGATATTGACATTAAAGGTGCTATGTCATGCTCATTATTAACTTTCTTCTCTCCATGTTTAGGCTCTCCAGGATACACGACCGGTGGGTATACTTCTCTTTACTGTTCTTTGGGGTAGGTCATGTCCCGGTGGAATTATTCTTCCACCTTCTTTGGGGGTCGGCTGCGCCCCTGCCTCCATCGCCAGGCAGGAAATGTAGAGTCCGGACCCCCGGATTGCGAGCTACAGACGGGGCCTATGCCAAAGAACTTTATCATTATATTGTTTGACGAGATGTCAATAAATGGTTAATTGTTTCAGTTTTATTCTCCCGAGTCTTTCTGGTAGAACTGTGTGACGCGATGTTGTTTTGCGATATTTAAATTTTCCGCATAAATTTGCAACTTGGATGGAAACATATGACTGCAAGTGAATCTTTTAACTACATTAATGTGACCAGATATCTGAACATTTCTAGTTCAGTGGTAAATATGTCATTGAAATTTCACATGTTACTTACAGTGGGGAGAACAAGTATTTGATACACTGCTGATTTTGCAGGTTTTCCTACTTACAAAGCATGTAGAGGTCTGTAATTTTTATCATAGGTACACTTCAACTGTGAGAAACAGAATCTAAAACAAAAATCCAGAAAATCACATTGTATGATTTTTAAATAATTAATTTGCATTTTATTGCATGACATAAGTATTTGATCACCTACCAACTAGTAAGAATTCCGGCTCTCACAGACCTGTTCGTTTTTCTTTAAGAAGCCCTCCTGTTCTCCACTCATTACCTGTATTAACTGCACCTGTTTGAACTCGTTACCTGTATAAAAGACACCTGTCCACACACTCAATCAAACAGACTCCAACCTCTACACAATGGCCAAGACCAGAGAGCTGTGTAAGGACATCAGGGATAAAATTGTAGACCTGCACAAGGCTGAGATGGGCTACAGGACAATAGGCAAGCAGCTTGGTGAGAAGGCAACAACTGTTTGCGCAATCATTAGAAAATGGAAGAAGTTCAAGATGACGGTCAATCTCCCTCGGTCTGGGGTTCCATGCAAGATCTCACCTCGTGGGGCATCAATGATCATGAGGAAGGTGAGGGATCAGCCCAGAACTACACGGCAGGACCTGGTCAATGACCTGAAGAGAGCTGGGACCACAGTCTCAAAGAAAACCATTAGTAACACACTACGCCGTCATGGATTAAAATACTGCAGCGCACGCAAGGTCCCCCTGCTCAAGCCAGCGCATGTCTAGGCCCGTCTGAAGTTTGCCAATGACCATCTGGATGATCCAGAGGAGGAATGGGAGAAGGTCATGTGGTCTGATGTGACAAAAATAGAGCTTTTTGGTCTAAACTCCACTCGCTGTGTTTGGAGGAAGAAGAAGGATGAGTACAATCCCAAGAATACCATCCCAACCGTGAAGCATGGAGGTGGAAACATCATTCTTTGGGGATGGTTTTCTGCAAAGGGAATACGATGACTGCATCGTATTGAGGGGAGGATGGATGGGGCCATGTATCACGAGATCTTGTCCAACAACCTCCTTCCCTCAGTAAGAGCATTGAAGATGGGTCGTGGCTGGGTCTTCCAGCATGACAACGACCCGAAACACACAGCCAGGGCAACTAAGGAGTGGCTCCGTAAGAAGCATCTCAAAGTCCTGGAGTGGCCTAGCCAGTCTCCAGACCTGAACCCAATAGAAAATCTTTGGAGGGAACTGAAAGTCCGTATTGCCCAGCGACAGCCCCGAAACCTGAGGGATCTGGAGAAGGTCAGTTTGGAGGAGTGGGCCAAAATCCCTGCTGCAGTGTGTGCAAACCTGGTCAAGAACTACAGGAAACGAATGATCTCTGTAATTGCAAAGAAAGTTTTCTGTACCAAATATTAAGTTCTGCTTTTCTGATGTATCAAATACTTATGTCATGCAATAAAATGCAAATTAATTATTTAAAAATCATACGATGTGATTTTCTGTTTTTTTTTTTTTTAGATTCCGTCTCTCACAGTTGAAGTGTACCATATTGTATGGACAATATCAGGGCCTGAAATTCATATCTGAAGTGCTGATTGCTGATATTGTTGTTGTTGTTATTATTATTACACCATTTCACCTAACTTTTTCTATCATTTATCTCATATGGTATCTCATGGACCTGTTTTCTTAATTATACCTTTTATTTTTATCAACTCTTATGCATTATGATGCTTCTTTTAAGTCTCTTGTTTCCCAGAAAGGCGCAAAGTAGTCTATGCTGTAATGTGCTGACTTACATTTATTATTGTTCTTTGCAGATACTTTATAATAAATGTTGTTTGTTTTCCATGTTATTAAAGTTGTATTCTTATTTTAAATGCATTAGTTTTATATAATACATAACAACTTAACTTCTTCATAACATAACTAGTATGTGCTTCACCTCAAAGCTGTTAATTATGATGTTGATACTTTTCAATTGCGCTTGCTCTCTGGTCCAGTTCTTAATGGCAAACCTGGCATGAACAAGTAAAGGAAGATGAATGACTTAAAGCAGCTATAGCGAGCAGCCCCCTCTGTTGGTCAAAATAAACGGCACACAATTAACCTTCAATATGGGCTTTCTAGCCATGTATTTTCACTTAGCTGTTTACATTTCCGGGGATAGCTCCAGTTGGGACAGACCATCAAAAACCGGAACTGTCCCTGGAAAATGGGGACTTCTGGTCACCCTAAACTACATTGTTTTGTGTTGCTTTATTAATGTCTATTTTGCAAAAAGTTCTGTTGATAATAAGGTTTTGAGTGCATTTCAAAGTGCTTTTGTTGAGTTCAGCGTGTTGCGTGCATCAAAGACACAGGCAGCCTTACATAGTCAACTAACTGTGCTGTGTCCGATGGGTCTGTGAAACCTGGTTGCTCAAGTTGCTCGAGCTGTTTTCATGAGGACATACATCTATCACTAAACCAGTGTGTTACTGCATGGTAATGAACCATAATAAAGTGTGCATATGAAAACAGGCGTGCTGTTTCGCCCAGATACAATTGATATTTAATCAAAGTAACATTTTAGTGCAGTACCTGTTTAATTGTTCGTCAATTGTGTGCTTCTCTTCTGTTTCACTGCATGTTGACGTTTTTGCTTATGGTGAGAAACAAGCAATACACTGGTGTCTGGAGACGTATAAGTTGAAGTTCCTTTAATGTAGCACTCCTGGCACAAGACCTACTGTTTGACAAATGTTTCAGTCTAAACAGTATGCTGTACCTGACAGGGGCCTATCTGAAAACTGGGGCCATTGCCCCTCTGGCCCCTCCCCAAGATCCACCCCTGCCATCCCTATTACGAATATGGCAAATATGGCCCAGTGTAACCTGGCTTGCCTTAAGTGAACTTTGGTATACTGTCTGAACAAACACACCTGATTTATTATTTTGCAAAGTGACAGTGCTGACAGTCAATCCTAAAGATTGAATTTGAAAACCAAATTGGATCTGTGTCCAGTGTAAACAAAGCCTAATTTGTGGACTTGAATGAACAACAGAAATTGTGTAAGAGACAATTAGTCGAAGAGACTAATGTCCACGTGTGTTGGGTGTGTCAAGGGAAGGAAATCAAAGAATGAGAGAATACAGAAGGGAAATTCTCACTGTGATGTCTGAGAATAGTCCTAAGTGCCCGTTTCTGTTTTTGAAATGTGGTATCTAATGGATAATGTTGGGGTATGACCGCTGGGAAATAATGTGATGTCCTCCGTTTAGTTTCAGCAGTTGAAGGAACACCTGGCACATATGGCCGGTCCACTAACTGTAAATCAGTTCATAATTGTACTATACTCACAGAGAATACAAACAAGACAACTCCATGTTAATAGCCTCCCTTGTTGCTGATTTCAAGGGGAACCTACTAATATAGCCTTTGTCTTATACTCATAAGCCATGCTGCATTTTATTACTTACAATCACTGTAAATAATGTGAAATATTATCTTATTTAAATTAGTTACATCCCTCCGCAAAATGTCTTGCTGCGATGAAATATAACTTATGCCATCAATGCAGAACAATTGCACGCAAATCCTTTATGAAATAATAATTTATAACTGAAATCAGTACTAGCTTTCATAGCGCTGGCAGAATTAAGACACTTGGCAGATGCTCAGAGAGAAGTGCAGTATTGCGAGGCTTTGCGTTGACAGCTCACAGTTCGAAACAAGCATGTCTTACTTTTCTCGTCTCATTTATTATCCTCTCGTCTGTTGTTGTTTTTGATTGTGAAATGTTACATCTGTCAGCAATTTCAGCAAGACTCCTGAAGCACATCACAGTTTCATGATGTTCTGCCCAAAGAACATTTTTAGATCTCGTCTCATCTCATGATTGTGCTTGGTTTCATACCATGTTTCTGTCTGTTGCTTTTGCATATGCAGAGTCAAACCATGACAAAAATGTCATGTTTGTGTGGTGCTGCCACTCAGTTGAGGTTGCATGAAGTGCTGAGAGAGTTTAATGTTGTTCAGATATTGACAAAGATCTCCATTGGAAAATGATGAGTTTTGTTTTCCTCTTGTAAGATTGACAGTACTTTAATCTCAGACTTTTCTCAGCTCTGGTAAAACTTGAATTATTTAGTGTAAACTAAGCAAGAACTTCCAATGCTTTACTGTTTGCCCTTAAAAATATCATCTCTTCTTGTCCAACAATGTCACCCTCATATACTGTATACTGAGTGCACAAAGGTAATTTAATTAATAAAGGTGACTATAAATCAGGTGCAATAATTTTCCATTTCATTCAACTCAAAGTCTATAACTTTTTAATTGGAAAAGGGCAGTAGAATGTCACTTGAAGTTGGACTTCCAACATGAAAAACATTAGAAGATTTTTGGCAGCATCTAGGAAGATGTAGACAGTTAAAGGAGCTGTAAGCGATTTCAGCCATTCTACTTCCACAAGACTGAGCTGTTGAATTAGCCACGCCCCCTCTTTCCAAATCCATGCACTCCAAACATAACAAATTCACTTTATTTAGACTGGCAGTGTGCAGAAACGGTTGCTTAAAACAACAGCACCAAAACAGCGTCCTCAACTGACAACCATTATAAACAACATGACTTACAAATGGCAGTAAGCCTCGATAATTTGCTGCAACTACAACACTATATGAACGAGCAAATGATTGACAGGTGAAAATTGTCAATGTCCACAGTCCTCGGACACATTTTTGTTTGCTGTTTTCAAAGTTTACAGCTGTCACAGTGACCAAAGAGATTTCTCAGGACACTTGATTCATTAATATCTTTAAGGGAGTATGAAATTTATTTATTTTTTCTCTGACATAGCACAAGCAGTATTCATTACATAAGCTGGGGTCTTGAAGCAGGGCGAGAAACCTCAGGAATGCTCACACCAATAATTTGCTCAGCATCATCGGTAGCTCTTTGAAGCCCCCTCACCCAAACACAGCGCCTTCCGTTCACTAAACGCAAGTGGCCCGCATGTGAGAAAGAGATATACTGAGTTTGTTAGGATGTGGCGTATAAGGAGGGGGGACTGTGTGGTTTAAAGAGGGGAAAGATTTTGAAGGATGATGGTGGGGGTCCAGTTGGGGTCTTTATGGCATATAGGAGACTCTGGAAGTCATTAAGGTGGAGTGAGATTTGATTTGAAAGGCATGACTGCTTTATCGCTTCCTGGGGTTAATTAAGAAAGGCTGGAATGTCAATTCAGTCCCCCTTTTTAAAAGTTGTTGTAAGAACCACAAAAGAGCGTTTCAAGAGGGCCATGGCAATGTGCTGATGAACTGCTTCATTTGAATTACATCGCAGCTTGTTTACAGCTATTAATCAGTTGAAAATATGTGGTTTTGGTAAAAAAAATTCAAACCTTACCTTCAAGATCTTTGAAGTACTGTAAATTGATTGTTATTGGAGAAGAGGCCCTGGGCGATATGCTTCAAAAAAGTGCCAAAACTACTAACTAAACTTCCTCACAGAAAGTCTGTAAATATTTGACATGTTTTCTAAAGAAATGTTAGTTGTAACCTCACTGCTAAAAATGCTGGATATGTTGTAGCACCTCCCCCTAATAATTTTATTTAATTTTATTTTTATTTTTATTTTATTTTTAAATATTGTATTATTTTACTGAGGTTATGATCTTTGGTTTGGATAATTGTGAGTAGGTTTGCAGATTAGAGGCCAGATGAACATCAAAACAAGATTAACATGCTTCATTTAATAAACCAGTGGCCTAATCCATGTTAAATAATGTAGCGCTACATAAATATTAGATGTCTGACAATGTTGATTGTGTCTCAGTTTTATGAAACAAACAGTGTTGGGCAAATTACAAAAAAAAGTAGTTAGCTTTTCTAACAACTACCCGACAGAAAAATTTGTTGAGATGAGCTGAAAGTTACAGTTCAGAGAGAGTAGCACGTTACACTACTAAACGTTGCAAGCCAAAAGTAGCTTGCTACATTGAAGCTTCAGCACTTTTTTCAACCAGATGCATGGAGTATACTGTCACAGAAAAAGCATCTAAAAGACTTAAGCTGGTTTTATACAGGACGCGGTTACCATGCTTCCGTATTCATTTTTAATGAGAGGAACACTGCGCCACTCACAGGCGCGCACACCCCAGGTCCCATTTTTCCCGGAAGTGCATGATGAGCTGACGTCTACGTGGAGGGCGCCGCTCTCCACTCATCATGCCACCCACTCATCCGCTCTCGCTACCCTCGACAGCGGAGCGGCCCACGGGTACACGGTGATTCCCCAGGTGGATAGGGCTGTTGTGCTCCACCTGTGCCCAGGAAACCCGACCACCTGGCGGGGTCGCCCTGTGCTCACCTCCAAGGCCTGTAGGACAACATCTACACTGACTGCTAAAGCCTACAGTGCCGCCGGACACGCCGCTTCTGCCCTGCACGCCATGGTCCTCCCTCAAGTCCACCAGGCCAAGGCGCTTAAAGATCTGTATGTGGGTAGCCGCTCCTTCTTCCCACGGGATTGAGGACGATGCCGCTGGCCCTGGAGGCGATCTGGGGACGGCAGTGGGTGCAGCTCTGCCGGGTACGCCCCCTCAGACCACCGCCCTCCGGCACGCTTGTTGACTCCCGTCTGTGCTCGAGGCAACAGCGGCTTGCCTCACGGCCAGCCTGCCTATCCTCTAGAGCTAGAAGTGGATGAACTCGCCGCTGCATCGGAGAGTGCGGCGCCTGATGCAGACGGCTCCCCTGGGCTGCCGCGCTCAGGCTGAGGCAGACGTGCAGATGTCCGATATGCTTGCCCGGGCCGCCGCTAGCGTGGGGCTGGACTGGAGCCCTCCGTCCTGCCCACAGCCATTGTGGCTGGACGTTTGGTTCCTGGGAACACCACGCCACTCACAGCCGTGCACACCCCGGTCCCATTTTTCCCGGAAGTGCATGATGAGCTGACATCTACGTGGAGGGTCTACGCGCCGCTCTCCACTCGTCATGCCACCTGCTCAGCCGCTCTCACTACCCTCGACGGCGGAGCGGCCCACGGGTACATGGCGATTCCCCAGGTGGATAGGGCTGTTGCGCTCCACCTGTGCCCCGGAAACTGTTGTAAAGGGGCCCCGCTGCGCTGGCATATCAATTGCTTAGAGTTGCTGACTGTTTTCTTTGCCCTGCAGAAGTTTCTCCTGTTAATTCGGGACAAACATATCTTAATCAGGTCAGACAGCACCACCGCGGTAGCGTACATAAATCGCCAAGGTGGCGTACGCTCCCGCCACATGTCACGACTCGCCCGTCGTCTCCTCCTTTGGAGCCAGCACCAACTCAGGTTGCTGCGCACTACTCACATCCCCGGCAACCTCAATGTGGTAGCGGATGCACTGTCACGACTACGCTTGCCTGGCGGAGAGTGGAGGCTCCACCCCCAGGCAATACAGCTGATTTGGGATCGGTCGGCAAGGACCAGGTAGACCTGTTTGCCTCCTGAGAGACCTCCCACTGCCCGCTCTGGTATGCCTGAACAGAGGCTCCCCTCGGGGCAGATGGACTGGCACACAGCTGGCCCTCGGGGCTGCGCAAGTATGCATTTCCCCCAATGAGCCTTCTTGCAAGGTCAGGGAGGACGAGGAACAAGTCACCTTACTGGCTCACCGGGGCCTGGTTCTCTCCCCTTCTACCAGGCAACTTTACACCCTAAAGTGGCGCCTGCTTCCCGGACTGAAGACCCACAGAGGTGCGCAGTTAGGTCAGTGCTCTTATTCCTACAGGAGAAGTTGGAAGGGAGGCTGTCCCCTTCCACCTTGAAGGTGTATGTTGCCGCTATCGCAGCTCACCACGACCCAGTAGACGGCAAGTCTCTGGGTAAGCACGACTTAGTCATCAGGTACCTAAGAGGTGCCCGGAGGTTAAATCCCTCCTGGCCAAGCCTGTTCCCCTCCTGGGATCTCTCGGTGGTCCTCGCCGGTCTTCAGAGATACCCCTTCGAGCTGCTAGAATCAGCCGGACTCAGGGCCCTCTCTCTAAATACGGCCCTGCTGATCGCACTCGCCTCCATCAAGAGGGTCGGGGACCTGCATGCAAGATCCTAAGATCGCGACCGGGCTATGTGCCCAAGGTTCCTACCACACCCTTTAGAGACCAGGTAGTGAACCTGCAAGTGCTGCCCTGGGAGGAGGCAGGCCCAGCCCCTTCGTTGCTGTGCCCGGTACGTGCCTTATGCACCTACGTGGACCGCACGCATGACTTCAGGCGTTCTGAGCAGCTCTTTGTCTGCTTTGGCGGACAGCGGAAAGGGAACGCTGTCTCCAAACAGAGGCTCTCCCACTGGCTGGTGGACGCCATCCTGTTGGCCTACCACACCCAGGCCATGCCCGCCCCCTTGCGGGTCCAAGCACACTCAACAAGGAGTTTTGCATCCTCGTGGACACTGGCTAGGGGCGCCTCTCTGGCAGACATATGCAGATCTGCAGGTTGGGCAACACCCAATACCTTTGCGAGGTTTTACAACCTCAGGGTTGAGTCAGTTTTGTCCTGTGTTTTTCTCAGGTCCGAGCCGGTAGAACTCGGTATATGCTGACGGTCTGACTGGGTGAATCGCTTGCACCCAGCACCCTTTCCCTCGGCCGAGGAAAAACAGTGTGCTATTCCTTCCCAGGAGATCCCACTCACTCGGCTCCCTGGATGACTCCTCCCTAGCCCTGTGGGTCCGCAATTCAGCAGAGGAATTCGCCGACCCAATCCACTGAGGGTATCTCAAATCTACCCTGCACTGGTATGGTCCCCTTACTAGCGGACCCGAGTCCCCGCTGCCCTCCGGTCGCCGTAATGTAGCAACTTCCCCCTCCTCGAGGCTGGATCTACCACCGCGCCATAATTTCCCACATGTGACTGAAGAGGCCCATTTGATGCATTTTGCCACTTACCTCTTCCTGGGCAGGTCCCACTTCCTGGGCAGGTGTGGTCTCCGCAGGGTCTTTCCCCCTGAAAGAATAGGAAAATGGGTAAGACCCTGTAAAGACGTTCAAGGTTACGGGCAAGGAAGAGGCGAGAAACCGGCTTGTCAACATAAATAATAATTTAATTAAGAACTTAAAACAAACATTTAGGACAGCAGACGTCTGCTGATTAAGCTCTCTCTCCCGATCGCCGTCTGCGAGTGGCCTTTTAACCCTCTTGCCGGCTCAATCAGCCCGATACGGGACCGGGCGTGCTCAATCACACGCCGGTCCCGCCCTCCACCGTGCCACAGACCCCCTTCCCACGATGCGGTAAGGGCCCCAGCCGTTTGGCTCTATGAGAGAAACATAGAGAGAAAAGAGGCCCGGCTAGGCTCGGCCCATCCCAGGTTGGCAAGCATCGCCTTGTTCCCCTGCTTGGGTAACAAGAAGGATTCCGTCGTCTTTTATGGGGCATTGGGGAAGGGTACGTGCAGTCTGACACAGCTGGTCATCCTGGCATGTCAAATACCTGCCCCGCTCCTGTGTCAGAAGTACACGTACACGGCTCAACGCATGGTGTGATTTTAAGTGGACCCCTAGTATCGCTTCTTCGACACGACATCGAAGTGAGCAACAGATGGGGAATGTCTAGGTTACGTATGTAACCTCCGTTCCGTGATGGAGGGAACGAGATGTCGTGTCCTCCCGGCCACGTCGCTGAGCCGAGCCACTGAGGTGGCCAGACACTCCCGGCTCCTCAGAAAAATCCTGAATGAACTCATAGTATTTTCTCGCCTTTATACCCATATGTACGGGGGCGGGGTATGCAAATACTGTCTGTCAACTTCTCATTGGCCTTTGTTCATGCATCAGAGGCATATTTGGCACTCAAGAGAGACCCCTAGTGTTGCTTCTTCGACACGACGTCTCGTTCCCTCCATCAGGGAATGGAGGTTACATACGTAACCTAGACGTTATGTTGGAAAATAGACGACTGTGCAATGTATATAAATGGGCCATGGACCATATACAAAAATTTCTCTTCTCCAACAGGTGTCTGAAATATCAACTTTAGATAAACAGAAGGTGCAATTGCCCAGATGGGTAATTGGCAGAGTGTTTTGTGGATTTTGAATGTTCATTTGTAATTATTGATGTAATGTTATTTATACTATACCAATTTGCCAATACAAATATGAAGTAACATACAGTCTGTTTCTTTAGGCATAAAAAAAATGGAGGGGCCTGGGTAGCTCAGCGAGTATTGATTTGACTACCACCCCTGTAGTCGCGAGTTCGAATCCAGGGTGTGCCGTGTGACTCTAGACTGGACTCCTAAGCAACCAAATTCGCCCGTTTGCTAGGGAGGGTAGAGTCACATGGGGTAACGGTTCTCGCTCTCAATGGGGTAATTTGTGCATGGATCGCGGAGAATAGCATGAGCCTCCACATTCTGTGAGTCTCCATGGTGTCATGCACAACGAGCCACGTGATAAGATGCACAGACTGACTGTCTCAGAACCGAGGCAACTGAGACTTGTCCTCTCCACTTGGATTGAAGAGAGTAACCGCAGCACCACCAGGACCTTGTAAGTAGTGGGAATTGGGCAATCCAAAATTGGGGAGAAAAGGGGGATTACATTTTTTTTTTTATATTCATCAAATGTGGAGACAGGTGCAAGATGCCATTTACAATTACATTGTTTATGAAAAAATAAGTTTAATTTATTTATTTTAAGTGCAATCACTTACATGAAAACTAATACGATATTTAAAGTTATCACCTCATAGATGCTGTAACTGAGCTGAAGCAGTGGGTGACAATATTACACTTCTACGCGCGCATTTCGCACCGCTTCTCATGTGAATGGAAAACACCTGTACAAATGAGAAGCGGCAAAGCCTGCCGGCCACCGTATCCTGTGTAAAGTCGCCTTTATTCACATGACCTTTATCAAAGCCATGGTATAGTATAGTATAGTATAGTATTGTATAGTATTGTATATTATATTGCAATACAGTATAAAAGTGTCCAGTATGGTTCAATAAAAATGAGTAAATTATTTACCATCACTCCACACTGTGTGAATATGTACATTGCTTGAGATACATTGTTGACTAGTTGACTAACTCACTAAAGCTAGAAGCAACTCGTTGTATGCATTTGAAACATCACGTACATCAGTTGTTAAACGGTGAATGGATCCGTGTAGTAAAAAGAAAACGTTAAGTGTACCATTTAGGACAATGTTATACTTTGAAAATGTATGCACTACGTACATAGAGTGCATAATGTATATTGTAAGTTCATAGTGTATAGTGTGTCATTTGGGACACAGTTTTGGTTCCATATTATTTTTTATAATTATACTGCTATCTGTACAACCCCATACCTCTTTGCACATAATTCTTTTTCCACCCTCTCCCCCTTTGCACTTGTTTTGCACTTAAAAGAGGAAGTTAAAAAGCTTTCTTTGCACTGTGCATTGATGTATTGCGGTTGCATGAGTTGTGCTGTGTAAGAATAGTAACATTCACATGAATAGTAACTCACACAAGTGAAACTTTACCACGCACACACTGTTTAGCACAAATGGACAGACTGTAGTTTATTTTGATGTAATTAAAGATTATGCTGCTTAATTAGCTGTGGAAAACTCTGGTCTTTCAAATCACATCTTATGTTTATGTTTGTTTTCAGTTTCATTGGCTATGCATGGGTCAGATTCCTGCACAATCTATTTATTTTTTATTTGACTTGCTAAATCAGGATATCTGATTAATCAGCTGAAATATCATAGTCTGGATACAAATTGTAAGAATGAATAGAATTATCATAAAATTACAAGACTATTTTAACACTATTGCTCATACTTAGCACATGTAACAAATCGTACATACTTTTGAAAAAAGCATCCATAAGTATTAAACTTTGGCTTGTAACTCGTCATCCATTTGTGCTACAGGCATAAATAATGCTTCAAATGGCTTGCTGAGGTGTGCTAATACTTTTACATTTACTTTTACTATTACTATTATTATGTTGCATTTTTAGCTGTAAATGGTGTAATAAAGTCAAAATGAGTACATCCATCCATCCATCCATCTTCAACCGCTTATCTGAAGTTGGGTTGCAGGGGCAGCAGCTCCAGCAGGGGGCCCCAAACTTCCCTATTCCAAGCCACCTTAACCAGCTCTGACTGGGGGACTCAGAGGCGTTCCCAGGCCAGTGTGGAGATATAATCTCTCCACCTAGTCCTGGGTCTTCCCCAAGGCCTCCTCCCAGCTGGACATGCCTGAAACACCTCCCTAGGGAGGCCCCCAGGGGGCATCCTTACCAGATGCCCAAACCACCACAACTGGCTCCTTTCGACGGGAGGGAGATGCCCACCACCCTTCTGAGGAAACCTATTTCAGCCACTTGTACTCGTGACCTAGTTCTTTCGGTCATGACCCAGCCTTCATGACCATAGGTGAGGGTAGGAACAAAAATTGACCGGTAGATCGAGAGCTTTGCCTTCCGGCTCAGCTCTCTTTTCGTGACAACAGTGCGATAGAGCAAGTACAATACCGCCCCCGCTGCCCTGAATCTCTGGCCAACCTCCCGCTCCATTGTCCCCTCACTCACAAACAAGGCCCGAGGTACATGAACTCCTTCACTTGGGGCAATACCTCCTTCCCTACCTGGAGTACGTAGTCCATTGGTTTTCTTCTGAAAACCATGGTCTTAAATTTAGAGGCGCTAAACCTCAGCCTCATCAAAATGTGTACATATTTTATTAATCCTGCTCCGTTACCCAACACTAAACCTAACCGTCAGTGGAGTAAAAAATGTATTTCAGAGGAAAAATGCAACCTCCGTATTGTGCTCGCCATTATTTATGTTAATATGATTGCTTCCTGGTTTCTATGGAACCAAAACATCTCGGTTCCTGTCGTAACCTCCATTCCCAGATGGAGGGAACAAGACGTTGTGTCGATTTAGTGACACTAGTGGTCGCTCTTGAGAGCCCCGAAACACCTCAATCTTTGAGAAAAGTATTTGCATGCCACCCCCCCAGACATGAACGGAAGGAATGCCCACTTTCATTCAGGTTTTATGCTAGGGAGCCGAGACAAGGTCCCAGACATTTCAGCGTCTAGTACAGCGTGGTGGCAAGAGGGACACAATGTCTTGTTCCTTCCATCAGGGAATAGAGGTTATTACAGTAAAGATGTTCGCAAAGATATTCCCCTTCTGTGACTCACTCATGTTGTGTTGATGTAGTGACACTAGGGGTCCCTATAGAAAAACGCCACAACAGTTGAACCGTGTTATGTGAAATGCCGATGCAGGTGCAAGCAAGCTGCCGCGTGTGCAATAGCAGGTTCATCAGACTGCACGTAACCTCCCCCAATGCCCCAAAAGACGTCATGTAATTCCCCACATCTATGAGGGGGGGAATCAACGTAACTAGCATGGGAGCAGAACGTGCCAGCCACAGCCTTTTCTCTATATGTTATCTCTCCACAGAGTATTAGATTCAGCTGTGGTCACCTAACACTATTATATGCATCGGGGAAGGGGATCTTTTCCTCGGAAAATATATCACAGTGTGTTCCCAGAGTAATTGGTACCTGTGGCCACCTATCCCAGTACAGGGCATATTAGTACCTCTAGTGGGTCTGGCTGCGAACTCCTCCACCTAATTCACGAGCCACAGGGCTAGGGAGGAAGGACATCCAGGGTCGCACTTTTTCGCCTCAGGGGAGGAGAAAGACGCTATATGTTCCATATTACCAATCTCTACCTGTTCATACATGAAAGAATACAGGACAAAACCGGCTCAACCCGGAGATTGTAAAATCTTGCAAAGGTATTGGGTGTTGCCCAGCCCGCTGCTCTGCAGATGTCTGCTAGAGAGGTGACATTGGCCTGTGCCACACTCTATGTAGAGTATGCTCGAACCCGCAAGGGTACCAGACACAGCAACGACAAGGCTGGGTCTGCCTCCTCCCGGGGCAGCTCTTGCAGGCTCACCACCTGTTCCCTAAATGGGGTCGTGGGAACTTTTAGCACATAGCCCGGTTGGGGTCTCAGGATCACGTAAGAGTGTTCCGGACCAAATTCCAGGTACGTTTCACTGACCGAGAATGCTTGCAGGTCCCAGACCCTCTTGAGGGAAAGAGGCGTGGTCTAGGAGTGTTCAGCCTCCTGGCGCCTCTCAGGAACCTGATGATCAGGTCATGTTTACCAAGGGACTTACCTTCAACTGCATCGTGGTGCAATGCTATAGCAGCTACGTACACCTTCAGGGTGGAGGGGGGCAGCCACCACTCCAGCTTCTCCTGCAGGAAGGAAAGCACTGGCCTGACTGTGCATCTCTGGGGGTCTTCGCTATGGGAAGAACACCACTAAGCGAACACATGCCACTTCTGGAAATACAACTGCGATGTAGAAGGAGCCCTGGCCTGAGTGATCGTGCTTACCTCTGCGGGTGGTAGACCAATTAAGTCTTCTGCGTCCCATCCAGGGACCAGATGTGAAGGTTCCAGAGGTCTGGGCGTGGGTGCCAGATGGTGCCCTGTCCCTGAGAAAGAAGGTCCTTCCTCAGGGGAATTTGGAATTTTCTAGGGAGGTCACGAGGAGTGAGAGGTCCGAGAACCAAGTCTGGGTGGGCCAATATGGCACAATATGGTGACTTGTTCCTCATCCCCCCTGACCTCACACAGGGTCTGTGCAAGTAGGCTCACTGGGGGAACGCGCATTTGCACAGCCGCCAGGGCCAGCTGTGTGTCAGTGCTTCTGTGCCGAAGGGGGCTCCCGTCATTGCATACCAGAGTGGGCAGTGAGAGGATTCCTGGGAAACAAACAGGGAGGAGGTGACGGTCGAGTTACAACATGCGACGAGAGCGTAAGCTGCCTTGGTGATTTATATATGCCACCGCCGCTGTGTTGTCAGACCAGACCAGAGAAATAAGGACCTAATCCTGGAATCCCACAAAGACGGAAAGGCATCATAAAAAAGACACATCTTGTAAAAAATGTACATGTCAATTTGTTGCTCTAATAGAGAAAAATATACTCTTTTCAGAAATATATATGCGCAGTATATCCAAAAGCATACGCTTCTTTCAGAGGAGAATGGAACAGCATTGGGATTCAGCTCGCTGATACACAAATGCTCGGCTCTGAAGAAAAAAATCTGAATGAGAGTGGGAAATCCTTCTCCTTTTATACCCGTATGTCTGGAGAAGTGGCATGTAGATTCCACTCACCAATTCCCATTGGCCTTTTCTCAAAGATTGAGGATCAACAACGAATGAGTGACAGCAGGGGAACCAGTGTTTTTGAAGCTGCTCATGTAATGTGGTATTAGTAGTGTCAGAGGTAAAGATGAACACATTTTAACTGATGCAGAAATTGGGTCTAATGGGGGATGGCACTTATGAGTATTTAAGCAGAATGGGTTGATTTCAGGGTACATGAACATTCGGAAGCAACATGCCGATTTCCCGTTTGATTATTGTTGGAAGGAGGGTACCAAGCCACATCGAGAGACCAGAATATCTTAGGTATGGGTTCTTTTGAATTAGCCTGGTAAGTAACCAACTAGCACCTACACAGTAAGCACCAGTACAATGAAAAGCAAACCTTGTATATGTGCTGCATTAAATAAAATGTATATAACATTAATTTACCCAATAGATTGAGCGTGATAAAACTTTATTTTCCCAGTCCTCAACCCTCATCAGGTTTTCATGGTGTGAAAGGAAGAGGCTGACCGTCCTTCCTGCAGCTTCCCAACAAAGCAAATGAGGTCACAGCCCTGGCCTGCTGAGGAAACTCTGCTCTGTTATTAAAAATGAATATGCCTGCTGTTGGATTTGAACCTAAACCATGTGTGAATTAAACACAAAACCATGGCATTCCCTCAGCAAAAGCCCTAAAGTCACACAATGTTTGTAAAGAGCTATCAGGAACACACAAAAAGTTGAGTGTACGTGCAAAGCATTGCTCTTCTGTAACGATGCTAGTTGGGCATTCAGAAGGGCCCAGGGATAAGTGAGTTAGCAGCCGAGTCTGACTAAATTAATGAGATTTTTCACAGTTATTATAACCAGCCCCGCACAGCCGGTTACGAAACACATGCTGCACTCTCTACTGTTTGACAACAAATTCTCTCTTGCTCACACTCTTCATCTCTTTCTCTCTCTTTGTTCCTCTGCATTTCAGTCTCCCAGACAAGCAATTACACATACAGTACACACACTGTAAAAAAAATTGTCTGTGTTTTAAATATGCACACAAATAACTTATTTGGAGACAGAGAGTGCAAAAGGGTGAATCTCACCATCTCATATTTCACACCAAAATCAAAAGAAGTAAAATCAAATATTAGGACAATCAGGCATGATGGCATTATTTATATGACAATTAAGCACATTCGCCCCAATTCTCATTACTGTAACATGGAAAACATAATGAGATATGTTTGTATCATGGTATTTGTTCTACTGCCTTTAAGACGATAAAAAATATATTGTATAATAATTTCTACTGTTAATTAAATGGAAAATGAGGTAACCTGCACTGCAAAAGAAACTAAATACATTATCCTGTTAAATGTACAGTTAAAAAGGTTCACTCATTTTGGTGCCTGTATATTTTGCAATTCTCGACCATATATAATTTGCACTTTTAACTACCATAGTAGTTAGTACAGGTGGTAAAACAAATAGTCACATAATGACTAGAATTAGTGGCCCTTTCAGGAGCAATGCACAATAAATATGTAGAGGCAGTGCA
Organism: Moxostoma hubbsi; assembly: GCA_032164185.1. Classification (NCBI taxonomy): domain Eukaryota; kingdom Metazoa; phylum Chordata; class Actinopteri; order Cypriniformes; family Catostomidae; genus Moxostoma; species Moxostoma hubbsi. The sequence goes on from JAVLUX010000026.1 coordinate 10,732,804, forward strand.
CAGTGTCGCTTGTCTCACACAAATACAAAACACTATCAGGATAACACACCTGACACTGAAATAACACAATAAGCATGAACTAAAAAACATAAAATGCAACATAAAACATCCCAGTCTATATAACTGATATAAAAAATAAGAAGAAACATAACTATTTCAATGAAATATAATCAAAGGCCAAACTATAGTGAGTTTTAGAGTATGAAATTCCCACTGACACATTAATATTATAATCAGGAGTGTCTTTTTTCACGTTTTTCCTTATTTCTTACTGAAACATACATATAACATAGAAAATGACATATTGTTACTTACAGCAGACTATCCTGCTTCAAACGAGCCCAATCACAAAATATTAAAATGAGGAGATCTTGAAATATCCCTTAAATAGTGTACATGGAAAGACGATGCACATAAGGGCCCTCAACACACGTGTCTGTGTGTGTGTGTGTGTGTGTGTTTGCACATGTCCAAGGATGTGTGCAAACACACATTCACATATGTGCTCATCTAAAGAATTGGGATGCTCCTGAACACTTAATATTTCTGTATTTTGTAGTCTAATTAATCTAATCAATGGCTGGTCATTTTTGACCGTGAACACAACAAGTTTAAAAAAGTGAAAAAAATAAAATGGTCCTATTTGTGTGGTGTGTTCACCATATCTGAACAAAGTTAAATAATTTATTCCAATTGGATTAAGTAAAAAAATAAGAAAAAATGTTTAAGTAGTCTAAATAAAATCCACTTTTCCTCCTGTCAAGTGTCATAGACTAGTCAACACACATTTCTGGCTAGTTGATATGAAATGTGAAGCAGTATACTTTAGTGTAACATCTTAAATGAATAAAAAAAGGATTACTGTATAATAATCATATGTTAGTATAATCATGCAAATCAATAATCTTGCAGTTTTTATAGCCTTGTTAATGTACTCATGTGAAGAAAAAGCAGAGAGCATTCTTTCATTAAGTTGTCCAGCGAGTTTTCAGATTATGACAATATATGAGGCATTATATTTTGGTTTTGCTATTTTCATACTTTTTGCAACAGACTACATTATAACAGCCTATTATAATGAATATGTGAGACACTGAGCAACAACGGGATGTAGTGAAGCAGCGAAAAACATCTGTCAAACAATACATAGTACATAGATGTGATTATCTTATCAGCCAATCGTGTGGCAGCAGTACCATAAAAGCATTCAGAAACGGGTCAGAACCTTCAGTTAATGTTCACATCAACCATCATGACCATGTCATGTTTGTTGGTGCCAGACAGGCTGGTTTGAGCACTTCTGTAACTGCTGATCTCCTGGGATTTTCACGTACAACAGTCTCTAGAGATTTCTCAGAAAGGTGCCAAAAACTAAAAACATCCAGTGAGTGGTAGTTCTGTGGACTGAAATGCCTTGCTGATGAGATAGATCAATGGAGAAAAACCAGACTGGTTCAAGCTGACAGAAAGTCTATGGTAACTCAGATAATCACTCTGTACAATTGTGGTGAGCAGAATTGCATCTCAGAATGCACAACATATCAAACCTTGAGGCGGATGGGCTACAACAGCTGAAGACCACATCAGTCAATTTATTAGGACCAAAGTGTTCCTGATAAAGTGCTCAGTGAGTGTATTTTGTAGAGTACAAGTACTCGAGTAATCACTTCAAGTACTTCAGTAGACATAATGACCAGAATGCCCATCCTTAATTCGTAAAACCTCCAGGCTATTTTCTAGTCATGCAAGTACAGCTACTTCAAAGTGGAAAAACTGAAATCTCCTAAATTGCTGGTCAGGATAACACATTTAATGAAATATTTTAAATCGGGAAACAATCACAAATTGTGCTTGTTTAGCTCAGTTAAATGCTCTCCAAACAGTGTTTTTTAATTCGTAATGCTCAATTGAGTGAATCAACATAACCTAACTCCTTACTCTAAACCTTTACACATATAAAATTTATTTTTAGTTTATTTATACATTTTAGTCTTGATTATCCAGGAAAACTGACCACAATTATTAATGACTTATCCTTTCAAATGCTCTCTAGAAAGAGAATGTCCCTCCTCCTAAAATCACCTGACACTGACTAGCAAGTAGCAAATTATGGTTCATATGGTGACATAAGTAAAGCCTTTTAGCTATTTAATAAAAGAGGAAGAGCCCATCATGGTCTTTACATAAGATCTACACCCCTGTATGTATGTGTTGAGAGATACAATCTCTTTAGAAAAGGTAATTCATATTCTTTTCTGTGTTTCCTACAGACATACTGTATGAGCGTGTATTTTTGTTTGTGTATATGCATGAGAGTGTGTTTTTGTGTGTATATGCAAAGAACCTTCCAGTCTGACCTTTATGGCTGGATTAAGACTTCCAGGAATTGTGTCGCAGAGAAATAATAGAGAGGCATTGCAGCTCCTGTCCTCTGAAGCTCTTCCCTGCTTCTGTTCCAGTCTCTGCTACTAATTAGCCAGAGCCGGCAGCTGGGAGCGATAGGAAATGACACAAGCCAAAAATGACATGGATCAAGAACACTAATGCCTCATAATGTGGAGAATACCCCTAATGAAGTCACAGTCAACCACAATGGAAGAAGCAAACCCGGCAGAACACAGCGTTAAGATGAGCCATGATGAGAAAAGATACTTTCTCAAAGCCAAATATTCCTGGGGCTTATCGCTGAGGATATATCGCAATATTAATGTATTTTAATTAAAGATGAGACGTACTTATTAAATAATAGATTATTCATAACTGGAAAAAAAAATAAATTATGCTGTTCATTATCAAAGTTTTGGTTTTTATATACCATAAATCTCTCTTACAAATTAATCTCTTTATTTGATTGTGTTTGAGTATCCAGCACATTCATAATTGTATTATTAGTACTCCAAAATACTACTTTTTTCTCATTAAAGAGCCATAGGTGGATTTGAGCAATTCAGAGAAAATAAAAAGGTGAGTAATGGGGATTATCAGGAATCAAAGATAACCCCATGAAATCAAAATGACCACTAGGTGGCCATTAGTCCTATTTATAGAGTTCAACAGTGTTCTTGTTACCCCGCTGCACATTTCTGATAATTTCTTCCTCTTTTTTTTTTTTAGGTACAGATATCTGCCACCTAGCCTCCTCCACAGGTTTCATTTCAGAATAATCTCCTCTCTCTCACATAAATCTTTGGTCATCATATGGTCTCATCCTCTCTTCCCTCCTCAAACCAGTTATCCTCGCTTGATGCCAATGATGCTACTAACACTCTTTGCTCCATCAACATCTTGTCTAGACTAAATCTGTCCCCTGTCCTCCAGGCCAGTCTGCGCTACACCCTCACATGCCTGGTTATCTGATGTTCTTCGTGGACATGGTTCCAATCTCAGGGCTGCTGAAAGAAAATGGTAAAAAAAGGGCAAAAGATCTAGCTGACGTCTGTAGGTATCATTCACTGCTCTTTTTATTCTCTGCTCACATCTCCACCGCTAAAACATCATAATATGAAAACAAAATTAACAGCATTTTTGACACTAATTTGCTCTTCAAAACATTCACATTTCTCCTCTGCCCTCATCCTCTAACAGCTGATGATTTTGCCATTTTTACACAGACAAAATAACAACCATCAGCAGTCAATTCTCCACACCACAAACACACATCACCAACACACAACCTCCTATTTTTCCCTTTTTCTCCCCTTTATGAGGCTGAGGTCTCTAAACTTCTCTCCAGTCACCCTACTACATGTCCCCTCAGTCCTATTTCCTCCAATCTCCTCCAATCCATTTCTCCTTCAATCTGACCAGCACTCACACAAATAATAAACACTTCTCTCCTCACTACTAACTTTCCCACTACATTTTAGCAGGTTTAGCAACCCCACTGCTGAAGAAACCAACTCTCAACCCTGCACTCTTAGAAAATGACAGAGCAGTGTCTCTCTTCCCCTTTAAAGCACAAACACATTAACAAGTCTTGTTCAACCAGGTCTCCTAGAACATCCTGCTAGACAGCAACCAGTCTGGCTTCAAAAGCAGACACTCAACTGAGACTGCCTTGCTGGTCCATCAGTGAAGGTTGGCGAGAGCAGCATACAAATCATTTGTTTTTATTTTTTGCTAGACCAGTATGCTGCTTTCAACACAGAAAACTGCTAGATCCTCCTTTCCAAAGTCTCTAAAATGGGCATTATGGGAATCACACTCTGGTGTCAAAGTCACCCCAACTAGCTACCGGAGCACCTCAGGGTTCAGTGCTTGGGTCCCTCTTCTTCTTATAAATGACATCAATGGGATCTGTCATTTAGGCTCATGGCTTTTCCTATCATTGCTATGCCAATGACACACCTCTGGTTCTGAAAAACTATGTGCCCTCCAGAAGCTTGCGATCAACAAGTATGTGGTGCCTCATAGTGCCAACTCATAGAGGCACAAAATTACTTTCTCTAACTTTCAATTCAACTGTACCTAACTGGTGACATGACCTTCCGAGCTTCACCCGAGAAACTGATTCTCTAGATACTTTCAAAAAACATCTAGAGATGCATTTCTTTTGTGAGCACTTGACCAAATCATAATAATGTCTTCTTGCTTCTTTAAATAAAAAAAATAAATAAATCCATTCTTTCACCATTGTCTCTCACCTTCCTCCCTAATTGTACTTCTCTGAGCAATTTGAAGCTATGTATTGCAGTGTGGCATGGGGAGGCGTGGTCATGTGTCGGTCTGCGGGAGAGAGAGAGCGGTAAGGATAAGCGTCAAACTTAGACACTGCGTTCACTTTCCGATAGTCGACACAGAAACGGACCGAGCCGTCGCTCTTCGGTACCAGAACTACCGGGCTCGCCCAATCGCTGTGCGACTCCTGTATTATGCCCATTTCGAGCATTGCCTCTAATTCCTCCCTAACAACCTTTTTCTTGTGCTCCGGAAGACGATAGGGCCGGCTACAAACCACCACACCCGGGGTGGTCTCGATATGGTGCTCTATGAGGTTAGTGGGCAGGAGAGAAAACACATCTATGAACTCCGCTTGCAGCCTTGCAACATCCGTCAGCTGCGACGGCAAGAGGTGGTCTCCGCAAGGGACTGGGGTAAATGAGTGTGGCATGGGGAGGCGTGGTCATGTGTCGGTCTGCGGGAGAGAGAGAGTGGTAAGGCTTGTCACCTGTTGTATAATTATCTCCACCTGTGTCTCGTTATAGTGATACGGAGAGAGACATTTAAGGGACGCCAAGCTCCGAGGGAGAGAGAGAGAGAGAGAGAGAGAGAGATCATTTACGGACATGTCCGTCATCTTATGTTTGTCTTTTGAGTTTTACATTAAACCTTTATTTGTATGTCAAGCCGGTTTCTCGGCTCTTCCTTGCCAGTGAGCGTGAATTTCTTTACATGCAGCACTGCTCATATTATTGCCTTATTAGGACGAATCGCCTTTTCTGTATTCCTCATTTGTAAGTTGCTTTGGATAAAAGCATCTGATAAATGAATAAATGTAAATGTTAACAGTGCCTGCCTGCTTTAAAACTATTGATTTATAGGATCAATAAATTTTACATTTAATGAAAAATATTCAGATATTTATACATATACAAGAAGTTTGAAGTGTAAGAACTCTGACTCGATTGCATCATTCACAGTGCATCATGGGAGTTGGCAGACACTGCTTAGCTCCTTCAGTCACTGTTTGTTTGCCCTAGCTCTCTGATTGGTGGATTTTACCACTCAGGATCATGGATAGTGTAGTTCTTAACCAGGAATTCTGCTAATAAACATATATATATATATATTTTTAATAATGCGGAATAATGGCTTCAGCAGTAGTATATACCATCTATTAAGAACCTCGAAGCTAAAGGTAGACCTGTCTTTAAAGGTTTGTAAGTTAGCGTTAATATTCAATTCCCCTATGGAAAAAAAAAAAACATTAAAAAAGCCGAAACATACTCTATGCAAGTAGGTGAATGCAGATGGGATGGGATGCTAATGTGCTTTCTTGTGCTACCATGGCAGGAACAAACCTCAAGGAGGCCATAGAGTTAACTTAAAACATCTTAGGGGGAAGTGTCATTATTCAGGTTAGTTGCTATAAATTTATTGACTTCAACTTACTTGCTCAGCAATATTCTCTTCAAACTGTTGTTCCGTGGTAGTTGACTTTAAAGAGAAAACTGACACAGAAGCAGACCGTTCACACAAGAATACAAAATGTACCCTGCCCTGGCAACCATCCACAGTACCCTAAAATCATAGCAATGTGTTTTGCAGAGGCAAGCACCACTCACATTTTCTAAATAAAAAAGTAAAAATCTACATTCCTTGGTGTGAAGTGTAAAGTGTTCTCATTGGGCGACATGAGGATCAGGGTTCTTAGAGAACAGTTTTGGGTAAGTTACTCTAAAAAGTAATTAATTACTAACTACTAATTACATCTTCTACAATGTAATTAGATTACTGTACTAATTACTCTGTCTGAAAAGTAATAGCATTACTTATTACTAGTTTCTAATTAACCTTGACCAGATGAAAAATACAAGGATAGACATGAAAATGTTCTTTCAAATAAATCATATAAAATCAAATATCTTATTCACTGGCCAAAGATTTTAAGTGGGCAGCGTTAAATTAGAAAACATATATTTTAACTTTGGATGTTAAATTTAGATTTTAAATTCACTATTGTTTTAAAAATATATACTATACAGTATTTAACAAAACTAAATCAGCATTAACTGTAATTAAATTACTGAAAAATAAAGAGTAATACCTTTTTTTACTTTTTTTTAAATTAAAAAGTAATTTAATTACAGTAATGATTTACTTAGTAATGCATTACACCCAACACAATTAGAGAATGGAAAGGGTATTAGGTTCCTGAAACTGGGCAGAAGTCACAGTGGGCACACTGCCAGCCTGCCAGACACAGAGGTTGGCATCTCCTGCACAGGAATCTATCTGCCAACACAAATGAGAAAAACGTGTTAACTATGATAAAAAAGCTATCATATCCTGGAGAACGATATAAGCCTGTCAAGATGTCACATGTTTCAATCCAGGCTCTATACAGCAGAACCGATAGAAATCTGTATTAAATCTAGACAGAAATAATGAGGAATTGAATTGCCCCCCTTTCAATCAATAAACCTGTTGAATTATGGCATGTGATGGTTTTTGTCATGTCGGCAGTGATGGATTATATATATTTTTTTAAATCCAAGGACCTCTGAAATGCCTTCACCAGCACTTCTTTCAAATGAACACCTTCACACACATGATAATATATTGTGGTCGTCTCACAGTTGGTGTAGAAGATAAAAGAAATTCCTTTAGAGGCCATTCCATGCTTTAGGTTTGTTTGCTTCTGTAATGGTTCTTTTCTTTGAAAACCAATTCCGTTCCCCGTCTGTCGCTCACTTCGATGTTGTGTCGAAGAAGCGACACTAGGGGTCTCTCTTGAGCGCCGAATATGCCTCTGATCTATGAAAAAAGGCCAATGAGCAGTTGGCAGACAGTATTTTCATACCCCGCCCCCGGACATACGGGTATAAAGACCACTCCGTCCACCGGTGGATGACCGGGAGGAGAATCTTTTGTTGAATTTATTTCATTTGCCACCCCCCCTACACGGGGCTGCGGTACCCACATTCTCAATAACAGAGCTTTTTCCTTTGTCTCTGGGTCACCTGGCCCGCAAATGCCGTTCTCACGTCACCCTGCCGCCAGATCTCTACAGTCCCAGCAGGCTGGACGCGGACCCCCCTCCTTCAGCCCCATGACTGTCCCCCGGCTGGCCGGTTACGACGAGACTAAAGGGCGCCTACACTGGACCTCCTCCTCAGTCGCTAACCCGCTCCCTGCCGGGTGTGCAGAGCAAGGTAAGTGCTTTGGGTCTTTTCTTAGCACTAGAGCCTCGGAACGCGTGTTCGGCTCCCGACGCTGTACTACCAGCTCTGCCCCGCTGCTCTGCCCTGCCGGGTACATCAAAAATAACCGTCCCCTTGGTGCCCCTAACGCGGAGCTTGGATGCGTGGCTTTCACTTCCCAACTTGTCAAGCTGGCTGGCCGGACCATTCATCTCGGTTACGCAATTCAGTTTGCCAGGCCCCCGCCCCCCTTCGCGGGCGTCCGCTTTACCGCAGTATATGGCGACCATGCTAAATCTCTGCATGCGGAAATCACTACTCTTTTACTCAAAGACGCGATAGAGCCCGTCCCTCCAACCGAAATGAAGAAGGGTCTCTACAGCCCTCACTTCATTGTACCCAAGAAAGGTGGCGGCTTACGACCGATGATGATATCATGACCGTATCAGGCTAATCAAGCCTCCGAGAGGGATAAAGGCCGATGGCAGACGGTGGTGAGACGAGAGAGAGATCATTTACGGACATGTCCGTCATGTGTGTGTTTGTCCTTTTAAGTTTATCATTAAAATATTATTTATGTTGACAAGCTGGTTCTCGCCTCCTCCTTTCCCTTAACCCAATTTACACTGGTGCCGAAATCCGGGAAGGAGGAGGGATACGCCGTAGTAGAGTTCTCGCCACTACCGTCCACCCCAACGGAGCAGCCGCGCCCATCTGCCGGGGGACAAGGAACCCAGCTGCCTGGAAGCGGAGGAATGGCTGCCGACCGTGAGGGGAGAAGGGGCTCCTAACTGACCACCTGGAGTGTTCAGGGCCGCTGCCAGTCCCCTTCCAGCCGCTGAAACGTGGCAGGGTCTGAAACCGCCAACCGCGAGTGGGGAGGAGCTTGAGGACCGACCACCTGGAGCGGGAGAACCACTGCCAGGGGCGAGGGAGACCCCTTCGGCTCCCTGAGAACAAGGCGGGGCATTCCATCTGCCAGGGGCTGGAGGACTGCCTCCGATCCGCATGGAAAGGCATGACTGTCGTCCGTTAGAGGGTTGAGGAGTGGCCGAGGAACAAGCTACGGCGTAACGGAGAACCGGCAAGTAGGTTTTTTTATCTTTCTCTCCTCTCTCTCTTTTAAATTGTCACATTTGAATTATTTCTGTTTCCCTCCCCTTGTCCCCTCCCTCGTCCAGGTAGACGGGGATAACCTGCCGGCAGATGACGTGGAAGGCGCGCCCCTTCCCAGGGAAAGAGGGGGGGGTGTACGTCAGGCCGGGGGCTCCCCAGCCTGAAAGAACAAGGGAGGAATGTGGCAGGGTGGAGGGCGGGGCCGGGTCGTGATGATACACATCCGGTCCCGTAACAGGCTAATCAAGCCTCCGAGAGGGATAAAGGCAGATGGCAGACGGTGGTGCGACGAGAGAGAGATCATTTACGCACATGTCCGTCTTATGTGTGTTTGTCCTTTTAAGTTTATAATTAAAATATTATTTATGTTGACAAGCCGGTTCTTGCCTCCTCCTTTCCATTGAACTACTTTACAGACGAGTTCTTCCACGTCTCAATTCTCGACACCGCCCCTTTCTATGGTTCGCGTTTGACAGCAAGGTGTATCAGTACAAAGTCTTCCCCTTCAGCATGTTTTTGTCCCCTCGCATCTTCATGAAAGTCACAGGTGGCAGCTCAGAGAAGCCGGCATCCGCATACTCATTTACCTCGACGACTGGCTTATTCTGGCCCACTCGCGAGAGTTACTATGCGCTCACAGAGACCAGGTGCTCAGGCACCTCATCTGCTTGGGGCTTCAGGTCAACTGGGAAAAGAGCAAGCTCGCCCTGGTTCAGAGCATCTCTCTTCTCGGCATGGAGTTAGACTGGGTCTCAATCTCAGCACGTCTCACCAACGAGTGTGCGCAGTCAATGCTGAGATGCCTTGCCACTCTCAGGCCAGGCACATCGGTCCCTTTAAAACTTTTCCAGAGGCTCCTGGGGCATATGGCATCCTCCGTGGCGGTTGCGCCGCTGGAGTTGATGCATATGAGACCGCTTAGGCACTGGCATCAGACCCGAGTCCCGAGATGAGTATGGTGCCGCGGCACGCACCTTGTGACGATCACCCTCAACTGCCACCAAACATTCAAACCCTGGACAGACCTCTGCTTTTTACGGGCAGGAGTACCCTTTCAGCAGGTGTCCTGACGTGTCCTGGTCACGACCGACGCATCCAGATTGGGTTGGGGAGCAACAGGCACGCTGCCTTGGGCTATTGGAAAGGGGCTCCGCTGCAATGGCACATCAATTGCCTCGAGTTGCTGACTGTTCCTCCCGTTAGTTCGGGACATACATGTCCTAGTCAGGTCAGACAGCACCACCGTGGTAGCGTACATAAATCGCCAAGGCGGCATACGCTTCTGCCACATGTCACGACTCGCCCGTCGTCTCCTCCTTTGGAGCCAGACTCAAGTCGCAGCGTGACACTCACATCCCCGGCAACCTCAATGTGGTAGCGGACGCGCTATCACGACAAGGCTTGCACAGTGAAGAGTGGAGGCTTCACCCCCATTCGATCCAGCTGATTTGGGAACGGTTTGGCAAGGCCCAGGTAGACCTGTTTGCCTCCCGAGAGACCTCCCACTGCCCGCTCTGGTATGCCCGAAAAGATGCTCCCCTCGGGGCAGACGCACTGGCACACATCTGGCCTGCAGGGCTGTGCAAGTACACATTTCCCCCAGTGAGCCTTCTTGCACAGGTGCTGTGCTAGGTCAGGGAGGAGTCATAGCCATAGTGGCTCCCTATTGGCCCACACGGGCTTGGTTCTCAGACCTCGTACTCCTCGCGACAGCCCCTCCCTGGCAAATTCCCCTGAGGAAAGACCTTCTTTCTCAGGGACGGGGCACGCTCTGGCATCCGCACCCAGACCTTTGGAACCTCCACGTCTGGCCCCTGGAAGGGACGCGGAAGATCTAGCTGGTCTACCACCTGCCGACATAGACAAAATAAGCCAAGCCAGAGCCCCTTCTACCAGGCATCTTTACGCCCTGAAGTGCCGCTTGTTTGCAAATTGGTGTTCTTCCCGGGCTGAAGACCCACAGAGGTGCGCAGTTAGGTCAGTGCTCTTATTTCTGCAGGAGAGGCTGCAGGGGAGGCTGTCCACTTCCACCCTAAAGGAATATGTCGCTGCCATCACGGCCCACCACGACGCAGTAGACGGCAAGTCTTTGGGTAAGCAAGACTTAATCATCAGGTTCCTAAGAGGCGCCTGGAGGTTGAATCCCTCCCGGCCAAACCTGTTCCCCATATGGGACCTCTCAGTGGTCCTCTCGGGCCTTCAGAGACCTCCCTTCGAGTCGCTAGAATCAGCTGGACTCAGGGCCCTCTCTCTAAAGATGGCTGATCGCGCTCACGTCCATCAAGAGGGTCGTGGACCTGCAAGCATTCTCTGTTAGCGACACTTGCCTGGAGTTCGGTCCGGCACACACATATGTGATCCTAAGACTGCGACCGGGCTACGTGCCCAGGGTTCCTACCATACCCTTTAGAGACAAGGTAGTGAACCTGCAAGTGCTGCCCCGGAAGGAGGCAGACCCAGTCCCTTCGTTGCTGTGTCCGGTAGGTGCTTTGTGTACCTACTTGGACTGCATGCAGAGCTTTAGATGTTCTGAGCAGCTCTTTGTCTGCTTTGGCGGACAGCGGAAAGGGAATGCTGTCTCCAAACAGAGGCTTTCCCACTGGGTAGTGGACGCCATTTCATTGGCCTATCACACCTAGGCCGTGCCCCCCCCCCCCCCCCCTTTACGGGTCCGAGCACAATCGACAAGGAGTCATGGGCACTGGGCACTGGCCAGGGGCACCTCCCTGGCAGACATATGTAGAGCAGCGGGTTGGGCAACACCTAATACCTTCGTGAGATTTTACAATCTCCGGGTTGAGTCAGTATTGTCCCGTGTTTTCTCAGGTCCGAGCCAGTAGAACTCGGTAACACGCTGATGATCTGGCAGGGTGGATTGCTTGTGCCTAGTGCCCTTTCCCTCGGTGGAGGTAAAACTGTGCGCTTTCTCTCACAGGAGATCCCACTCATTCGGATCCCTGGATGATTCCTTAGGCAGTTCCAGCTGCCCTCCGGTCGCCGTGTTGTAGCAACTCCCTCCTCATTGAGGCTGGATCTACCACTGTGCCACTTTCCACATGTCGCCTAAAAACCCATGTGACATATTCACCACTCTTACCTTCTCTTCAGGGCAGGTGTGGTCTCTGCAGGGTCTTTTCCCTCTGAAAGAATAGGAAACTGGGTAAGACCCCCTTCCCTCGATGCATGTAAGTGCCCCGGCCGTTCTTGCTCTCTGTGGAGAAACATAGAGAGAAAAGAGGCCCAGCCAGGCTTGGCCCGTTCCCAGGTTGGCAAGCGTCACCTTGTTCCCCCCTGCCTAGGGTAACCAGAAGGATCCCAACGACTTTTTTGGGGCATTGGGGAAGGGTATGTGCAGTCTGACACCGCTGTTTGCCTTTGCACGTAGAATACCTGCCCGCTCCTGTGTCAGCAGAACATGTACACGGCTCAGCGCATGGCGTGATTTAAATTGGACACCTAGTGTCGCTTCTTCGACACAACGTCGAAGTGAGCGACAGACGGGGAATGTCTAGGTTACGGATATATCCTCCGTTCCCAGATGGAGGGAACGAGACTTTGTGTCCTCCCGGCCATGTCGCTGAGCCGTGCCACTGTAGTGGCCGGACCATTTCGGCTCCTCAGAAAAATCCTGAATGAACTCGACGTATTTCCCCGTTTTTATACCCGTATGTCCGGGGTATAATGATATGTATGCAAATACTGTCTGCCAACTTCTCATTGGCCTTTTTTCATAAATCAGAGGCATATTCGGCACTCAAGAGAGACCCCTAGTGTCGCTTCTTTGACACAACGTCTCGTTCCTTCCATCAGGGAACGGAGGTTACATCCGTAACCTAAACGTTTTCAGGTGCTTTGAGATATATTCTCAATTTATCTTGGCCTTAGAGGAAAGAGCAAGAGAGGGCTTTGTTGGACCTCACATAAACATTCTCTATGCAACCTCAGGATCATTGTATGTGCTTGAAGCTATTAGAGAACATAACGCAGAAAATGTAAACATATTGACATATTGAGTGCCAGGGAAGATGGCTTGTTTTAAACTGGACTAATAGAAAGGATATCAAAGACAAAGAGGAAAATATAAAAGAAGTGAGAGAGCAAGAAAGTGTAAGAAGACTAAAGAGAGAGAGAGAGAGAGAGAGAGAGAGAGAGAGAAACCAATGAGAAAAAACGCCTGAGAATTATGCAGTCCCAGAGGTTGTGGAGCCAGAGGCAACGTCCACTTCACAGAGATGTCAGGGTTAGAGGTCATCATCTGGATATTTTTATCCACCAAAAAAGAGCCCTTAAGGGCTGTTTAAGGTTTTGCCAAGACCCTTTTTCTTGTGAGATGCTGTCATGAAAATAATGTCACAATGCAACAAACCTAAATGGTCCTTCATCATTTTAAGTAAAATATAATTTCTTCCTTTGATTTTAGGGTGAAACATGACCCAGGTTTTATGAGATTCACGCAATATGCTGATCTCAGTGTGAATTGGGTGATAGCAGGTTGAAAATTCTTCAACTGAAATTACCGAAATTCATGTGGCACAGCTGAAAGTGTTGAACGTATGGGTATGTGTGAGCCTCAGTATTTTATTTTTTTGTTTTTTAGTTTTACAGCGACTTGTTTTTTGTTGTAAATGATGTATTAAAAAATGTCACTTCAGAAATAGTATCATGCTTGTGCTGTTTCGAACAAGTTATTGATCAACAAGTAACTGGCTCATATAACACACAAAAATGATCTTTTGCCACCACCTACTGGCTAACATATGTAATGTCAAAAACAAAAGACAAACAGTAGCTTTCAACACATATGCACTGCTCTTACACTTTAGTTTAGGATGGCATGACAAGCGTATTGATACACACACAGTGAAGCATCAGAGTGCTGATGGTGTCAGACCATCAGTGCTCACAGAGTATTAAACTATATTTAACTTGATACAGTGACCTAAACATTTTATGTTTATGACGCAATGGACCCGAGACACTACATGTCTGACATAGGTGTAAACTGACGGCTCCTTAAACAAGCCCTCATGATAAATCTCGAACAATGATTAACTCTTCTGCCACAAGAATGTAATGCATTTTAATTATCTGAATATTTTTTATTTTTATATATATATATATATATATATATATATATATATATATATATATATATATATATATGCAAACAGACTTTTCAGACTGTTTTTCCCTGTGCAAAATATGTGTTCTGTACAATTAACTGCTGGATTGAAGGATGTAACAGTGCCATCCAGGGACTAGAATATGATGAAAACTTTGGGATGGGCTCTTTTGACTTGGGTGAGAAAGTAACAATCTACCGTCTAACCAATGCCCTAGCAACCACGCTAATGATGGTAGCTACATAGCAACATGCTAAAGAACACCTTAGTAACCTCAAAGGGACCACCCACAAAACCCTAGCATGGTGGCTACGAGTATTGCATGGCCAAACGCCACTCATATTTTCTTCAGAAAATGTAAAACTTTACTTTGTTTCTCTCACTTTCTCTCTCACTCTCACTCCAACCTCTGCTGTTGATGTGTCTCTAATGGTGCACATATGGTGTTCAGACTATGAGTGTCAGGAGGGGTTCTCAGGATCACGCTCTCTCTTACACAGGGAGCTGACCTGCACATACCTGAGCCTGATCACCCCCTTCTGCAGCCACGCCTAGAGTGTCGGGTCTCTGCCCAGCCAGACCCTATTAAAATATATGAGCAGAGAGCCATCCGTCCAGCCTGAGCCTTTAAAAACAAACATCCTGAGAGTTTAATGGGCTAATTAACTTGGATTTCAGTTCCTCAGCAGCAGGTCACTGCGGCCAGCATGGGGGTTGATAGCGTTAGCTACCCGCTAGACTGAGTGTGTTTAATTTTAAAAGGATTTCAAATATGTATGGGAGCCACACAGTTTGGTATGTAGGTATAGTTGACAAAGACACATGCATATGATTTTTTTTCAACATCATTATTTTTGGTTGCAGTGTATACATATACAATTATAATGTATAAGGTTGTAAAAGGAAAAGTGTATGTTTTATATTGCAATTGGCCACCATTTCTTTTACATTTTAAAAATTACGGTTTTAAATAATTTTTCGATTTTACTAGTTAATTTCATTGTCCTGTGGTGTAAAATAGGAAATTCAAATATTCCAGGTTGTCTCTTCTTTAATATGAAGAGAAATTCATAAAAACTGCATTTAAAATAATTATAATACAATTTGAAAAATGCTGTAAAAAGTTTTGCATGTCACACTAGAGGACATTTCAAGCTATAAAGCTTATATGCTACATTGTTTAACAGTTAGACTAACACATGCTCGCATCCACACAGATAAGTAAAGCCTTAACTTATTTTATGTTTATTAATATTAAAAATCTCTCTGTGACAGGGTGGAGGGTGGGGCCAAGTCGTGATTCCGCACACCCGGCCCCTAATCAGGCTAATCAAGCCTCAGAGAGGGATAAAGGCTGACTGGAAGCTGCAGTGCGAGAGAGAGGAGAGATTTACAGGCAGCTGTCTGACTTCTTTGTGTGTTTGTCTTTTTGTTTCAGTTTTATATTAAAATATTATTTATATTGTCAAGCCGGTTATCACTTCCTCATTTCCATTAATCCATTTACACTGGTGCCGAAACCCGGGAAGGAGTAGGGATGCGCCGTGGTAAGAGTCCTCGCCACTACCATCCACCCCAACGGAGCAGCCATGGCCATCCACTGGAGGATGGAAACCGCTGCCAGGGGTGGGGGAGACCCCTACCGTCCACCAAAAACATAGCAGGGCATTCCGTCCGCCAGGGGACCAGCTGTAAATATGTGTGCAACACGTCAGTGAACATTGACCGGAATTTATAGCCTCTGCCGATGACATCATTGGATGCATCTGTAGCAGGGCTATAAATAGATGTGTCACAGGTGCATCGTTGGGTATTTTGTATGAAGAGCAGTCCTTGGGCATCCCAGTGCGGCAATGAAGCGCAGCATCTCGTTCCGCTTTTATCAGGGAACAAGGGTTACAGTCAAGCAACCCGAGACGTTCCCTTTCAAAAAGCTACACTTATGATGATACGCTGAGTTAGCGCTTTGGGAATGAGAATACCCATGCTGCCATACTGTAGATGTCCGGACCGCTTACGGTTGTGTAGTATGCTCACAAAAGCGTGAGAGGTCTCAGACATGAGCTTGTGATGTTGACTCAAGGACATAAGAGCCCGGAGTGGCATGAACATCCAAACTATAAAATCTAATGAATGTGTGCAGAGAGGACCAGCCTGCCGCATCACAAACATGCTGCAGAGGGACACCTCTAGCCAGGGCTTTAGAGGAGGCGACCACTCTGGTAGAGTGAGCACTGATACCTAATGGAGAATCTTGACAGCGCACCTTGTAGGCCAGGGCAATAGCTTCCCGCACCCAATGCGACATAGTCTGCTTGGTGGCGGCCGCCCCCCTGTTGTGGTCCCCATGGCAAACTAATAGTTGCCCTGATTTACACCACTGGCTAGTGTGGTGGACATAAGTCTGAAGGGCACGGACTGGACAAAGTCTGTGAAGTCTTTCCTGCTCCAGCGTTGTAAATGGCGGGGAGCAGAAGGCTTCGAGAGTGACTGGATGTCTACTCGCAGAAGTCAGGATGAGGGGGCAAAATTGCTTTAGCCATTGCTGGGGCAAAATCAGACAGAGCCTATAGATTCCCAATTCTCTTTAGAGAGCTAATCGCCATAAGAAAAACCATCTTGAGAGTCAGAGGTTTATCCTTATCTAGAGGTTTGAAGGGGGTCTCAACCAGACCCTCAAGGACTATTGCTAAGTCCCATGAAGGGGTCCTGGTCCTAACAGAAGGCCTCAGTCGCATAGCTCCAGGAATGAAGCGAGCGTGTAGAGGATGTATCCCCAACCGCACCCCGTCCATCAAGGCGTGGCAAGCCAAAATGGTGGCCACATAGACCCTGAGAGTGGTGGTGCATATGCCTGCTGACAGTTTTCCCTGCAGAAAGTCACCCCATTTATTGGCGTAGATTCTTCTGGTAGAAGGAGCCCTAGCACTTAAAATGGTCTCGATAACCTCAGGTGAAAACCCTGTGTCCCTCAGTTGGTACCCTTCAGGGGCCAAACATGAAGGTTCCACAGCTCGGGCCAGGGATGAAATATTGTCCCCTGTGTCTGAGACAGAAGGTCCCTCCTGTCCGGAATCGCCCAAGGCGAGCCGTCGAGGAGAGCCATTATCTACGAGATTATTTACATTATCCCTGTTCGGCCTGAGCGGCGCTATCAGTAAGAGGCAGGAACCTTGCTGGTGAACTCTGGCCAAGACTCCCAGAAGCAGAGAAACTGGGGGAAATTCATACAGACGCATTCTGGGCCATGTATGCGCCATCGCGTCCAGACCCATGGGGGCTGGGTGACTCAGAGAAAAGTAGAGAGGACATTGCGCTGTCTGTTGAGAGGTGAAGAGGTCCACTTCTGCCCTGTAAAATCTCACCCAGATTTGTTCCACTAGCTCGGGGTGGAGTTTCCACTCCCGCGTCGGTATTTTCTGTCTGGACAGTAAATCTGCTCCCACATTCAGACATCCAGGGATATGAACTGCCCTGAGTGACAGGAGCTTGCCCTGGGCCCAAAGGAGAATCTGACGTGCCAGAGTATTCAGCTGACGTGAACGTAGACCTCCTTGATGATTTATGTAGGAGACTGCTGCTGTGTTGTCCAAGACATGGCAGCCTCTCAAATGCTAGAGGAAGTATTTCAGGGCCAGAAATACCGCCATCAACTCGATGTAGTTGATGTGCCAATCGAGCTGATGACCCTCCCATTCCCCTTGAGCTGGACACCACTTAAGACCGCTCCCCAGCCCATCAGGGAGGCGTCTGTCGTTAGCAACCTGCGACAACAAGACGCACCCAGAGTGGGACCCAGGGTAAGAAACCGGGGTCTGAACCACATAGAAAGGGAATGAAGCATGCTGCGTGTAACCCTTATTTGCCTTAGGGGACTGGCCCCTGGATGAAATCCCCTGGCTTTTAGCCACAACTGAAACGGTCTCATGTGCAGAAGGCCCAAAGGGATCACCGTGGACGCAGATGCCATGAGACCTAGTAGTCATTGATACTGACAAACAGTGCAACCTTGACCTAGCCTGACTTTGCTCAGGGTGTTCTGAATGGACATGATTCGAGCGGGAGACTATTGTGCCTGCATCGTGATTGAATTCCATATAACTCCAAGACAGGTACTTCCCTGGGTGGGAGAGAGAACACTCTTTTTGACATTGAGTCTCAGACCCAGAGAAACTAGATGAGCTAAGACAATATCCCTGTGATGAACTGCCAGTTCTTGAGACTGTGCTAGTATCAGCCAGTCGTCTATGTAATTCAGATTGCGGATGCCCCGGAGTCTGAAAGGAGCCAGTGCTGCATCTATGCATTTCGTGAATGTGCGGGGTGATAGGGCTAGGCCGAACGGAAGAACCCGATATTGGAAGGCTTCGCCCCCAAAAGCAAACCTCAGGATCTTCCTGTGCTGTGGCAAAATTTCGATATGAAAGCATGCGTCCATGAGATCGATCATGCCCAGCCAATCGTGATGTTGGATTTGTGACACGACTGTCTTGATAGTTAGCATCTTGAACTTGAACGACTTGACTGAGCGATTCAAGCCTCGAAGATCTAAGATCGGATGAAAGCCCCCACCCTTCTTGGGGACCAGGAAGTATTTGCTGTAAAAACCTGACTCTTTCTCTGGAAGGGGAACATGTTCAATGGCCCCTTTGACCAAGAGATTTTGCAGTTCTTTCCACAGAACATGCCTGCTCTGGTTTCACGGTAGTAGAAACCACACCATTGAAACGCAGTGGGCGGCGAGCGAATTTAATTCAGTTCTGAACGGCTTTGTGGGGAGAGAGGGTCTACGATGATGCCGAACCTGGCGAGAGATAACCCACAAGTGTCTCTTCAACCGGCGGCATCACCAAATACCCCCGTGTCTCAGCACCCACGATAGTCGAATATATTGACGTCGAGGGCACGTAGACATGGGAAGTATAAGGTTTCCTCCATGAACGAGAGAGCTCGTCATGGAGGTCATCAAAGAAGAGAAGTGACTGATGAGGCTTTCCCTTTCCCTGGCCACCAGACAGAAATCTGTCCTCCAACTTTGAACATTTGGGGGTCTCTTGATCGAGTGGCCAGTCTAATTGAAACCTGGCTACCGCACGAGTAATCACCTTGAGTAATTCCTCGGATGATTTATTATCATGCCTGGAATGCTCGGAGGTGGGTAACTCAAAGTCCGCAGACTCTAGAGATTCAAGGTCCCGCTCATGAACTGAAGAGGCGCCAGAGTGCGCTTCAGGATCACGGGAAAGACCAGCTGGGTCTGGGGAGAGAGCAAGCGATAGGGATGGACCCGTCTCTCGCTCCTCAGTCAGATCCATACGAGAGCCCCACGATTGAAGTGTGGGCGCCAACTCTCAGAAGTAAGCAAGACGAACGCAAAGCATTTTGACCGAGAGCAGATCGTAATGCTCACACCCGCCCCGCCCAAATGCGATAGCAGCATGCTCTTCCCCCAAACATACAAAGCAAAACTGATGTGTGTCCCTCTCAGCCATAGAGCGTAGACAAGGGAACACACACCGCTTTCTCTGTCTTTCAGTCATTTTCTCCTTTTTTTTCTTTTTCTTTTTTTTTAAAGAAGAGAAAGGTATTTGTGCACTGCCTAACAAAATATAACTCCTAGCAGAGGAAAATAGAAAAGTTTCTGACAGGTTCATGAAGCACACACACACACAGAGTGATCTGAAGACAAAAGATAAAAGCATCTATTTATAGCCCTGCTACAGGTACATCCAATGATGTCACCGGCAGAGGCTATAAATTCCGGTCAATGTTCATTGACGTGTTGCACACATATTCACAGCTGGTCACACCTAAAGTTGTTCCCAAAGCGCTAACTCAGCGCAGCATCATAAGTGTAGCTTTTTGAAAGGGAACGTATCTTTCAGCCAGTGCTGCTGTGTGTCCCTCTCCAAGTATTATATAAATTTTTTCTTGTTCTGTCATGGTTATAAATTTGTCTATGCTGTTTGTCCATTTATCTATATAAATATCCCTTGTTTCTTTCAATTTTGGGCAGTGAAGGAGAAAGTGCCCCTCTGTCTCGACCTCACCTGTCGTACAGTGAGCACACACCCTTTCTTCTCTGCGTAACCATGTTTTTCTGTGTCTGCCTCTCTCGATGGCGAGACGGTGCTTGCTCAGGATCTGTCTCTGCTTTGTATCTCTGACAGTCAGGAGATACTCTTCCAAATCATAATTTGATTTTAGAGTCCAATAGAATTGTAATTTGCTTTGTGTTTTAGTTCCCCGTCTGTCGCTCACTTCGAAGAAGCGACACTTGGGGTCTCTCTTGAGAGTCTTTTGCATCTCTGATCTATGAGAAAATTGGCAGACAGAATTTGCATGTCCCGCTCCCGGACATACGGGTATAAATGGAGGGAAATGCGTCTGTTTCATTCAGAAAATTTCTTCGGAGTCGACTGGTTGTGTATGCAGCGAGCTGCGAGTCACACGCTGTTCCTCCCATCTCTGAATACGATTGCTGTTGGATCTACGGCGCATGTCAGTGGCTTTCTCTCATCTCTGCACGGCAGTGCAGCTTTGCCCCTGGGCGCTTCGACAGTGCAGTAAGAGTTTATTTCTCTAAAAGAGTTATTTTCTCTAAAAGAGCATATACACAGCTGGCATTGAACGTCCTTTTCAGGACATGTCTTTATAAAGATGACCTTCCGCCCCTGTGTAGTTCCTGGATACGGTAGAGTGCTCTCCGATCCTGATGGTCTTGTGTGTCTGGGCAGCGATCACACCGAGGCAGTGTTTGTGGATGGCTCATGTTCTCACTGCGAGAACATGACCATGGCAATGTTGCTCCTTCTTCCCACGGGATTGAGGACGACCCGGCTGGCAATGGAGGCGATTTGGGGATGGCAGCAGGCTCGGTTTTGCCGGGTATGCCCCTGCGAACCACCGGCCCGTTCGTTGACTTCCGTCTGGGCTCAAGGCAACAGCGGCTCACCTCACAACCAGCCTGCCTATCCTCTTGAGCCCCCCAAGCTGGAAGAGCACGGCGCTGTATTGGAGAGTGGTCCGGTATCTAACTCGGATGTCTCGACTGGGCTGCCGCCTTCGGGCCAGCTTGCCCAGTCTGAGGCTGACGCCCAGATGTCCAACATGCTTGCCCGGGCCGCCATCAGCATGGGGCTGGATTGGAACCCTCTGTCAACCCCACAGCCTTCACGGCTGGATGATTGGTTCCTCGGGTCTGCGCGCCACTCACAGCCGTGCCCCCCTGGCTCCTTTCTTCCCGGAAGTGCAGAGTTCATGGAAGACACCCTTCTCCACCCATCACAAAGCCTCTCGCTCATCCGCTCTCACTACACTCGACGGCGGAGCGGCCCACGGGTACACTGCGGTCCCCCAGGTGGCAGAGCAGTTGCGATCCACCTGTGCCCCGAGAACGCCGCCACCTTGTGGGGTCGCCCTGTGCTCCCCTCCAAGGCCTGTAGGATGATGTCTTCATTGACCTCCAAAGCCTACAGCACCACCGGACAGGCCGCTTCCGCCCTGTATGCTATGGCCCTCCTGCAAGTTCACCAGGCCAAGGCACTTAAAGATCTGTACTTGGGTAGTCCTGATCCCGAATTGCTGCAGGAACTGCGCTCAGCAACCAACCTCGCCCTCAGGGCCACGGAGGTCACAGCGTGGTCACTTGGGCAGGCGATGGCCACTCTTGTGGTTCAGGAATGACATCTATGGCTGAACCTGGTCGAGATGCGCTAAGGACAAGACAAGACACACTTTCTCGACGCACCTGTCTCCCATGACTTCGCCCAGCAGTTCTCAGCAGTGAAGAAGCAGACGGAGGCCATCGAGCGCCCCGCAGGAAGCGCCAGAGACCAAGACGTTCGCTCCGGAGCTGGTAGAATGCCCACTCCGTCCCCCGGTGGAGGGCCGGGAGGAGAAAACTCAGTTGAATTTATTTCCTTTGCTGCACCCCCTTCGGGCTACGGTACCCACATTCTCAATAAAAAACGATTTCCTTTGTCTCTGTGTCACCTGGCCTGCAAATGCCATTCTTATGGCACTCTGCCACTACACCTCAACAGTCCCGGCATGCTGGACAAAGACCTCTCGCCTTCAGCTCCATGACTGTTCCCCGGCTGGCCGGTTCTGAGGAGTCCAGAGGACGCCTCCATGAGACCTCCTCCTCAGTCACTAACCTGCCCCTGATTTTTCAACCGGGCCTTGCGCAAACTCCTGTTCAAAATGCTCACGCAAAAACACATTTTAACTTGCTTCCGGCATCTAGATTGGTTCGCAACGGTAGACCTGAAGGACGCATACTTCCGCGTCTCAATATTGCCAAGACATCGACCCTTTCTATGGTTGACGGCCAGGCGTATCAGTACAAGATCCTCCCCTTCGGCATGTCCCTGTCCCCTCACGTCTTTACGAAGGTCGCAGAGGCAGCCCTTACCCCGCTCCGGGAAGTAGGCATCTGCATACTCAACTACCTCGACGACTGGCTCATCCTGGCCCACTCCTGAGAGTTACTATGCGCCCACAGGGACCAGGTGCTCTAGCACCTCAGCCGTTTAGGGCTTCAGGTCAACTGGGAAAAGAGCAAGCTAACCCCGGTTCAGAGCATCTCTTTTCTCGGCATGGAGTTAGACTCAGTCTCAATGTCAGTGCGCCTCACCAATGAGCATGCACAGTCAGTGCTGAAATGCCTCCCCGCATTCAGGCCGGGCACAGCGGTCCCTTTAAAACTTTTCCAGAGGCTCCTGGGGCATATGGCACACACCTCGCCCATCGTCTCCTCCTTTGGAGCCAGCAGCATCTCAAGTATCTGCGTGCCACTCACATCCCAGGCAAACTCAACGTGGTAGCAGATGCGCTATCACGACAACGCTGGCTCAGTGGAGAGTGGAGGCTTCACGCCCAGTTAGTCCAGCTGATTTGGGAACAGTTCGGCAAGGCCCAGGTAGACCTGTTCGCCTCCTGAGAGACCTCCCACTGCCTGCTCTGGTACGCCCGAACAGATTCTCCCCTCGGGGCAGATGCGCTAGTACACAGCTATCCCATGGGGCTGCACAAGTATTCATTTCCCCCAGTGAGCTTGCTTGCACAGGTGCTGTGCAAGGTCAGGGAGGATGGGGAACAAGTCACTCTATTGGCCCCCTATTGGCTCACTCGGACTTGGTTCTCGGATCTCGTACTCCTCGCTACAGTCCCTGCCTGGCAAAATCCCCTGAGGAAGGACTTTCTCTTTCTCAGGGATGGGCCACGCTCTGGCATCTGCACCCAGACCTCTGGAACCTCCACCTCTGGACCCTGGACGGGATGAGGAAGATCTAGCTGATCTACCACCTGCTGTCGTAGACATGATCAAACAAGCCAGAGCTCCCTCTACCAGGCAACTTTACGCCCTGAAGTGGCGCTTGTTCGCAAATTGGTGTTCTTCCCATCTGGTGACCCACAGGTCGCCAGTTAGGTCAGTGCTCTCATTCCTGCAGGAGAGGCTGCTATCGCGGCCCACAACAACACAGTAGACGGCAAGTCTTTGGGTAAGCACGACTTAATTATCAGGTTCCTAAGAGGTGCCCGGAGGTTAAATCCCTCCCGGCCAAGCCTGTTCCCCTCCTGGGATCACTCAGTGGTCCTCTCGGGCCTTCAGAGACCCCCCTTCAAGCCGCTAGAATCAGTCGGACTCAGCCCTCTCCCTGAAGACGGCCCTCCTGATCACACTCACCTCCATCAAAAGAGTCGGGACCAGCAAGCGTTCTCTGTCAGCGACACCTGCCTGGAGTTCGGTCTGGCAGACACTTATGTGATCCTAAGACCGTGACCGGGCTACATACCCAAGGTTCCTACCACTCCTTTCAGGGACCAGGTAGTGAACCTGCAAGCAATGCCCTGGGAGGAGTCAGGCCCAGCCCCTTCGTTGCTGTGTCCGGTATGTGCTTTGCGTATCTACTTGGACCGCACGCAGAGCCTTAGACGTTCTGAGCAGCTCTTTGTCTGCTTTGGTGGACAGTGGAAAGGGAATGCTGTCTCCAAACAGAGGCTTTCCCACTGGGTAGTGGACGCCATTACATTGGCCTATCACACCCAGGCCGTGCACCCCCCCCCCACCCCCCCTTGGGTCCGAGCCCACTCAACAAGAAGTGTTGTGTCCTCGTGGGCACTGGCCAGGGGCACCTTCCTAGCAGGCATATGCAGAGCAGCGGGTTGGGAATCACCCAATACCTTTGTGAGATTTTACAATCTCAGGGTTGAGTCGGTTTCGTCCCGTGTTTTCTCAGGTCCGAGTCAGTAGAACTTGATACACACTGACAAACTGACCGGGTGGACCGCTTGCACCTAGCGCCCTTTCCATCAGCAGGTCCAGATGTTGCTGTAGTCCCTGTTGGGTGGGTGACAGCAGCACCAGGTCATCAAAATAGAGCAAAAACTTGAGTCCAGGGGCTGTAGACTGTTCCAACTGCACCGCTAATTCATTAATGTAAATGTTGAAGAGTGTTGGACTCAGACTACAGCCCTGCCGCAGTCCTCTCTTCTGGGTGAAGAACTCTGTTTGTTTGTTGCCAATTCTTATTGCATATTTGTTGTCCGAATACATTGATTTTATGATCCTACACCACTTTGTAACAATTTGTAATATAGTCCGTCATGCCAAATAGAAACAAATGCTTTTTTGAAATCAACAAAGCATGCAAATATTTTCCCTTGTTTGGTCTGGTTTATGTGCTTATTGATTAGGGTGTGTAGGGTGTAAATGTGGTCCGTAGTTCTATGGTTTGGAAGGAAGCCAATCTGATTCTTGCTCAGGACATTGTATTCAATAAGGAAGTTTACAATTCTATTATTTAAAATACTACTAAATAACTTCCCCAGATTACTGCTCACACAAATGCCTCTGAAATTATTCAGGTCCAATTTGTCCCCACTCTTGTGAATTGGGGTAATGAGTCCTTCACTCCAGATGTCAGGGAAACTAAGTACAAGTTTGAATCATTTGAGCACAGCTGTCTGCAAGTCAGGTGAGCTGTGTATTTCACACAGGATGTTGTCAGCGTCACAAGATTTTTTGACTTTTAAGTTCATGAACCAATTCATCATGTGTAATTGAAAGGTCAAGTGGATTCTGGTTATTTTTTATTGTGTTTTCATATATTTGTAGACATTGTTTGACCTGATTATAATTTAGTTGTTTTGGTGGGATTTCTTTATATAAGTTTTCAAAATGTTTTTTCCAGATTTCTCCATTTTGGATTGGCAAATCTTGTTGATTTGTTGTGCTCAAATTATTCCACAAATCCCAGAACTGATTTTGATTTATTGTTTGTTCAATTTCATGTTTGTATTGTTGTAATTTGGAACAGTAGTCAATTCTTATGTCTGTATTGTTTGGTTCATTATGTTTCAGATTTGATAATTTTCTGAGTTGTTTTCTTAATGTTTTGCAGTCTGTGTCAAACCACTTTTCCGTTTTGGTTGATTTTTAGGATGTTTTTTGCCTTTCTTTTTCAACTCAGTTTTACAGGCTGCTTTTTGAAATATATAATTGATTTCATTTGTAGACAAATTTATTCCATCCTTGTTCATTCCAAATAGTTTGTTAAATAAATGTAGAGATTAGATTTTTCAGTTCTTCAGAATTGAGGGCCTGGATATATTTGTCTGTGCTGTCTGGAGTCCATCTGTATCTCTGCTGGACATTTGACAGTTCTCCATTCTTCTTTGTTTTGCTGTATGGTGTCTTTTAATATATATTATGTTAGTTTGGTTATGATCTGAGAATGGAGTTTGCTTTGTCTCTCTCTCTCTCCTCTCTCTCTTCCACTGCCACTCTGTGTTTGCCTTTCCCTCTCTTTTTAAAATGTTTTTGTTAATTTGGCCGTTAAGGCATGTAGGTGCCAATTTTTTTTGGTTTCCCTCCCCTTGTCCCCTCCCTCATACAGGTAGACGGGGATGACCTGCCGGCAGACAGTGCATAAGGCACACCCCTCCCCAGGGAAAGGAAGGGGGGGGGGGGTATATCATGCTGGCCTGAGAGAATGAGGGAGGAATGTGACAGGGCGGAGGGCATGCCGGTTCATGATTCCGCACACCCGGACCCTAATCAGGCTAATCAAGCCTCAAAGAGAGATAAATGCCAACTGGATGCTGCTGTGCATGAGAGAGAGAGAGAGAGAGAGAGAGAGAGAGAGATTTACAGACAGCTGTCTGACATCTTTGTGTGTTTGTCTTTTTGTTTAGTTCTTCATTAAACTATTATTTATATTGTTTGATATTGTTTGATATTGTTTATCCCTTTACACTCTCTTTCTTTAATTATTAGTAGAAAGTAAAACTCTTTTTCATCCTAAATTAAAAAGGCATGCCACATGATTCAATCATTGGTAACAAATCAGATAGATCAGTAACACTTTACAATAAATGTTGTATATGTTAACATTAGTTAATGCAATATGTTAAAGCTGAAGTATGTAACTTTTTCTGTGTTACGCAGAGACAACTATTAGTAAGCCATTCATAGATACATTTTCTTGAAAACTGTAAACACTGTGTTTCTGTGGCACTATAAAAATTGCTCTGTATGTTTTTGAGCAACCTGCTTATACCCACCCCAACAACGTTACTCAACCAATAGCGTGAGTTGGGGGGTGGGACTATCTCTTTGACTGACCAACAGCAGATGGGGGGCGTATTCAGAAAAAAAAAATATATATATATTTAGCAATTTCGTTTGGTGCAGAAATTATATACAGTACTTCAGCTTTAACGTTAGTCAAAAAATTTTTGTTAACTCATGATACCTAATCCATGTATTAATTTTAACAAATAGCACCTTGTTGTAAAGTTTTACTGATAAATATTTAGTATAGTACAGTATTTTTCATTTAGTAATTAATTAATAAAAAATACAATTTGGTAGGTGCAAAATGTACTTTCATGACCATTTTTTTTTTAAAGCTATTAGATTATGCCAATATACATTTCAAATCCACATTGTTAATTTTGATATATTTTTGTATTTCACAGTTGATGATGAAGACAATTTCCATATTATACTTGATATTAATATAAAGTTAAAACAGAATTGCATTAGATAATATTATGTCTACGGACATTCTGTGTTCTTTACTTTCCAGACAAATTATAACAAATATAAAAGAAAAAATGTATGGACTTTTTCTGTGATTACAGTAAAATACTGTAACATTTCACATCAACTGCCCACTTATAATCTCAATGGTGACATTATGTGGTAATTCATTAACTAAATTGTTTGTGTGTGTGTGTGTGTTTGTGTGTGTGTAATGGTGAAAAAAAGCTGTTGGATTAATCTGTGACTACTCCCTAATGACAAAGACCCTCCCACTTTGCTCTGGAATGATGGGCTGTGGCATCACTAAAGAGCATGAGGTCACTGCCCATGACCTTTGACCCCTAAGCTTTGGCTTTGAACAACAAAGATCTAAACAATGTTCTTTAGTATAAATGATCACTGCTAAAATGCAGACCTTGAAATAAATTCTAAAAAGGCACTTCATTCAGCATTTTCCAATAAATTGGTCTGAGAATTGAATAAAACAATTCTCATTCTTTTTGGCCACCTTCATATTTTTCTTCTGAGCATGTACAGTAAAGCAATAGTGATTTTACCATGGTTAAGGGCAGAGGTGGGTAGTACAGCATTACATTTACTTCCTTACATTTGTATGAGTACATTTTTGGAGAACATTGGAGAACTTTGGTAAACATCCGCATTAGGTGCAAATGCCTTTTGCTTAGTCGCGTGACTACTGGAGCACATTTCTGCGCATGCACACTGCACAGCAAGCACAGATGTGGCACGTTTTTCTCATGGACGACAGAGAACAAGCTCTGAACTTAAATAAGCCCAACACTATTCTACATAAAGAGTTAGTTTACCCTTACTTTACAGAACTAAATATCTCAATTCTTTCTACACTGAAAATACTGTAACTACACTAAGAATCCATTAAGGGCTTTAAAACGCTGTGAATGTAGCCATTAATAAAAGCATGATCTTGCTTCTTTTTATTCAGCATTATATATGATTGGTCCTGTGGAATCATGCGATTAAATGTGTATTATGTAAAACATGTTAGAAAGAATATTAGGGTGTGTTCACACTTGTAGATCGGTTCTCTTGGTTCTCTTGGTCTGGACCAAAAAAGAAAATTATACATTTAGTCCTGGTTCACTTAGCATTCACATTGGCATTTTTAACACCGAACCTAACTACACAAAACAAAAGGCATCAGGAAAAAGTCACAACCTGATTGTACAGCTTTTATGATTTATTTTTTATTTTTTTAAGGAAATTGCCGTTCATCCAAAACAATGCAGGCTGCTGAGCAAAATGCACTCGTTATATTAATAAATGTATATAAGGTGGAATTTTTACCAAATGAGAACAAACAATGAGCTAATAAAATGTTTAAATGAGTCAAAACAGCGGCAGGAATTCCTTTTAGACGTCTTTGGTCCGTGTTGCGTTCATATATCAACCAGAGTTCGTTTGGAAGCGGACTGAGACCCACTATTCAGGCGGTCTTGTTCTGCTTGTTTGGTGTGCACCAAGGTTCAGATTGCAGCGATGAACTTTAACTTGTTCAAATGAACCGCACTAACAGAGCAATCGCACCAGAGTTCGTTTTAACCAAACCAAACCTACCAAGTGTGAACACACCCTTAAATATTGACAGTCTCATTAAATATGAAGGAAAAAACATGCAGTGAAAGTAAATGGTGACAATAAGGCTAACATTATTATGTTTTTTATTATTATACATATTAAATGTGTATTATGTAATGGAATATTGGAGATTAACCATCCATTATGTTACATATGAATGTTACAAGTTACTCTCTACTTGAATATACTTTTATTTTACTCTTAATTTAAGTAATTAGTAACATAATACTTTTACTTCTACTGGAGTCATTTTTTGTCAAGTAATTTTACTTTTACTTGAGTACAGTTTTTGGCTACTCTACCTCTGGTTAAGGGATGTTCATAAGCACAACACATTAAGGCTTATTGCTTTTATAGAATGCTGGCAATAGCAAAATGATAAAAGACACTGATGTCCAATAAAAGGTTCAATTTAACAGAGTTCACCAAATTTTAACTTTGCAGCCAGGTAACCAGCATAACATGAAACCTCTATGCATAGTGTTTTGTTCCTTCTCTATGTATGAATGGAAGGGAATTCAGTGTGACCGCCATTTGTACCACAAAAATCATCCATGTCCGGAAACTCCAGGGATGCATTCTCCACATATTTTAGTAGATCCCCCACCTAATACTGTATGCCCCTAAAATAAATTTATGCTATGACCTGTATAAGTCTTTTGAAAAATCAAGCATAGCATTTATAATGTTGAAGGGATGTAGTTGATTTTGCTAATTGTATGTGTAGCCTATGTAACGTTGAGTTCAGGTTGATTTCTTCTTTCTGTCTGGAAGTTAAATATGAATTTAATTTATGTGCATTCACAGGTATATCCACACGTATAAGGTTTCTGCGTTCAGCCTTTGTGTTAAGCAGAATAAATGTGTTTCAATGGGTTGTTGCACACAGAAGACTTGTGCCATGGAGGGTTTGAGTGATCACTGATTTCCCCTAGCTGAGCTGAGAGCATAGCAGCTTTGATTATGCAGCATGAGGGCCCTCAGAGTGCTCCAGATGGACAGACGGCACGTTAGGGGGCTGATTTACGTGGCTGTTGTTCCCTGGTAATCTGTTCTAATCAGACCCACTATTATTAAAAACAACAGCACAAAGTCTTGGCATCGAGAGGGAGCCACTCAAGATAAACGCTTCACCGTTGCTCTAGAGGCTGAAGGAGTCTGATTCCCACCAGATTATTTGATACACCTTAATGAAGGTGTCAAAAAATTTGGAAATCTTGGGACAATTTGTCAGTGATTGTGAAGTATATATTGAAGTTTAAATATTGATGAAAAGCCTTTGAAAGCAGGGAACGTGAACATTAAAATTCATGGAGGAAAGGTAAACTCAATAAATCAACAGTCAAATCGGAGATAGGGCTTCGGAGAGATGCGCAATGGAACATGTTTATACAATTGAATACAAGCAGCATTTTGTTGGCAGTTAATGAGAATCATTCCTCAAAACCAAGAGAGGGATAGAAAAGCTACACAGAGGAAATTCACACAACAACAAAAGTGTTTGTTCCCTTTGTCTTAAAGGGATAGATCTGCCAAAAATGAAAATGTTCTCATCATTTACTCACCCTCATGCCATCCAGATGTGTATGACTTTTTAGCTGAGATATTCTTGTTAACATCTTCGTTTGTGTTCAGCAGAAGAAAGTCATACACATCTGGGATGGCATGAGGGTGCGTAAATAATGAGAGAATTTTCATTTTGACTAGAGGTGTCCTCAAACTGCATAGCTAAAAGGATAGTTCACTTAAATATGATAATTTTACCATTTACTATTTACTCACCCTCATGTTGTTCCAAACCCATATGACTTTGGCC
The DNA here is from genome assembly GCA_032164185.1 of Moxostoma hubbsi. Classification (NCBI taxonomy): domain Eukaryota; kingdom Metazoa; phylum Chordata; class Actinopteri; order Cypriniformes; family Catostomidae; genus Moxostoma; species Moxostoma hubbsi. The sequence continues at coordinate 10,763,392 of JAVLUX010000026.1, forward strand.
ACAACCACACTTTTTCATAATAAACACACTGATTTTGCAAATGTTATGCCTCTCATTCACACTTTAACTGTGCGAAACTCCAGCGAAAATGGAGACCTTTGAAAAAGCTCTACATAACTGCATACTTAGGGAAATTATGATGTTAGGAAACCTGGACTTTTTTTCAAACCTGGATGTGGCATTTCTTTCTTCCACTGAAAACATGAAAGATGTTAGGCAGTAACCATTCACTTTTATTGCATATGTTTTGATAGATATTTTAATATGCCACTGATGTGGCCACCTCTGGTTCTTTTTCAAGCCTCCTCACCACCAGAGGGCAGCTCAGCCTATGGATATTCTTGCTGCGTGTAGCAGGGATCGAGACACAATACCAACAAAGAAATGCAATGTAGCCCCCACCCCCGCACAACCCTCAGGTCCCTGTGAACACACAGAGTGAAAGGGCCTCTGCCAAAATCATTTTCATCTGTCTGGCACCAGTAACCACCTGCGCGCCAACCATGTCTACGCGAAGGTCAAAGGCCAACTTGATGGGTGCAGGCCGATGGCTGGACTGTACTCAAAACACAAACTGGCAGCATGGGCGATGGCTACATGGGACCAGTGGATCTTCTCTACACTGACAGAGGGATATCGATTGCAGCTCAGATGTCGGCCCCCTCCATGAAAAAGGTTGAATCAAACCATTGTAAAAAGTTCTGTTCAAACAAAAGCATTAATGTCTGAAATTTGTGCCCTCTTGGTAAAAGGAGCCTTAGAAGAGATAGAGTGTTCAGAGTGGATTGTGGGGTTCTGTTCTATTTACTTCCTCATGCCAAAGATAGATGTCAGTTTCCATCCAGTGTTGGATTTAAGAGGGTTTAATCATTACCTCAAGAGACTACAGTTCAAGATGTTAAAAATTTTCTCGACATAGTTTCCCAAAACGATTGGTTCACTAAGCTCAATCTAAGAGATGCGTACTTTCACATTCTTATAGTAGTGTCCCATCGCAAATTTCTCAGATTTGCCTTCCAATATCCAATAATGCTCTAACACTATTAATGGAAACAGGATTCAAGAAATTGCCTAACCTGGATGATTGGCTCGTCTGTTCCCCAACATGGGCAGACATTTCTGCACTGCGCAGCCATATAAACATGCTGGGCCTCACTGCGAATACAGAGAAAAGCTCCCTCATTCCGAGCCAGTCCATTCAGATCATCGGCATGGTCCTAAATTCCCATTCGATGACTGCTAAATTGACACAACACCGCATATTAGACATCCTGTCACTTTAGTTGCAAATTCAAATAAAATGGAGGGTGCGCATCAACCTGCTCGCCTGTCGCCGTGGTATGATTACTGTTGCCATTTAGCTCTTGCCCCTGAGACTACTGTAGCTTTGTCCCCTACAGATCTGGATGCACAAATACTGTCCCAATGTGAGGCTTCACAAGGCAGTAAAAGTACAAATAGACCTAGTGTGCATGTCGGCACTCAAACATTGCAACCACAGGCCTTCCTGGAATCGGGAGTCTCGATGGATGTGGTGCCATGTCGCAGAGATGTAATCACTATGGATGCTTCCCATATGGGTCAGAACTTTAATTTAGAAATTTTAATATTTTGGTTCAGAGTATGCTGAATAACGCAAGGGTGCCATCAACAAGCGTTCTTGTATGTGAATAGGTGGAAAATATTTTCGGCTTAGTGTACTGAGCAAAATACCATCACAACTCAGTGTTCAGTGGCACTGTTACTACAGTTTATGCAGGAACTGTTCGACAAAGGGAGATCTCCTTCCACATTGAAAGTTTATGTAGCTGCAATCTCTGCATGACATAAAGGGGTAAGTGGGCTATCCCTTGGGTCACACAAACTTGTGTCTTCCTTCCTTAGAGGTGTGCACCATCTTCATCCGTATCGAGCATTTGTAGCACCCTTCGAACCATTAACTAAAGCTGAACTAAGCTGGGTCTTGCTGAAAACGGTTTGTATGTTAGCAGTAGTTTCAGTTAAATGCATTGGGGAGCTCCATGCACATGTAATGACGGTGAGCCCTTAATGTTTGCGAGTGTGACACTTTTGGCCTAATCCATCTTTTCTTCCTAAAGTATTGTCCCAGCAGTTTGTGAACAAATCAATAGATTTAGATGCCTTTACGGACATGGAGGTTGAGCACAGTTCACTATTGTGCCCTGTGAGTGCGCTTAGATATTATATTTCAGTTACCACGTCACTCCGCAAAACGGATTTATTTGTTTGTTTTGGAGTGCGGGGCTTGGGGTCTCCCTTGCATTTATTTGTTGGAATTAGGTCTCGATCCCTACTATGCAATATCCATTGTCCATAGGCTGAGTCACCCTCAGGAGGCATGAAATAGAACCATAGTTGCATTTGTAACTCATGTTCTGTGTAAATGAAATGCCACATTAAATATGCCTTTAAATTTTCTGTTGTCATGTCAACAGTACACATTTTGTTTTCTGTCAGCTGTGCACAAAAAGGCTTTGAGCTTTTTGATACAACTTTCTGCTTTAAAAAGATATAGAGAAGAGAAGTTTGGGACCCCAGAAATGACCCAAGCTGAATTCGTTATGACACCACTAGATGCACAGAATCCCAAAGCCTTCACAGACCTGAGCTCTGATCTTAAATCCAGGAGTCAGTGTGTTTGTGTGTGTGTGTGTGTGTGTGTGTGAGAGAGAGAGAGATTTATATGTAGCTTTAAAAAAAAAAAACAACTATTTCTTCACAATACATGGATACTTTTGAATGCCTGTCAATGGAGAAACAGCAGCTACCAGCAGCGTCTAACTGCTGATGCTAAACTGCCAAAACTGCCATAGTGTAAACACAGATTTCCATGGTCTATGTGCAACTTTAGACGTGGCTTCATTGCCAGTTTAAAGACAGTTTTGGAGACTAAATGGATTCAAATCACTTTTTGATTGATGAATTGTTCATAATAGAAATTGTTCATGAATTGTTCAATTTCTCTGCTTAAGGCTAGTTTTGTTCTAAGGATGGAAAGGCCCTTTGGGAGTAAGTGTATGTGTTGATGAGGCGGTCTGTGTGCTGGGAGGGACTTCGGACTCCTTTTGTTTCCTTTAGCCTCTCTTCTGATGTGCAGTCAGCACTTGAGGAACATCTCTTTTCATCTGAAGACTGCCAGCTGTGAGGGCAGTCAATAAACCAATACTACGCCATTACCACCCCTCACAAACCACCTCCCACCCTAGGCACACACTTGCACTCCCCCCCCCCCCCCAACTCTCTTTGTCTCTGCATCTGCTTTCTGACTGCAGGTAAAATTAGCACAGTGTGGAAACAAGTCATAAAAGGCGACTGCTCCACCTTTTCCCTGGCTCCAGGCTTGGTCCGTCTCTGTGAGCCGATTACAAATGAATAGTGCTAAAAGTAGGTTTAAATACGGCGATCCATCTCACATGACCACTAATCTTAATACCAAGTGTAAACCGGGCAAGAGATTGCAGATGTCCTCACCACTGGATATCTGGCTGTCTTGGAATACCTTCATATTTTTCTTTCACACTCTCTCCAAGATCTCGCCCTCCTGGGTTGCAACATAATCGCCTCAGGGCTACAAGGTTTGTTCAGCAGTGAGATATGCTTAATCTCTCTGGGCCCAGCGTGTCCTGTCTCCATCAGCAGCAGAATCATATTCTAGCTGAGAGCTTTGCTCCTGGATACAGTGAATCCCCAACCGTTGTGATAACGATATCGTCTTGTCCCTTTGCATTTAAGAAGAGTGTTTCTGAAATTCAGGGTCAGCATAGGGTTCAGGGTTACTCTCAGTGACAATAATTTTCTTCATTTGTCATCTCTCTTTGTTCAAACCTCAAGTTCAATGATTTTTAGTTGTGTTTGCTAAGGCAAGCATCACTACTACTATTGACTTACATTGAAGGAGTGACCTGAGCCATATTTATGGACTGTGTCCTAATTTCTTTCTCCCACTGAACATAAAGATTTTTAGAAGAATATTTCAGCTTTGTTGGTCCAAAAATCACATGCAGGAAACATAAACATCAATATTTAATTTATATCTTCAGAAGCGATATGATAAGTGTGGGTGAGAAACAGATCTATATTAAGTCATTTTTTACCTTAAATCTAAACTTACACTTTCACTTTCAAAATGTGAAAGAATATGAAAGTGGAGATTTATGGTGAAAAAAGGACATAAATATTGATCTGTTTCTCACCCACATTTATTATATCAAAAGCACTGGAGTCTAATGGATTACTTGTATGTTTTCTATATGTGCTTTTCGACCTTCAGATTTCTGGCCACCATTCACTTGCAATGTAAAGACTAACAGAGCTGAAATATTCTTCTAAAAATTGTTGTTTGTGTTCTGTAGAAGAAAGAAAGTGTGGAGAAAAATACACCACTAATTAAAATAGAAATAGTAATTTGCAACATAATAGATTTCTTAACTGTAATTTAATGTGTCCTTGGTGAACAGAAGCATCAGTTCTTTTCAAGAACAAAACCATCATAGTGTTCTAAAACACTAAGTAGTGTTTAAAGAGTTAAAGCCCTGCAGTCCAAAGGCACTGAAGTGTTCAATTCATTAGAATTTTTGGTTATTTGGGAGCAGGATCCTGTTCTATGGGACTTGTCTTTGGGAAACTGTGCTACCTTAGAAAACAGAAAAAATATACATCAAAAAGGCAATCAAAAAATCGTCTGGACTACCTACTGCTCTCTTTCTCACATCACTCGGTCTCTCACTTCAGGATGTTTTTATTTGCTTCCCCCTCAGCTTGCCGTGATCAATAGGATGCACCTCAATGGCCCTGTGTTTGCTCTCACATCATCAGCCAACGGAGAGAGAGTTTCCTGCACAACAACAACACAAAAAAAAAAACTACAAAGAGTCAGTGGAGCCAGACAGAGGAAATAGGGAGTGCTAGTGGGCCTCCTTATATTAGTGACCGTTTAAGCAAAATGAGACAGTAAAAATGCCACAGCTTTAATGGGCAGCTACAGGATGTGTGGTCATAAAAGATACCCACACTCCCTCATAAGCTCTCTCTCTCCCACTCCATCTCTCTTTTTCTGTGTGTTTTGCTGTTTCTTGCTGGTCTCTCTCAGCAGTGGATAAATTAAGCCATCAGTAAAATGGTGTGAATTTAAAAAAATCTGTGTGAAACCATAAAATCCTTTTCTTACAGAATATGTTTGTCTCGTTTTCCAGTTAAAATACTTGAGAAGCAAAATATCATAAGATATTTTGTCATGTTTTGGACAACTCTTATAAAATGTAGTAACGTTTACGCTTATAACTAGAAAAAGTGTTTTCAAAAGAGAAAAAAAAAAAGGAAAATAAGTTCTGTCGCTCAATCGACGTTGTGTCGAATGAAGCGACACTAGGGGACTTTCTTGTTTACCTCTGAACTTGAGAAAAGGCCAATGAGAATTTGGCAGACAGAATTAGCATGTCCCTCCCCAGGACATACGGGTATAAAAGGAGGGAATCATGCATCTGTTCATTCTGATTTTTCCTTCGGAGCCAAGCGATTGTACAATCAGCGAGCTGAGATCACTTCTGTTCGACTCACCTCTGCAGAGCGTTTGCTGTTGGATCTATGGCACGTATCAGCGGCTTTCTCCTTCTATACACACCAGTGCAGCTTCAACAGCACTTCTAAAAAATAATATTTTTCTAAAAGAGTTAATTTCTCTAAAAGAGCACACACAGCAGGCGTTGAATGTCCTTTTCAGGGCGCGTCTTTTTAAAGTTGCCCTTCCCCCACCTGTGTAGTTCCTGGATACGGTTGATATCTCTCTGCTCCTGACGGTCATAGACGCTGCCTTGTGTGTCTGGGCTGCGATCACACTGAGGCAGTGTTTGTGGATGGTTCTTGTTCTCACTGCGAGAACTTAACCATGGCAACATTGCGGTCGTGGCTTTCCTTCCTAAAAAGGAACGCCACTCCAGCCACCCCCCCTCCACGTCGCTCCTTCTTCCCACGGGATTGAGGATGACCTGGCTGGCAATGGAGACGATTTGGGGATGGCAGTGGGCTTGGTTTCGCCAACAAACCACCCGCCTCAGGGCACACATTAACAACTTACCCCCCAATCATGGAAATGAGTCAGCTTCCAAACAAAGGAACATTTCCCGCTTGGGAATTGCACCTTTCTCATTGGTCAAGCCAGACTCGAGAGGAGGGACCTCCATCAGGAGCTAAAAGGACACATCCAGCCTCTTACTCTTTCCCCTGGCTTTTCCCCTGACCCTCTGCTGCATGGTTGTGCTGACCATGAGGTTGCAGGCTGTCAGGCCTCAACACCTCAAGCCATGTGCAACTACCTGGACCATAGTGTAAATGAACACCAGAGTTCATCCTAATTTCTTCATTCAACATGGAAGAAATTGATTGCAACTTGAAAACATCGATTCGAGGAACCATCCAGACCCTCTCCTGTGACTGCATTCGGACTCTCTCAACAGCCAAGGCAATTGCAAGTATCGTACCAGTAACTAACTGAACTTCATTTAGCATAAGACATGAAAACCCCTTTGTAACAAAGGTGCTTTTAAACTGAGAAACGGATGGTTTTATCAGATGGTCAAAATGACTGTTTTCATAACTGCATTTCCTCTATTCTGTTCCGGTTTCACTTTATTTTCACTTTTCCCTTTCCCATGCATGATTGATTTTGTGTGTATGTTTTTGTTTAGATTAGTTATGTGTTCGTGTTTTAGTTAAATAAACTTTTGTGTATATTCTTGCAATCTTGTGATTCTGGTCTGCTTGTAAATCAATGTCAATTTAACGATTCGATCTCAGCTCCATGCTAAGAAAGAGTCATTTTTATGTGGTCATGAAAAATATCCTTTCTGAGAATTGATAGACAATCAATACTGATTGTTTGCTGGACAAACAGATAAATTGATTTTAATGTTAATTCAGCTACCAAAGTTCATTCTGTTAACTGATCCATTTGTTCATAATTAATTATAACGAGTTATGATTAATTATTCATGTTTCCCATTTAATGATGTTGACTGTGGTATATTTTGATAATTAAACTCATCCCTGTTTCTAAAAGATTTCACTTCAAAGATATACCTATATGTGTAATATTATTGTCCATAAGCATGAGAATAATAATACTCCAGTAGGAGAATCAATCATACTTCTCTTATTAAAGCTAATTCCCTACAGTAGAAATTGTGAGGTGAACGATTTTAATGGTGGAGAATTTATTCAGACAAATAATCTAGTTATTTGTCATTTATCTATATTATAACGGTTGTCAAATGCGCCTACTACCATCATAAATTTCCTTACATAGTAATGTAGAAATAAGACCATTTAATTTAATTCCTAGCTTACACATACTGTTTCCCTTACAAATAATTGTAATGTACCTGACACTTTAACCCGTACGTTCATATATTGGCGTGAGAATCTGGGCATGTTAACTGAATACTATTTATTTGTGCATTGTGGAACGCGTTAACGTTCATATGCATCGATGAAACTGTTTTCATTAGTGTTGACCCAGATAACAAATCACTGATGTTGGCTGCTATGGCGACAAAAGTTCACGTGAAGTCCTATAGAGACTCTTCCGGGGCAATCCACCCGCACATGCGCAACCTGCCGACGCCATATTGGATACATAGCATGGCTAAGCTAAAAGCATTAAACATTCAAAGAAGTTGTAAATGCAAATGTGTTTTTATTATCCGTATACAATTACGTATGTAATTATTTAATTATCTAATGAAGTTATGCTTCCGTCATCTGTTGTTAAAGTGCTGTGTTGTGGTTTCTTGCCTTTTTTGTTTTTCTGCCATGGCAATGTGAAGAACACAACAGACACTTGCATCTTGCAAACTTGTCACACGAACAATGAACATTATCCCATTAATTGTTCCATTGGAATACAGTTAGAATACTCACTTGCACATTTCAGATCACAGTCTCTGATGATGTAATATGTAAGTAGCGTTTTCCATTTTGCATGGGTAACTTTGACTGGTATATCCAAATACTATCCGGAAATGAAACGCATGTTAATTCAAGGTGTAAATGGGGCCTCAGTAATTTACAGCTCTACCAGGCTAAACATTGATTCTTCTCTCTGGACTACATAGTAATGAAGAGATTAATTCATCAGCTCTGAAGATACCCTGATCATTACACTTTAGCAATACAATTTAGGCTTGCATTGTTTTTAAAGGATTAGTTCACCCAAAAATGAAGATTATGTCATTATTTACTCATACTTATGTTGTTCCAAACAATATGCTGTTAATATTTCCATTGAACACTTTCTGAAGAATCTTCACGCCACACTTTTTTATACAATGATACAGTAGTTCCTTAAACCACACTGGTCAAGGTTAAAAAAGGAGTCAAAAACAATATAAAAGCACAATAAATGTAGTCCAAAAGAATGGTGGACTATTTTCCAAGTCTTCAGAAGCCGTATGAAAGCTTTGTGTGAGGAACAGACAAACATTTCTATTTTGTCAAAAAAAAAAAATACAATAATCTCCTTTTTGCGTTTCAATGCAAAAAATAAACATTCTATGGGTTTGGAATGACAAACGACTGAAAGTGATGACAGAATTTCCATTTAGGGGCAAATTATTCCTTTATGTCATATCCACAACTATAATATGGATCATATATATCTGATCCAGTTCAAACTACATTTACTGTATGTGTAAATGGGGCCCTAGTGAGGTCACAGAAAGATAGAGGGTTCTTGTTGTCATGGAAACTCAGTTATAATATATCATAAGCAGTAGATAATATGCCTACAAGTGTTTGGTGACCCCTGACCTCAGTTTGTTTGGAAACATTCAGTATTAATTTTTTTGCAACTGGCTGCAAACCAAACTATGTTTTAGCTGGTTTAAGCTGGTGTTTCCCTGCCTGGCCAGCTGAAAAGTGCCCTAAACCCCTCTAAAACCAGTACAGACTAGCCTGACCAGAACTGGGAGATCAACAAGAGCTTACATTCATGTCGCTTTCTATGGAAAAGGGCCATTCGTCAACGATTCACCTCTCGCAATTGCATTCCCTTTGGTGTGGCCTAAAGGCCTTCAGGCTGCTTTTTTCAGGATGGTTTTTTTTACTGTTTGTTCTTTCACCAGGGCCATCGTCAGATGGTCACAGATATCTCGGTTTCTCCCTTGACTGCAAAGGCATGCATTGTGATAACACTCCAAAAACCATGTTGATTGTGCATCAACCGTAACTCCACTCATTAAGAGAGTGCATCGTGCACAATAACAGATGAGAACCAGAAACCACCATGTAAGTGTATCTGTTTCATTCAGGAAGAGTGAGGGGATAAAAATATAATCAATACTGTACATCACTCGGGTGAAAACGGGCCATTAATTTGGGATTATTTCTGGTGGCCTTGACAAAAATAAACAATATGCTGCCAAAAAAAGAGACATGAGCAGCAATCACAAGTTGAGCCTGTGATTGCTTCCTCTATTGGAAATAAAGCGTGTTAGGGTATATTTGAGCTAAGAAAAAAACCTTCATACTAGAAACCTCATGCCTATTGAAACAAAAACATTTTGATACAAGGATTTTGTACTGTAATTCTTGTATCTTCTGATTATTAATATTTTAATAATTATTTCCTACTTAAGTTCCACAGTTATGGTAGCTAAATAAACAAAACACAAATGTTATGGCAAAAATCATCCATTCACATGTCTAATTTTGGTCAGTCAAATCAAGTTACACCTTCCACAGTTAATTTGCTTTAAACTCAGTTGCTGACTCTGGAAGTGGTATTCCCAATAAAAAATACAAATAAAAAAATTCAGGTGAGCTTAAAGAGCCTGCATAGAGAAGCAAAAAAAAAAAAGAATGTTGTACAACAAATGCATACATCAAGTATTCTGGTATGTGTGTCTATCCATCTCCACCATCTTGGGTGTTTTTATAGGCTCTCATAGCCCAGGTCCCCATGGCTGATTGGCCAGTTAGTGGATGGCTTGGCAGTGATTGGCTGGAGCAACTGCATTTGATTTAAAAAGCAGAATGGAGAAGACCTGGGGTGTATTCCAGAAAGCAGGTTATGTGACTTACCCGGGTAAGTTTAGGAGTAAGAAAGCGGATAACCTCTGCTTTCGGTTCCAAAAACGGAGGTAACTTTCGGGTTATGTAAGTAACCATAGCAACTGACTCTCTGAGGATAACCTGCTCCGGAGCAGGTTATGTTGCAGGGTTAGTTTGTTTCAGAGAGGTTTCCGAGCATGGCGTGCCCTTTTGATGAGGATCCTGTGGACGTAGAGGCACAGATTATACGAGAGTTTTTCCGCCGTGAGAGGGTGATAAGACCACGTATCGATGTATTTTCTTATCCTAACGAATATTTGCAAGAGCGCTATCGTTTTTCTAGGGAGTCGTTAATTTATTTAACAAACCTACTAAAACCACACATCTCAAACGTGACAAACCGCGGGTCAGCGCTTAGCGCCGAACAAATTCTTTGTATTGCTCTGCGCTTTTTCGCTACGGGGAGTTTTCTCTACAATGTGGGCGATGCAGAGCATGTGGGAAAGACAACAGTGTGTAGAGCCGTTCGTACAGTATGCATGGCACTGAAACGGTTTCTACACACTTTTGTACAGTTCCCTGGCCATAAACCTGTGCGCTTTATTAAAGAAGAATTCTACAGGGTTGCAGGTTTGCTCTCAGAAATTCTGTCATCTACTTCAATTAAATTACATTTCTTAATAGGTTTATTTTGACTGCACACACATAAAGGCTACACAGACTTCTTAAATTTGTAATTAATCTTAATTTCTGGGTTCCCAAACGTGATTGGGTGCATTGATGGCACCCACATTCCTATTAAAGCTCCATCTATCAATGAGGGAGACTATGTTAATAGGAAGTCTGTGCATAGCATCAACGTGCAGGTAGCTATATTTTGGCTCCTTAATATTGGTGTTACAAATAGGCCTAATAAACTTATTGTTCTCCACAGGTAATATGTGATGCAACCCACCTCATCACTAATGTTGAGGCAAAATGGCCTGGGTCTGTACATGACGCCCGAATATTTAGAGAGTCATCTCTGTGCAACAAATTTCAACAGGGTACGTTTTGTTAGACAAATGCTTGTAGTCTTTATTACATTTACAAAACACCTCAAACATTACAGGACACTTCTATGGTTACTTGCTGGGGGACAGAGGATACCCTTGCCTCCCCTATATGATGACACCCTACCCTGATCCTGAGCCCGGACCACAGACACGCTTCAACCTGTCTCACAGCAGAACACGGGCCAAGGTGGAGATGACAATAGGCATTCTGAAGGCGAGGTTTCAGTGTCTGCGTGGGCTCAGGGTCACTCCAAATAGGGCATGTGACATCACAGTTGCTTGTGTGGTACTTCACAACATTGCCACAATAAGAGGAGAGAGGCATCCCCCCTGTCCTGATGAAGATGACCTAGAACAACACCCATTGAATCTGGCAGACCACAGAGATGGCAGAAGGCTTAGAGACATGGTTTGTCAAAATCACTTTATTTAATGTGTTCTGTTTCTTTATATCCTGAAATAAAAGAGACAATGAAGATTTGTATTTATTGCTTTATACACACACAAAAAAAATAACAGATTCATGTTCACATATGATTCTCACCTTAAGGCGATGCTCCAGTAGTTCTATTTCAAGTTTGTCCTTTTTAATGGCCAGCCTTTTCTCCTCTATCTGAAGCTGTATAAGGTCCATTTCCATGTCAGTTTTTTTAATTTGCCTTAATAGATGGACCTTATACAGCTCCTTTGCAGACAACTAGGAAGGCAAAGTAAATAAGATGGTTAAAGAAGAAAATCTGCCACATAGTAACATTATGTAAATAAGGACAACCAGGGACAAGTTCTTACACTGCTAAGATTATGTGTAGAGGTAGATGGACCATCATCTGCATGTACATCCCCAGCTAGATTCTGTCACAGGACAAATTACACATTTTTCACTCCATCTAAAAAGCTATGCATTGTCCAGTATATGCATCATACCTCTGTGGGTCTCCCAGCACTTTCTAATTCTGTCACAGCAGATGTGGTCTCTTCATCATCATCCTAGAGTGGAAATATGCAAGGTTACTTTGTCTGGCAGACAAAGTGAAAGATCTAAAAGCAACTGGTTCTTAAAATGCATCACTAACAATTGTGACAGACTGTGTGGTTTCAGGAGGATCCAATAATACAATGCGTCCATCAGCAACTGCAAGAAAAAAAAAAGATACTCAATGTGTAAATTACTAAAGTATGACAGACACTGAATAAAGGCATTAGGAACATGCAAGAATAAAAAAACAGATTACTGTATACAGCATATGCTGTAAAATAGAATATGTATGCATAATGCACAAGTGAAACAATGACTGCATTTGGGAAGCATTTAGCCTTCTTCCTAATGACAAGAGTTAATAATGATCGTTTTGTCCAAACGTATGACTAAATAATCATAAGTACTAATATGGTATACCTACATTGTACCAAGTCACTTGAGTTGTTGTGGGAGGTAGCTAAGTCTGACGAAGTTCCCTCTGGAATACCATCAACCACAGGGCGACCTTTATTAAGTGAGAGAGCCAACTCCTCAGATGGGGTGAGAGGAGGTGGAGGTGGACCCCCGCCAGTTAGACGGGCCTCAGCCTTCTTTCTATTAGCTATATAGGAAGAATACTGTAAAAGTAACTTAAGACATTGATCTTACAACAGTTAAAATAAAATATTACCTTTTTGGAGAATGTTTTTGTGCTTCATTTTGACTTGGGAAAGAGTTCTTTTGGCTCCAGAAGGATTACACCTTATAAAACAAGACGCCTAAATATTTCTTGTCAATATACATTGCACTGTATTCTTAAGAAACTGATGTAGAGAAAAGTAAATGCTTGTCGAGTCATGCCACATGCTCAAAAAGACAATTGTTCAACTTTGCAAATTAACAAAAGAAAGGCAAGCATATTTAAAATGTAATAAAAATAAAAAAAACTTACGCATTTACTCTGTCAGTTATTTTTTGCCAAGCCAATTGTCTTTCCCTCGCATATGCAGCTGTATTGCTTTTTTTCATTATAATGGGCTTGAACTCCTCATAAGCCAACATTAAAACTTCTAACTCAGCTTCGGAGAAGTAGGCGGCACGCAACTTTTCACCCTTAGTTTCCATGGTGACTCCTGAATTCGGCGTTCCATTGAAAATGCCTTTATATGTTCGCCGTGCACGCGCATTAACTCGAGGTTATTAGCAGTAGGTTGATTAAACTAACTCGACACAGGTGTTTTGGAACCGACATACCACGAGTAAGCAGGTGATGGGTTAATCAACCCAGAGTTCAGGGTTAATCTGATGGTAAGTTAACCCAGCTTTCTGGAATACACCCCTGGGGTACTTCTCATTTCTGAAATAGATTAACTGCAGTCACATGGTTCTTATGACGTGCAAAATTCAAATGGAGGGCAGGAAGTGAAAATCAGAAGGGACGAGATGGAGAAAGTCCGTACTGTACTAGTTAAGATACTATTACAAGAGAAAGGTATAAACAGAAAATCACAACATATGTTTGACGTGATTCATATGTTATGAAGAGGAGCGATTTTTCAACTGAATACTTGCCTGCCATCGAGGGAGTAGATATAAGCAACTACCTTGTCCTCTAGACATCTTTCTACTCCAGAAAACAATTGAAAGCATACAAAAGTATGGAGGCATACAACTTTTTTGTTAGTGGTTGGGTCAATGACCTCGGGACCAAGGTGCTCCACAATGACTGTTGTTTGGTTTTCGCTTGGGTGAGTGGCATTTCTTTTTTGTCCTGTGGATTAACCTTGCAACAAACTTTAAACGCTGCGGCGCCTCTCGATGTTAGCGTTACGGTTGTTTACTTTATGTTATTATGTTAACCACTCTCAAAGGTCCACTGAAACGCCACTAAAAACATGGATCATCGTGAAACAAGACGGAGAGGATTTATGTTCGCCTGCAATGGCTTTGTAGTTAGCTTTGCTAACGTTACGTATTTTTGTTTAGTTACAGAGGTACGAACTTAAACAAAGAAAAGAAAAAACAATTACTTTACAAAGTACAGAAACAGCTAACATTACATAAACATAGCCACATAAGTTGTATTAACTTCCCTTTGACAAAGTGGTCACTGCACACATGAGCATTATCTGACTCGGCTTCTCCAGACCACAGACGCAGGTTTACAAGCCATTTTTTCCAGCATTTTTCAGTCAATTTCTTGCATTTTCCCCCTTATGAACAACAACTTTTGATACACGATAAAAGCTCCTTGTGGTTTCTCAGTTTGGTTGATTTGAGCAACCATAAACGATGCAAAACATAGGCATTTTGAGTTTGTGATAGTGCCTCCTATGTAGAAAATCACTTCCTGCCCTCCATCTGCATTTCGCACCACAGCAACGCAGTGACAAGACGTCATGTGCAAACAAGCTATCGTGCATCCTTGTTTCCTTTTCTTGCGTCCTTTCCTCGCTTCCTAGCACCTCCCTCTTAGGAAATAAGGAAAGGATGCGAGAAAATTAAATGTGTATGTAGGAATCAAAGCAAGATGAATTTGTAAAATGGAATGTCCTGCTCACTCAAGCGTCACTTAAAAGTGTTGTCTATGTGCAACAGCAGAACCTTTATTTAAACCACAAAGGTAAAACATTAATTAAAACTGTTGTGTCAGATGTAAAGGAGTAGGAGAATTTATACATGCATTAGGTGCTTTGAAAAAAAGTCTTCACCTCTTCCCACAAGAACAAAATTACAAGGTTTGTATTTAGTAACAAACTAAACAAGGGACAATGCATCAGCAATGACATTATTAATGCCTTTCCTATGTTTAATCCCTGTAGACTTGTACAATCAGAGACCATCTTTTTAAGCACTGGTTGTGCTTATACATGCAAGACAAAAACGTCATTGGGTTGTAATCTGTAAAGACTACTACAGGTACATGAGATGAACCATCATAGTCTTCGAAGTGTTGCAGAGCAAGTAGCCTTGCCAAAGCCTCTTTTTCAATTGTGGAATTCTTAAATTGATGCTTAAACTTATGGGAGAAATAGCACACTGGATGTCATCCTCATCCTCCTGTAACAGGACTTCTCCTGCACCAAAAGCACTTGCATCAAACACTAACTTAAACAGCAGATTGAAGATAGGACCAACAAGTACAGGTGAAATATCCAGCAGAGCTTTTACAGTGACAAATGCCTGTTAGCATTCAGATGTCAACTCAAAGTATCTACAGGGACTCGAGTAAATTGTTAAGTGGGGTAACAACAGTTGAGACGTTCTTACAACAACTTCGATAATACTGGCCATACCAAGACACCTACAGAGCTCTCTTTTTGTAATGGGAGCCGGAAAGGCAGTGTTTGCAGCAACCTTTTGTTTAACAGGCTGTACCTGTCCATGTCCAACCTATTTCCCAAAATAGGTTATGAAGGTATTCACAAACTCACACTCGGCAAGATTCAAAGTCAAAGCAGCTTTTGCAAGACAACTGAACACTTCTCTAAGAAGATTGGCATCATGCTTCCAGTCAAGTGAGTAAATGACCAATCCATCTAGATTACAATTAGGCATTACAATTCCATACGTCAGCCAGAACCAAGTATACCAACTGTTGCTGGAGCATTTTGCATCCCAAAGGCCATCACAGAGTACTGTAGGAAGTGTCACAAAAGCTGAAATGTCTGAGGTTCGAGCTGTTAAAGAAAACTGCCAATATCCTTTCCGTAAATCTAGCATCAATTCTTGGCAGCGGGTAAGAATCAGGTATAGTAACAGAATTCACCTTCCTGTTATCTAAAGGTACCATCTGACTTAGGAATATTAAACAAGGAAACTCCAAGAAGGACTGGAACTATGTTTAGCTAATCCATTCTCTAAGAGAAACTTAACCTACTAGCTGCATTATGTCATCTCATTAAACTTCTGACAAATACTGCAAATGAGACGATTTTTAATTTAACAGTTTACTGTTGTGAAGCACAAGAGAGTACAAGGTCATCTTCAATCTCTGGCTAAGCAGGAACAGAAACTACTACCACCAAAGACCTATGGGGCTCATTTTCATCAAAAGACACTGACTTGGCAAAGACACTTTGAGGTTGACATGGAACTTACCCTTTGTGGTTTTCTTTCTACATGTTCTCATCTACATGTGGCAGATGTTTTCTTTCTGGAGTATTAATTACATAGTCAGTTTTGCTCAGTTTTCTTGTCAAAGTGGCTTTTCATGGAGTTTTGTACAGAAGCAGGGTTCCTTTTGCTAAGGCAACAGCATCATTTAAGCATTTTCGCAAATGGCCGCAAAGAGTATGTCCAAAGACAAGTTCTGCAGGGCTAAATCCAAGTGACTCTTGTACAGCTTCACATACATCAAACAGAACAAAGGGGACACCGTCATCCCAGCACTTTTCTGTTGCCAAGGAGTACATGCGTATCAAAGAGTTTAATATCTGATGCCAACATTGAAGTGCACCTTGGGATTCAGGATGTTAGGCACTATACACATGGTTTAAAGCACATAACTGTTAATCAGAAGGTCACTGGTTTGATCCCCACAGCCACCACCATTGTGTCCTTGAGCAAGGCACTTAACTCCAGGTTGCTCCGGGGGGATTGTCACTGTAATAAGTGCACTGTACGTCGTTTTGGATAAAAGCGTCTGCCAAATGCATAAATGTAAATGTAAAATGCTTCAAAAAGTTTTTGTAATTCTTTGGTGACCAGACTATGCACTATCATGAGCCAAACACAACACCTGTGGTTGTAGAACTGAAGGAACTACAACTTGATAGGTAGCACTCTTGTCTGAATCTTTAGCACTTGGAGGAGATTACTTGCCCATTAACACATAAAGTGTCAACTTCCATCCATCCATCCATCTTCTATAGCTGTGTATCCTATGTAGGTTTGCGGGTAGTGCTGGAGCCTATCACAGCTGTCTCTGGCCGAATGCAGGGAAACACCCTGCACAGGTGGCCAGTCCATCACAGGGATAACACAGACAAACACATTCACAATCTCATTCACACCTACAGACAATTTAAGAGTCTCCAATTCACTTGACCTGCATGTCTTTGGACTATGGGAGAAACCAGAGTATCTAGAAGAAACCCACGCAAACAGGGGGAGGACATGCAACTCAGAAAAGGTCTCTAACATATAAACTGAGGAGGTTTTGAGTATTATCTTGGAGAACCCCTGCACTAGATTAGCACATTTTATACTCATGAAGGACTGGATTACAATGTTTTTTGTCATGTCTTTTCTTGCCTGTTGCACCAAGTGAGCCCCGGACTGCCACTAGTGCCCCCTCAAACAATAAATAAATAAAATAAATTGGTGCATGATGCTCCTGCTTCTTACATTGACTTTGTGAAATGCTACACCCCGAGAACGGAAGGGAGGATATTAATGCTAATCGGGTTTCTCTTCTCCATCTGTACAGAGAACAAGGCCTTTAGGAGCATCTAGAAGGCTCCATAAAATCAGACTGACATATTGATCAGACCACAATTAAGCTGCTCTATTCAGTAGGTGCCACCGTGAGGAATATTGCCCCAAGCTGCTGGATGCAAAGGAGGATTTTGGTGACATTTTGTCTTGTTCAAGTCTCTCTGGTGCATAGAATTACAAGACTGCCTTGTTTGCCAACAGCTACGAGGGATATAAGGAATAAAAATAACACAATCAACACAGAGTGGTAGAGGGTGATTTCACATGACTACATGCCAGAGCTAATGGTTAATGTCAGAGGTGATCCACTGTTAGTGATGTTAAAACCACAATGCCTCTGATTGTGAGGGAATGAATGTATCTGTGTTTATGTGTGTGTGTGTGTGTGTGTGTGTGCGCGTGTGTGTGTGTGTGTGTTTGTGTGTAAATGTGTGGTATTTAGAGGCTACAGCTGCAGATTTGCTTGTGTTGTTTTCTTGAATGCTGTGTCTTATACCATGATCTCCTTTTTCTTCTCGGGCAACGTACTGTAGAGTCGCTTTGTCTCTTTTATATTCATCTATGTACAGTACATCTCTTATAAAATCCTTTTGAGTCACAATTTATTTTATTTTCACAATTTTATTTATAGACATTCACATAGCTGTTTTTTATACAAAGTTTTACATAGATAAAAATAAATGTTCCAATTAGAAAAAAGGGTTTTACAGTCTGATGCCACAGGAAAACCTTTATAATCAAATAAAATGAAATAAAATCACTTTATTGTCACACTAACATGTACACAAGTGCAACAGTAGGTGAAAGTCTTGTGTGCAGTTCCGAGCAACATAGCGGTCATGACAGAGACTAGACATATACCAATTACAATAAACAACATATTTACACAACACAATAATAATATACAATGTACAGTAAACAATACACACAATATAGAATACACATACAATAAAAATAAAGAGTATATAAAAAATATATATACATTAGTTGTATTGTGGAGAATATAATTATGACAGTCCAGTGTTAGATATAAGATTAATAAAGTGCAGTGCTGATTATTGATCATGAGAGTTCAAGTGTTCAAAAGTCTGATAGCTTGGGGGAAGAAGCTGTCATGTAGTCGACTGGTGCGGGTCCTGATGCTGCGATACCGCCTGCCTGATGGTAGCAGTGAGAGCAGCCCATGACTCGAGTGGCTGGAGTCTCTGATGATCCTCTGAGCTATTTTCACACACCGCCTGTTATATATGTCCTGGAGGGAGGGAAGCTCACCTCCGATAATTTTTCTGGCAATTCGCACCATCTTTTGCAGGGCTTTGCGGTTGTGGCTGTGTTATTGCCATACCAGGCGGTGATGCAGCCAGTCAGGATGCTCTCTACAGTACTGGTGTAGAACCGTGTGAGGATGTGGTGGTTCATTCCAAACTTCCTCAGCCGTCTCAGGAAGAAGAGGCGCTGGTGAGCCTTCTTCACAACGGCCTCAGTGTGGACCGACCATGTAAGATCCTCAGTAATGAGGAGTTTCTCCAGGGGCTCCATTAATTGGGATGGGGCTGTGTTCTCTGTCTTTCTTCTTTTAGTCCACTACAAGCTCCTTGGTTTTACTCACATTGAGGGAGAGGTTGTGCTCCTGGCACTAGCATGTCAGAGTGTGCACCTCCTCTCTGTAGGCTGTTTCATCATTGTCAGTGATCAGACCTAGCACCGTCGTATTGTCAGCAAACTTAATGTTGGCATTGGAGCTATGTGTTGCCACACATCATGTGTGTACAGGGAATACAGGAGTGGGCTGAGAACACAGCCCTGCAGGGCTCCAGTGTAGAGGGTCAGTGATGAGGAGATGTTGCTGCCCATTCTAACCACCTGACGTCTGCCTGACAGGAAGTCCAGGATCCAGCTGCACAGCGAGCTGTTTAAGCCCAGAGCCCGGATTTTAACATCAAGCTTGGAGGGCACTATGGTGCTGAATGTTGAGCTGTAGTCAACAAACAGCATTCTCACATATGTGTTCCTTTTTTCCAGGTGGGAGAGAGCAGTGTGTATTGTAGATGCAATGGCATCATCAGTGGAGCAGTTGTGGTAGGCCAACTGCAATGGGTCCAGAGAGGTGGGCAGCACAGAGCAGATGTGTTCTCTAATTAGCCTCTCAAAGCATTTGCTGATGATGGGGGTCAGAGCAACAGGGCGCCAGTCATTTAAACAAGTGATTTTGGATTGCTTTTGTACAGGCACAATGGTGGACGTTTTGAAGCATGTGGGGACTACAGACAGGGAGAGGGACAGGTTGAAAATGTCCGTAAAAACACCAGCTAGTTGGTTCGTTGCACGCTCTGATGATGCAGCCCGGAATGCCATTTGAACCCACGGTTTTACGGGTGTTCACCCATTGGAAGGATCGGGTTACATCCACAACAGAGACGGAGAGTGAACCAACCTCTGTAGTGTGGACCACGAGTGCTTTCTCCATGAGGGCAGTGTTATTGTCCTCGAAACGAGCATAAAATATATTAAGCTCATTTGGGAGAGAGGCAGTGGTGTTCACGGCAGAGTTTTTATTCCCTTTGTAGTCCGTGATGATGTTAATTCCCTGCCACATACTTCTAGAGTTGGCGGTGTTGAACTGTCCTTCATTTTTGTGCCTGTACTGGTGTTTGGCTGCTCTGATAGAGTTATTAAGCACATTAAGTGCCACGCGAACATCGCCGTTTACCCATAGTTTCTGGTTGGGGTAGATCTGTATTGTTTTGGTCAGAACAATGTCCTGTACGCACTTCCTGTTGAAACACGTTACGCTATCAGCGTAAACCTCAATGTCTTCATCAGAGGTGGACCGGAACATCTCCCAGTCCGCGTGATCAAAACAGCCTTGTAGCATAGAGTCTAATTGGTTCAACCAGCACTGGATCGTTCTGAGGGTGGGTGCTTCCTGTTTCAGTTTCTGCCTGTAAGTGGGCAGAAGCAGAATGGAAGAGTGGTCTGATTTGCCAAATGGTGGGCGGGGGAGGGATTTGTAGCCATCCCGGAAAGGAGAATAGCAATGTTCCAAAACCTAGTCCCCTCGTGTGTTGAAGCTGATGTGTTGGTGGTATTTTGGTGTGATTGCTTTAAAATTGGCTTTGTTAAAGTCCCCGGTAACAAGGAACGCAGCCTCAGGGTGCGCGGTTTCCTGCTCACTTATACTCCCATACAGTTCCTTGAGTGCCCGGTCTGTGTCGGTTTGTGGGTGGATGTACACAGCTGTGATAATGACTGCTGTGAATTCCCTCGGTAGCCAGAATGGTCGACACAGAAGCATGAGATATGATTTGTTGATCATAAAACATACACCACCACCTCTGCTTTTACCTTAGAGGTCTTTCGCTCTGTCCGCTCGGTTACTGGAGAACCCCGAGTCTGGAATCTCTGCAGACATCCAGGTTTCTGTAAGGCCAATAACGCAGCAATCCCTCGTCTCTCGCTGGAAAGAGATCCACGCTCTCAGCTTGCAGAGCTTGTTGTCCAGAGACTGAACATTTTCCAGTAGTATACTGGGTAGTGGGGGTCGATTTGCACGACGTCTTACTCTGATGAGTATGCCGACTCTTTTTCCCCTTTTCCTTCTGCGTTTCCGCAGCCGGGCAGCCCAGACAAAGGGCGTGTTTGTAAAAAGCAGGTCGGCATTGAGGAATTTGAAGTCCGGTTTTCGGTGTGTGATTGCAGAACCAATGTCCAAAAGCAGTTGTCTGTCATATACAATAAGGCAGACAACATCCAAGACAAAAAAAAATAAAAAATGTAAACAAAACAAACAATAAACTGCAGTGTTGTGTCGGAGCTCGCAACACAGCAGCCATACTCGGCGCCATCTTGAGTCCATTATAAGTTCCACAATTCATTTTTTAATTCTCTACTTCAGTGATTCTCAACTGGTAGGTCACAACCTAAAATATGTTTCATGTCTGTTCTGATATGACAGACAGTTCTGTCACAGACAGCAGGGGAAAACAATGCTAATGCAAATAATAAAATGCAACTAGCCATACAGTATACTCGGTCATAGTTAGGATAACAAAATAAATATCAACTTTTAAAAGGAAAGAGAGAACAATACCCATATCTTTTTTGTTGACATTGAAAGCTTTAGATCCAATCAAACTCTGCAGTGTTTGAGTCAATTTGCACTTAACTCCACGCAAATAGAATGCTACAGACCAGTCTCTCTCATCCCATTCATGGCAAAAACACTTGAAAGGGCAGATCTCTCACAGAACAAAGCTAGTAGTCAGGCTTCAAAAGTGGACACTCCACCGAGACTGCCCTGCTGTCTGTCACTGAGTCACCGAGAGAGACAAAAGCTGAATCCAGATCATCCTTCCTGATTCTACTGGACCTTTCTGCAGCATTCGACAAAGTCAACCCTCAGATCTTACTCTCCACCCTCTCTTTGCTGGGCATCACAGTAACTGGTTTAATTCCTATCACAAACAGGATTGGTGACAAAGCGCAGCCTTGGCGGACACCAACTCCCACATGGAACGAACTCGACTTTGTGCCGAGGACACGGACACTTTAATCTGTTTTGAATACTATTCTGATGCTAGTGAAACTTTGTAATATGGCACTTTTCCACTTTATCACTGTCTCATTAAGATGATTCGCTTATGTTTTCCTCTTTTGTAAGTCACTTTGGATAAAAGCATCTGCCAAATGAATAAATGTAAATTTGTCTTTCACTTTGTAGAAGCTATATTAGACAAATTTGGCAGATGCTCATATGGACAGGTTGTGTGACATCCCATCATCTTCAAAAACCATTAATTAAACAATGCAAAGAAACTAAATACAGCCCAGACTACATTAAATGTGGATTCACTTACAGCAAGTATAAACATGCCAATTACAATGTGTTTTTTGCAATGCTGAAAGCACAAAACCATCAAAATTCAGTTTATATTTAGAAACAAAACACTTAAAATATAAAGACAAGCATTTTGAGCTTTATAAAAGAAAGCAATGGGATTTGAATACATCACAACAAATCATCTAAAATGTGCATCCTCCTCAGGAACTACAGGGATGGGAATTGTAAGGAGTCTTGATATATAATGATAATTATAATAATGATTCCTGTTCCTTGATGGTTTCATTAACAATTCTTGTCACCAAGAAATGCAATTTTTCATTCACTCAGGAATCTCACTACACTGGTTTCACATAATAGATAAATATAGATTCTATAGATTCAGTAAAGAGATTTGGGCTGGGTTCTAAAAAAATATATCGTTATTTTTGACGATATTCAATTTATATCTTGATAATTATGTATTGGGAGAGAGGATGGATGCCCGTCATAGAGCCTTGGACACTGCCGTCCACCCAGGGGAGTCCAGTCCCTCCTCGCCTCGTGGACTGCAGCCTTTCGCCACGTCCGGTCGGTCGGGCTACTCCGTCCACTGGTAAATGGCAGCGGCGCTCCCCTGGGTGGACAGCAGTGTCAAGGACGCTACGACGGGCATCCATCTTCCCTCCTGGGTTTCAGCTCCAATGCTTAGGGATTATAAGTAAAAGGAAGATGCGAGAAACGGCTTGATAATATAAATAAAGTTTAATGATTAACGTAAACAAAAACATACAAACATAAACACATACAGGGAAGCTGACTGTAGTTCTCTCTCTCCCAAACTGCCATCTCTGGTTGCCTTCATCCCTCGCTCACCTCATCAGGCTGATTGAGGTCCGGGCATTTGTCATTCCGGACCGGCCCGGCCCTCCTCTACGCTACACGACTCAAATGGCTTTTTTCTTCTTCTTTTTTAAATCAGAAGAACAATAATTTCATCCAAACAACCATCGTGGATAAAATGTATTAAAGGCAGTGAATAAAAATCTATTTCAAAATAACAAAGGCATGTTTCCTCACAGTTTTTCACTAAATTTACACAAGGGGGAATGAGATCATATATATGAGATCATACATATATATATATATATATATATATATATATACACTCACCTAAAGGATTATTAGGAACACCTGTTCAATTTCTCATTAATGCAATTATCTAATCAACCAATCACATGGCAGTTGCTTCAATGCATTTAGGGGTGTGGTCCTGGTCAAGACAATCTCCTGAACTCCAAACTGAATGTCAGAATGTGAAAGAAAGGTGATTTATGCAATTTTGAGCGTGGCATGGTTGTTGGTGAAAGACGGGCCGGTCTGAGTATTTCACAATCTGCTCAGTTACTGGGATTTTCACGCACAACCATTTCTAGGGTTTACAAAGAATAGTGTGAAAAGGGAAAAACATCCAGTATGCGGCAGTCCTGTGGGAGAAAATGCCTTGTTGATACTAGAGGTCAGAGGAGAATGGGCCGACTGATTCAAGCTGATAGAAGAGCAACTTTGACTGAAATAACCACTTGTTACAACCGAGGTATGCAGCAAAGCATTTGTGAAGCCACAACACGCACAACCTTGAGGCGGATGGGCTACAACAGCAGAAGACCCCACCGGGTATCACTCATCTCCACTACAAATAGGAAAAAGAGGCTACGATTTGCAAGAGCTCACCAAAATTGGACAGTTGAAGACTGGAAAAATATTGCCTGGTCTGATGAGTCTCGATTTCTGTTGAGACATTCAGATGGTAGAGTCAGAATTTGGCGTAAACAGAATGAGAACGGATCCATCATGCCTTGTTACCACTGTGCAGGCTGGTGGTGGTGGTGTAATGGTGTGGGGGATGTTTTCTTGGCACACTTTAGGCCCCTTAGTGCCAATTGGGCATCGTTTAAATGCCACGGCCTACCTGAGCATTGTTTCTGACCATGTCCATCCCTTTATGGCCACCATGTACCCATCCTCTGATGGTTACTTCCAGCAGGATAATGCACCATGTCACAAAGCTCGAATCATTTCAAATTGGTTTCTTGAACATGACAATGAGTTCACTGTACTAAAATGGCCCCCACAGTCACCAGATCTCAACCCAATAGAGCATCTTTGGGATGTGGTGGAACGGGAGCTTCGTGCCCTGGATGTGCATCCCACAAATCTCCATCAACTGCAAGATGCTATCCTATCAATATGGGCCAACATTTCTAAAGAATGCTTTCTGCACCTTGTTGAATCAATGCCATGTAGAATTAAGGCAGTTCTGAAGGCGAAAGGGGGTCAAACACAGTATTAGTATGATGTTCCTAATAATCCTTTAGGTGAGTGTATATGTTGTTTTTTTTATTGTTAAACTGTTTGTGAATGAACAATGTGGAGCTTTTATTTTGGCTCTTTTTATTTTATTTTTTCACAGAAAGTGTTAAACCTACAGGTTATGGTACTTTTCTTTCACAATGCACATAAACTGCTATAAAACCGCTAAAAACACAGAACAGAGCACCTTCTGAAGCACACACAGACATGTTTTCTGTCTTTCACCGCAGCCTTTGCACATTTTACAAAGCAATTTTTATTTTATTTTGATTAATTGTGCAGCCCTGAAGGATTGTAAAATTAGTCAACTGATGCTCTTTATGAAACATTAATGGCCAAATTAAAAGCATATTATAATCACCACCATAAACAAGATATTGCTGAATTTTATTTTGTCAGCAAAATCATTGCGATTATATTGTTAATATTTTATATATTGCCCAAAGTCTTGAAAATCATAGAGTCCATTGTTTGTTTGTTTTTTTAATGGAACTGGTTCCATATAAGAACTGGTTATCGGTTCCCACAGTCATGTGATACATTCAACCCTTAACAATGAAGATGGCGGCCCATCGACCTTCCCGTTCAAAGGTGACGGGAAGTTTACTCGGGAATAGCTGTCCGGCACCTGAACGTGAAAACATCAGTGTGGATGGAGAGCGTTTCGAAAATGGAAATGACGTTATCAAATTAATGTCAACGTAGCATCAGTATGCATCAAATCAAGTCTGTTTCACTCTGAAATACATCACATTACAGAAATAAAATATTCAGTGAACGCTGTTTGATGTTGATTTTAAAAACAGAGAATACCGCATTTTTACATATCCAAAGAACCAAATTACAAATTTGAGAACCCTACACAGTTAAAAAAAAAAATTATGAGAAGAAGGCTTTGCTTATTTTTAATCGTGTATCACAACAAAGTAGTTGCACTACATACAGCTGAATCGCAAAGTATGTGCTCCTTGACCTCTGAAATTTTAATACACTTCTGCTAGCGGGCCACATTACCAGACACATTCCTACTGGCTCACATGTCATGTCAGCACCAATGGTGTTGCCTTTAAAACGATCCACATCACTCGCCTGACAGGTGCAAGTTTATGGGCATAACCCCCACAAAAGCTAATGATGCCAATTGTACCTTGTAAATCCAAGCAACCACAAAGAACTCTCCAAATGTCAGTACTTTTATTCTTTTTATAAGCATGTCTACATCAATGAACTTAACATTTCAACAATTTCAAGTAGCTGCTGGCGCTAACATGCTAAATCGTGTGATTAAATTAAGCTCTGCAGAAACCACAGAACTCTTATCTCTTAACTGTTCAGTGGAAGGATGCGAAGAGATCTCTTCCGTCACATCTCTTCTGTCTCTGCTTTCTTTGTCTCTCATCTTTCTCTTTTTGTTTCAAAACTGAAGTGGATTTCAGGGGATGTCGAAAGTGGAATGCTTTTCTTCAGGCATGGTCTGGGATTGCTGTTTGCTTTGTTCATTTCACACACATTGTGAACTGAGTTTTATTTTTACTCCATGAGGCAACAGCAGTGTCTAAACCTTTTCATGAATCTCACAGATAATGAGATGATGAAAAGTTTAGAATATGAGACAGTTAATTAAAAGACAGCTAACCTGTTTTACATACAGTTAATCAGTATTTCTCATTCATTTCCCTCTTACAAAAGTTGGCAATGAATTCAGTTGGGGAAACTGGGCAATTGTAACATGGAGTAATTGACACTTCATTAAGCCCAACCTTAAAAACTTTTCTGACCAATCCTGTCTTAGCAACTGTTGCCCCACCACCATTTGACAAGCGTTTGTCTTTTTACAATGAGAGTATCAATTAAATTTGATCCAAATTATCCAAAAATATGTAAAACAAAACAAAAACAAAAACAAAAAAACATTTCTGGGTCACTTGTAATAGTGAAATGAGGTACCTAGAGAGGATAACACTTCTCATTATTTTTTTTAAATAAATATTGAGAAGAGCATACTATGGGTTAAATTGTAATTCCTCATTCTCATATGAACATGTATGACATCAGCAAGGACACCCTATATTCCCTCCCTTCTGTATGCAGACTCATCGGCTTCTTGGATGAGGCTAGTGATGACTGTAGAGTCATCTGCAAACTTCAGGAGCTTAACAGAGGGGTCCTTGGCAGTGCAGTCATTTGTGTAGAGTAGTGGGGAGAGCACACATCCCTGTGGGGCGCAGCATCAAAATGAGTGTATTATGAGATGTTATAAGCAGTTCTGTTCACTTACACTAATGTTATCAGATGTGTAATCACTATCAAATGACGCTTTTCTCTTTTCAAGTGACTGTGATAATCATTTGCCTTAATTCTGATTCACAGTCTGCACAGTTTTTAGTCAAATTACTGTGTAATTTAACAATTGCTTTGTAAAACAAAATGTCAGATAAATATGCGTTACAATGTCACTCTTCATTCCACCCCACGTAATGATATTATCCATTTCGTTAATGACAATATTTAGCCAAAAACCATGCAGTTCACGGTAATCTCCCATTCTTTCTTTCTTCTTTCTTAAAAAAGTTCTCTCTTGAAAAAATTAAATTAGGTCAAAATATCTAGTTATAGATGTTCTACCCAAAGGAGTTTGTTACTCATTAGCTGATAAATATATATTAGTCTAAAGGATTTAATCAATTTCCAGTATTGATTAAATTACTTCATCGAAAAAAGTAATGTTATTACTGATTAATTTAATTTTAAAGTTACTTTCTATAACACTTTTCATAGATAAATATGTTTTTCCACGCAATAAATTCAAAATAATGTCTATATTTCATTCTTGTTGCATTGTTGCAACCCCTTCAGCTGTCACAGAAATACAAAAAGACATATGTACATATAAATTCATATTTTAAATATATTATAAATAATATTATTTTAGAAATATGTGTAAACAATGTAATGACTTTAATTGAAAGTCAGAAACTATAATCTAATTAAAATAATTTGAAATGTAATTACATGAATTTAATATGTAAATGCGTTGCACTACTTTTTGACTAAAAATTAATTAGATTACAGTAAATAAGTTCCTTGTAAACAGAATACACCCAACACTGGACATTTTAAATAATTATAACGTTTTTAAAATATTCTAAAGCATATTATTCCTAACATCTTAAAAATAACTAGAAAAGTAAAGTTTGAAACTTTGAGTTTGGCTTGAAAAAACCTAGTCTGAATGTTTTAGATAGTCAAGTCATTTTTATTTTTATAGTGCTTTTCACAACACACATAATTTCAAAGCAGCTTTACAGAAAATTATGCATTAACAAAAAATGTAACTGTAATATCTATAAATTCTTAGTGTGATCATTGTATAGTTTGATTAAATATGATTGTAAATTGTGTATAGAAAATAAATAATTAAATAAGCAAGCTAAAGGTGACTGTAGCAAGGAACACAAAACTCCATAAGGTGTAGTTTAATGGACAAAAATAACCTTGGGAGAAACCAAGCGTACTGTGGGAACCAGTTCCCCTCTGGCTGAACAACATGAATATAATGCCAATATTATTTATGTGCAGTGCAAGCAATGGTTTTAAATTTGTAAATTAATTAAGCAAGGGATAAAGGCGGCCGGTGACGATGGTTCGAGAGAGAGAGATCAATCACGAACATGTCCGTTGGCTTAGTGCTTTGTGTTTAAGTTCTCATTAAAATATTATTTACGTTGACAAGCCGGTTCACCTCCTCCTTGCCCATCTGAACCCCATGTTACATTGGTGCCGAAACCCGGGAAGGAGGAGGGATGCCCATCGCAGAGTCCTTGACACTGCTGTCCACCCAGGGGAGCGCCACTGCCATCTGCCAGGTGACGGAATGGCCCGACCGCGGGGAAAGGCCGCCGTCCGCGGGGCGAGTGGGGACTGAATTCCCCGACCGCCTGGAGCGAGGGTGCCGCTGCCGGGGGCGGAGGAGTGCCCTGCCGTCACCAGAGATGTGGAGGGGTCAAGGGAAGACCGCCGTCCGCAAGGGGAGGAGGGAAGTAACTCCCTGACCGCTCGGAGCGGTAGGGCCGCTGCCAGGAGCGTAGGAATGTCCCCACGCATCGCCAGGAAAGCGGAGGGGCATTCTGTCCGCTGGGGGTCGGAGATTGACTCCGGTTCGCCCGGAGAGGAGCGGCTGTCATCTGCCGGAGAGTGTGGAGGAGTGTTCGAGGACCACGTGATGGTACATCAGAGAACCGGTGAGTGAGTTTTTTATATTAAAAAAAGGACATTATTTTAGGAAGGTGATGACATTTAGTCTCAGATGAAGAAGAAGAAGAAGAAAATAATAATAATAATAATAACAAGTTTAAATAGTAGATTAGTAGTCAGGCCTTTTCAAGCCAAACTAAATAATTCTATTTAGTTTTATCTAATAAGCATTAAAACAATTCATTTTGATTTAGTTCTGTTAAATTATATTTTTGACTTCAATTAAACAAGTTCATTTAGGTGTTACCACATGAAAAAAAATGTTTTAGGTTAACTGATAAAAGATTTTACAGTGTTTTATGTTGTGTCATGTTTCTAACATAAAAAAAATGGCAGGATTTTAAGTAGTCTATGAGTCATAAAGGAAATTGAAAAAATAAAATATAAATTGCCCCCTAGTAATTTTTTGTTAAAATGTGCTTTAAGGAGAGTTTGGTTGCTCTTATCCTT
Source organism: Moxostoma hubbsi (assembly GCA_032164185.1). Taxonomy (NCBI): domain Eukaryota; kingdom Metazoa; phylum Chordata; class Actinopteri; order Cypriniformes; family Catostomidae; genus Moxostoma; species Moxostoma hubbsi. Next base: position 10,792,805 of record JAVLUX010000026.1, read on the forward strand.
GACTCATAGTAGATCCTCCACAACAAAGCATACCAAACATTTAGGTCAGGTAAGCGATTACCTTTTCCCTTTTGTCTTTTGTTCTTGCCCTGTTTAAAAGTCTGTTTGAATGTTCTGCAACTTTAAAACACGCATCCTCTGGGTAGGAATATGTGGATGTTAATGTACAGCTCAAAGTTTTGAAGCTAAGAAACGATCCCTCCACTACTGAATAACATGACTAGCCTATTACTGTCAAGAAATCGTCCAGATCGGTGGTCTAAGAGCACTATGGTTTCAAATTGGCCCCTTGTGCATTAGTCATGAAATATACATAGCTCAAAGCATGGCACTAATTAGTTTTATTCTTTACTAAATCACTGACCCGAGAGATCACATTCTGCTACTGCTACATGAAGACACCCCCACAAATAAATTACATACTAATTAAATATAATTACACACTAATATATATGTACAAGACCTGCAGAGTAGACCTTGTTTCTCATTTGTAATTGCATTCAATTAATTGTAACTCATTTAGCTAATTTCCAAATAGTAATATGCATTTTAAAATTCCTTTTTATTTTTTATTTTAGCTACGTGTTTTGTGTAGCAAATGATTACTTGAGGACATAAGACTGCTTTGCTGGGAACAAATGTATTATAGATCTAAAATAATTTATTTAAAATGGCACATTGACTCCAGATTGATTTTTTTAAGGCCAGTGCAGAGTCAAAAGTAACAGGTGGCCAATATCCAATGGTGAGTCACAACCCGTTTGATTCGGGAAAACACAACTGATAATCTCAACAGCAGAGATGATGAGGCAGTTTTATGTCCTTTCTATTTTTAACCAGCCTTTTCTAAGAGGAGCTATCCCAATGCTATATGAAAATAATAAAACATTATCATCCACAAACCATATCATTGTTCATTGTTATAGTTAATAAAAGTCTTATCAACTTTTTAATGAGATAAGAGACCACTTCCCATATCTTTAGTTGTTCAGGTCAAAGGCGGTGCATAAAATCAAACTCTGCAGGTTGAAAATAGCCAAATTAGATACAAACATGGACAGGTTGTGTGATATAGCCTCATCATAATAGAGAGCCCTGAAGAAAACTATGCAAAGTAACATAAAATATGACCTAGACTAAATGCAGGTTCATATGGTTTGTGCATTTACAAATGTAATGCAATATACTGCATATTGTTGGGAATGTACAGTTGATAACAGTAATTTTAATGCATTTTAAAGTTTGATTTTAAGGACATGTTTGTTAACTTGTGTCTGAAACTATTTTGGTAATATACTGGATCACCATTTGATGTCCAATGTAAAATCTCGGTGCTGTGGCAAAACCAGAAGTGAACCATGAGCTAGACTATTTGGAATCTAGACCATTCTAGAAGCTTTTCGGCATGTTTTATGACTTTCAAATTAGCACAAGCAATATAATATAAGCAATATACTGAAGAATGCATTTAGAACGATCCCATGATTTTCTCGGAGGCAACGATTCTATGCTCCATTCAGCCACTATACAATGAGCTTCTTATAAGAGCAGAAAGCAGCCCTATCTAATCACCCCCTATTGGATTAAACCCCAAGAGAGCTGAGCTTTATACTTTAAACAGATTTCCTTTTTGTCTTGTAATAATGAGAAGCATAGGTGCTGATTTCAGGGAAGATAAGAAAACCAATAAATCATGTATATCACTCAACTGTCGGTTGCACTAGATTTGCCATGAAGGGAAGCTCCTTTAAAACCCATTCATGATGCTAAACAAATGCATCTTGCTCATGTAATTGATTTTAAACACAAACACCATCATCAGTTGTGCAACCTAGTCTTATAGAATGAACGTTATTATAACAAAATTTTTGCAAACTGAGTTTTACATGCTGCTTTCTACGTTTTGCTGAAGCTTCCTGGTGAAATTAGCAGTAGAGGCTCTACAACAACTGTGCGTTTTATTCACTTTTACACAAATCAAGGGTACTATGCTGTTTCTAACTTTATAAACACATCTTTTTCGATCTATTACTCACACCTTGATATGCTATAGAAACACTTTTACTGTAACGCATAATTTGAAAAACAACACATTTTAATACTTGTATTACAGACCCACCTACATTTACACACTGAGTCCAATGTGATTATCTTCTGTGGTTGCTCACCTGTTACAGTGTTGGACTTTGGATTTGGAGCCCAGACAAGGACGCTCTAAACGAAAGTGAAAGTGAAGCGAAAGTGCCATAGAAGCAACACAAAATGACGTGGTTGATTTCAGTAAATGTGCTTTTCATGCTGAATTTGCTTTTAAAACATTATCAGTTAGGTGTTAGTTTAGGGTAAGGATGTCTGTTTTGTTCACCTCTCATTTATCTTTTTGAACACTATTGGGTAGGTTCAGGTTCAAATTTTAGGTTAGGGAGGTAAGTTTTAAATTAAAACATCCATCTAATATTCACCTTAAAAATCTTGTCTTATTACAACATAATTTCACTCGCATTTGGTGCCCCGTGCTGGACATTATACTGGGAAACTACAGCAAAACATGTAATGAGGCACGTAATTTTGGTTTGCAAAAATGTTCAACCATAGTCAAGTAAACTTCATGAAATCAGACTGAAATCTTACATACTGAGAAGATGCGAGAAGAAAACACAGCAGACTGCTAAAACATTTATACAGTTTATCAGTCATTATGCACTCAAAAACAAATTCTGCTATTGACCAAACAGAATAATTTATCCCTTAGAGCTGTGTAATAACTATTTCAATCTTATAAACTTCAATGTATACAAAGCTGTGGTGCAGTGGGCTATGAACATGCTCTGGAACGTTTGCTACTGGGAACCAGGTCTGAGTCTGACCTGGTTAATGTTCTTATTATATTTCTTCTCTTTCACACCTACTTTAATCTAAAGTAAAGGCTTAGCCCAATAAGAATAACTTAAATACATTTTTGTTTGTTAACTTGTTCTGGAGTTCTAGATCAATGAAAAGAGAATACACAGGTGTAGCGAGTTAACCAATATATTGCAGAGGCCAATAAATCAAATAAACATATTTGGTATATTTTAATGATTAGCATCGGCCGATGCATTTTCCCATTTGGCCGATTAGTTTTACATTAGCTAGTGATGTTTAAAGTGTTTATGCATTTGATTCTCTGGATTAAACTAAAGAAATGGAAGCTTTAGCATAAGTTCTGCCAGGAAGACTCAATTGTTACGTCACTCATTACCTTCTCATCTATCCAATCGCGTTCTAACACTTGCAGTATAAAAGATGGGTACTTACACATGTCTGAGTTCACAGATGCTGACGCTTCCGTTCATTGTCGCGTCAGCTGCTGATCAAACACGTCTAAGGACACGCAATTCGTTTGCGTTTACTATGATTCTGACGATGATTTCGTCCCGCCGTCTCCTCCTCCTGCTCGCCGCTGCTCACGCATCTGTGCCGTACTTCTCCATGGGCGCACTGGTCATTCCAGGCACGGTCATCGCTCTTGAGGACGCCGGCATACCGGTCAGCCAAGGCCCTTCTAGAGAAATCTTCTCCTTCTGGCCCAAAACACCCTGGGTAATCCGCCTGTTTCACCTTTTTCGTTTTCAAAAGCTCCAACTTCGTCAGCTCAGCTAAAACCAACTGGCAAGAAAAGATCGGCTAAATCATCCTCACCTCGTCTATCAAAAAGATCATCGCCGCCCGCTCTGTACCATCTCCTCCGCTGTCAACTGAACCTACAGACATGAATTACCAGATTTTCTCTGCAGTTCAAAGCCTTTCTCAAACCGTTAACGGACTGGAATCTAAAATGTCGGTTTTTTCAAGCATTTCTTCATCAACCCTAACTTCAGCTCAGATCCGGCCTCGAACTCTTCAACGATTCTTCAGTTTTCAACCCCATCCTTTCGGATTAAGCAACCCTTCGAACATGCCTTCTATTTCTTCTACTCTGCCTGCTTCTCTACCAACGATCCAGACGCCATTTCAAGATGTCTCCGCTTCACCGGCTCCTTAAAATTTCAGTTTATCCACAGCAACTCCAGCTCAAGCTTCTGGTAGGCGTTTTGTTTCCCCAGCTGCCGCATCAGTGTCCCCACAACCAAGAGCCATCATTATCCAAGGTAAAGATATTAACTTGGCCTCATTTCTGCTTCCGTCATCTGAGGCCGGCAGGAAAATGGTCAACTGTGGTGACGTGGCAGTCCCTCTTAAAACCTCCGATCCTCACCTTCAACGTAATCTCTCGTTTGGCGAATTTGTGATCGCTTTTAGTATCTACAGAGACTTTTTTGTGCCAAAGTTATCCCGAGAGAAGGGAAGAGTTAGATCTCTATCTAATCATCATTGCAGTCTTTAGCAAGTCACGGGGGCACGTTATACCACTGCTCGTTCGCCATTTAAAAAAAAAAAAAAAAAAAAACTTTAGCCTGTACCATTTGCAGTGCTCACAGCGTTCGCATGCAATGATCCGGCATAAGACTCTCGCCGCGTGGCAAAATTTAACGGCGTCCCTGTTTTCATACCATGCATCTGTCTGCTCCTATTTTCCGTCTTCCCAATCTTAAATCCTCGACATATTTAAACAGGTATTTAGCGATATCGCCGTTCCCCTCGAAAAAAAAAAAAAAAAAAAAAAAATCAATGGGCCCTTCTACTTCGCTCAAATTCCTTGGCATTTTCCTAGTCTCGGTTTAAATGCAAGCTTCTCTCCCTCACGAAAGCTTTTAAGGACTAGATCCTTCCTGGAAACTTTTCCCTCTGTATCGTTTCGAACATGACGTGCTTTCGTTGCTCGGCCACCTTAATTTTCTCCATGAGCATAATTCCTCAAGGTAGGGATTTCATTTCTCGGCCGCTAATCAGATCTGATTGATCTCTTTGAATGACTGTTATTTTAAATGTTAATGAGTTAGATTTCAGTCACTTCATGCTTTTTAAATCATGTTTCTTAATGTCTTCAAACGAGAATAGTGTGCTCTCGTGCGTGTCTCGTGTGTACTTGTGCGGGTTCATTTAGCACTGTGAGACGAATGGATGCACCAGAGCCCTGGAACTCAATCCGCCCTGTCTGTGTTCTCGAACCTACCTGCTTGTTATTCTCATTTTAAATATGGAGTCAATTATATATTTCTGCTTATACAGTCTTCGAGCTCGGAGTTTAATGGATTTGTGTTTTTAGTAATATAAGTTCACATCTTTTATGTTTGATGTTTTTCGATGCCTGAAATAATGAATAAGTGCATTTCTAATTAACAACGACGCCAATGAACACTGTTTCAGTCCCCTTCTCCTGTATGCAAAAAAAAAAAAAAAAAGGCTAAACTTGAATTAGACTAACGATTATTATTAGTCTCGTGCAAATGACATTTTTTAAAGTGCTGCATCATTGTGCGATGCTGGAAGGAGTGGTTGCTCAAGTGGGAAAATATACGTCTTCCTTTTTGTACATGTGCTGGAACATATTTGCTGTGTCTAAAAACCCAGATAGCATTTTTGTGGACATTATAGACGTGTTTACATGATCGCACCTGAAATGCCCAAATATGCCGTTTATGTGGGCAGCACACTTGTTTTTGAGGCAGCTATTTGAAACGTCCTGTTCCTCCTGTTTAGAGACTGTTGCGCAGACACCTGCAGCCCAGCACCTTGTGATCTTCACCTTGGGGTGTAATTGCAGCATTTGTCTTGATGGAGTGATTTAATAAGTACCGCATATTTATATTTGTACTACTTTTCCGATGCCGCCCCCTCTATTGGCTGCGGGGGGTTCTTTCAAAGGCAATGGTTCGCAGAAAAATGGCCTATTGCTTTTCCTAGCTGTCTTCTGGATCTGTTTCTTCCGCACTCTACGAAATTTATCCTCTAGTTGTAGCCAGCGTCATCTGGGGCTCAGCATCGGTTATTTTGCCAGACTATGATGCCTTTCGCGAGACGCTTAATCCGGCAATCTGTCTGAAACCTAATCTATACCTTCCTCCATCTGTAGATTACTAGCAGGCATTCAATTCTACGCAAATATTTCAACCCCGACTTTCCAAGTTTATTCACCGCTTCTCCTATTCGTTCATTGCTCATGCATAAGCAAATCCTCTATCATTCTCCACATAACAGCCGCCATTTACTTTGCCTTATTGCAAAACTAATCTTCTATTCGCAAAGGCTTTTTTCTACATACATCAATATTTTGCTAGAAGCTGTGTTTCTAACTGCTTTCTACGGTTCTATGCGTCCAGGGGACTTTACATCAGCTACCAATTATTTTGATCCCGCTCGTGATCTGTCCTTCTCCGATCTACTCCTTTCATCTAATTCTTCACTCTCTTCCTTAAGCACTCTGAATGATTCCAAGGTTCCGGCATCACGCTAACCATTTCAATTTATAACAATTTTGTCCCTTCTCATCTATGGCTAAATTTCTTAATTTGTCAGAAATCTCCTTATTTCTACGTCAGCTATCATTCCTCGGGTAGATAGCGTTTCTCCGCCTTCGAGTCTCTTATAAGTCCAGTCTCAAAAACTATCCTCGAAGCTCAGCAAGCTCCTATAACGGTCCAGGTATATACCTATGCAACTACTGGTGGTGGTGTCATGCTCTTTCACTATCTGTCATAGTCCTAGCTCACTAGAACTAATACTATATATATATAAAAAAAAAAGATAATCTAAGCATATATATATATACATGTTCAGTGTGGTCTACCGTGACCGTGTAGCCTAATGTGGCCTTGTCCCGTGGTCTTGTGGCCAGTTATGGCCTTGGTTCCGTGTGGCCTCGTGGCCGTTGTCTCTGTCCTACCTCGTCTCAGTGTGGGCTCACGACATCGCGGCCCCATTCTATGTTCAGTGGGGTCTACTGTGACCGTGTAGCCTAATGTGGCCTTGTCCCGTGATATTGTGGCCAGTTATGGCATTGGTTATTTGTGGCCTAAGGCCGTGTCCATGAGTGATTCTGTCTCTGTGTGGCTTTAGCAGCCTTGTGGCCCAGCGGGCCTTGTCTCTGTGTGGGTCTAAAGGCTTTGTGGCACAATGTTGCCTTGTCCTATATGTAAAAAATGGCCAGTGGTCTCGTGGCCCTTACCGGCATTGGTTCTATGTGGCCTAGCGGCCGTTGTCTACGTTGCTTGTTCCGTGTGGTCTATAGTGGCCTTGTGGCACAATGTTGCCTTGTCCTATATGTAAAAAAAAAAATGGCCAGTGGTCTCGTGGCCCTAGTGGCATCGGATTTATGTGGCCAAGGGGCCGTTGTCTGTGTGGCCAAGCGGCCTTGAGGCACTGTAGCCTCGCTAAAAGATGGCCATGTGGCCCTCGTGGTTGGTTTTGTGTGGCCTCGCGGCCTTGTCCAGTCTACCTTGATTTATGTGCGGTACTAGATGTCGTTGTGGCTGATTGCCAGCCTCGTCTCTGTGGTCTACTAAGGCCGTGTGGCCGTGTGGCCTTGTCTCTGTGGTCTAGCAAGGCCATGTGGCCAGTGTGGCTCCGCTTTGTGGTCATTAGGGCCGGTTCTATGTGGCCTAAGGTGGCCCGGCTCTGTGCGGCCCAACGTGGCCTTGTTCTGTGTGGCCCAAGGTGGCCTCGTCCTGGCAGCCAGGCGGCCCAGTTCTATGTGGCCCAGTGGCTGTTGTCTACGTCGCTTGTTCCGTGTGGTCTATAGTGGCCTCGTGGCATATCGATGCCTTGTCCTATATGTAAAAAATGGCCAGTGGTCTCGTGGCCCTAGTGGCATTGGTTCTATGTGACCAAGCGGCCGTTGTCTGTGTGGCCAAGCGGGCTCGAGGCACTGTAGCCTCGCTAAAAGATGGCCATGTGGTCCTCGTGGTTGGTTCTGTGTGGCCTCGCAGCCTTGTCCAGTCTACCTTGTTTTTATGTGCGGCACTAGATGCCATTGTGGCTGTTTGCCAGCCTCGTCTCTGTGGTCTAGCAAGGCCATGTGGCCAGTGTGGCTCCGCTTTGCGGTCATTAGGGCCGGTGCTATGTGACCCAAGGTGGCCCGGCTCTGTGCGGCCCAAGGTGGCCTTGTTCTGTGTGGCTCCAGGTGGCCTCGTCTCTGTGTGGCCTTGTCATCTTGTGATCTTCAACGGCTCGTTTCCACTGACTCTCCTGACACTATATTAGCCTATTTCACAGTTATGTCTCTATTCCTTCATGCTCATTTCCCTTCGATTCATTCTCAGGGATAAACTGGTGACCAGACGTAGTGTGTCCCAAACTTCTCAAAAGTCGCTTGTACGAAAGAGTCAGCTCTAATGCTTACGTTTACACAGCAGCAGAATTTTAATTGCATGATTGTATTCTTGTCGTCTTATAATGTAGTCACCTCTTACTAATTGGCTATTGGCCTTAAAGGTGTTTTTTGTCATGCTCATTATTAACCCTCATCTCTCTCCATGTTTAGGCTCTCCAGGATTCACAACCGGTGGGTATACTCCTCTTTTCCGTTCTTTGGGGGTAGGTCCTGTCCCGGTGGAATTTCTCTTCCACCTTCTTTGGGGGTCGGCTGCGCCCCTGCCTTCATCGCCAGGCAGGAAATGCAGAGTCCGGACCCCCGGATTGCGAGCTACTAATGGGGCCTACGCCAAAGAACTTTTATCTTTATATTGTTTGCCGAGCTGTAAATAAATGGTTAATTGTTCAGTATTATTCTCCCGAGTCTTTCTGGTAAAAATGGAAGCTTTAGCATAAGTTCTGCCAGGAAGACTCAATTGTTACGTCACTCATTACCTTCTCATCTATCCAATCTATCCAAATAGAGTACATAAATCGCCAAGGCGGCGTACGCTCCCGCCAAATGTCACGACTCACCCGTCGTCTCCTCCTTTGTCATGTCGCTGCGCGCCACTCAATGTGGTAGCGGACGCGCTGTCACAACAACGCTTGCCTGGTGGAGAGTGGAGTTTTCACCCCCAGTCGGTCCAGCTGATTTGGGAACGATTCGACAAGGCCCAGGTAGACCTGTTTGCCTCCTGAGAGACCTCCCACTGCCTGCTCTGGTATGCCCGAACAGTCTCCCCTTGGGGCATACGCACTGGCACACAGCTGGCCCTCGGGGCTGTGCAAGTACGCATTTCCCCCAGTGAGCCTTCTTGCATAGGTGCTGTGCAAGGTCAGGGAGGACGAGGAACAAGTCACCCTAGTGCCTCCCTACTGGCTCACCCAGGCCTGGTTCTCGGACCTCGTACTCCTAGCAACAGCCCCTCCCTGGCGAATTCCCCTGAGGAAAGACCTTCTTTCTCAGGGACAGGGATGCATCCGCACCCAGACCTCTGTAACCTCCACGTCTGGCCCCTGTTAGGGACGCGGAAGATCTATCTGGTCTACCACCTTCTGTCGTAGACACAATCAACCAAACCAGAGCCCCCTCTACCAGGCAACTTTACACCCTGAAGTGGCGCTTGTTCGCAAATTGGTGCTCTTTCCGGGCTGAAGACCCACAGAGGTGCGCAGTTAGGTCAGTGCTCTTATTTCTGCAGGAGAGGCTGGAGGGGAGGCTGTCCCCTTCCACCTTGAAGGTGTATGTTGCTGCTATCGCAGCCCACCACGATGCAGTAGGCGGCAAGTCTTTGGTTAAGCACAACTTAATCATCAGGTTCCTAAGAATCCCTCGGCCATGGTAAAACTGTGTGCTTTTTCTCCCAGGAGATCCCACTCATATCGGATTCATGGAGGACTCCACCCAAGCCCTTTGGGTCTGCAGTTCAGCAGAGGAACTCACAGACCCGATCCACTGTGGGTACTTAATATACCCTGTACTGAAATAGGTGCTCCACAGGTCAGGACTCCTGTTTTTATTGCGTCCTGCGGGTATAAAAGCTGGGAAATACATCAAGTTCATTCAGGATTTTTCTGAGGATCCAGAAATGGTCCCGACACCACAGTGGCTCGGCTCAGCGACGTGGCCGGGAGGACACAACGTCTCGTTCCCTCCATCAGGGAACGGAGGTAACATACATAACCTAGACATTCCCCGTCTGTCACTCACTTCGACATTCGTCGCTGATCTCCTGGTATTTTCACACACAACAGTGGTGAACAGTGAAACCGAATGGTTCCAAAAACAAAAAACATCCAATTAGCGTCAGTTCTGTGGATGGAAATGCCTTGTTGATGAGAGAGGTCAACAGAGAATGGCCAAACTGTTTCAAACTGACAAAGTCTATGGTAACTCAAGTAACCATTCTGTACAATTGTGGTGAAAAGAACAGCACCTCAGAATAGCATTCTGAGATGCAGTTTGGTACTGTTTTGACAGCACGAGGGGGACCCACACATGTTTCAGTGTTGTGGCTGATCAGTGTATATTAGCATTAACATTATAGCAGGCCACCCTGCTCTGTTGATATTGCATCAGCAATTAGAATAAATTAAATAAAAAAACATATTGGTTGATCACTATTAGGGAACCTTAGATACTGTAGCTCCATTCTAAGATCCAGACACTGGATCTTCAAGAAGAGGGTCTGCTTCTTCCATCAACAGACCAGAGCTTCCTCTCCCAGGCCTGCATGGGAAAGCCTGCAGAGACGTCTCTGAGCTGTCATTACATGCACTTCAGGGGCATAATGTATAAATAACCCCACCGCCCTCCATCCCTCCCAACACATTTTCTCATTCACTCAGACTAATGCTCCTAACATGACCCTATCAAAATCAGTCAACATGATCGGACTGTGTGCTAGCCAACTCCCCCCTCAGAGGGGCTGTTTCCTCCCTGTAAATGGCTGATAATGTGCTGTGTGGGTCCTGGACAATCTGACACATAAATACACATCATATGTATCTAGAGGAGACTCTCCACTGGGGCTCTTCACTAAGAAGATAACATTTCAACATGCTGGCTCCTCCAATGAGCCTAACACACAGACAAGATTCTGAATGGCTTCCCAGGAAGTGTTTACAGTGTGACAGCACTGTTACCATTGTAAAACAGACTGCACATATTCACAGTCTTTTTTTTTTTATAAGAATAGTTCACCCAAAAAAGAAAATTCTGTCATTATTTACTCATCCTCAAGTATTCCAAACACCATGTAACATATTTCCATGAAAAACAAAGGGAGAATGTTTGAAGAACTTCCACACAATAACAGTACATTCCAGTTCCAACCTGTGCCATACTGTAAGTGCCATATTTAATTTAGAAGCTAAAGATGTTTCACAAAAACATTTGTCATAAGATGGTTACTTTATATCGTCTGTTCTAGTGTGTCAATAGGAAATCACTTCCAGATATTCCTTTTGCAAATAGAAGTAAAACAAGGAGTCCAGCAACAGATGGTATGGCCTCCACTAAGCACAGATCTCAACATCATTGATTCAGTCTGAGACTACATGAAGTGACAGGACCAACTGAGACAGCATAAATATATAGAACTGTGGTAAGTGCCAATGTCTGACATTTTTGTTGGGTTTATATTGTTGTTATAGATTGAAAAAGTTACTCCTTGCTGCAGATGCAGGTAGCTACTGTTGTTGTTTGGAAACTACCTGGTGACAAAACATATTCACACCCTCTGCCCCATGACGTAATTGGTTCCTGTGTAGAAACTATCAAGCTTTTAGGGCCGGTGCGGAAACAGATTTCCCATCTCGGAACAGCCTTTACAGCAATTGAAATGGGCGGAACAGTACATGGGTTTGAAACAAAATGTGGGTGGAGTACACAATAACAGAATTGTATTTTTTGGCAAACTATCCCTTTATTACACAAAACTTTATGTAGTGTCAGTGATTTTTGCAGCACCAGTAAATCATCAGTCTACAGTTTTTGTTCTGGTGTCTGAACTATACACAGGGATGCAAACTCATGAGCGGTAAAAAGGTGAGAAATCAATAGCAGGTGTTCCAGCTGTTTAATTTCTGTTGATTTGTTTGGTTTATTTAATTAGATTTATTTTTTCTTTCATTTTACTTTAAGCTTAAAGTAACCCTTTCAAGTGATTTTAATAAGGAAAGTTTTAGAAAATATTCCAAAAAATTTGGGCAAAATAGCTTCAGAAAAGGTGACTTTAGCTGAAAGTGAATAGTTTGCTTCCCTGTACACAGTTGAAGTCAGAAGTTTACATACATCTTACCCAAATATATTTAAACTCAGTTTTTCAAATTCCAGACATTTAATAATAGAAAACATTCCCTGTCTTGAGTCAGTTGGGATCGCTACTTTATTTTAAGAATGTGAAATGTCAGAATAATAGTAGAGAATTATTTATTCAGCTTTTGTTTTTTTCATCACATTCCCAGTGGGACAGTTTCAAGTCAACTGGGAAAAGAGCAAGCTTGCCCTTGTTCAGAGCAACTCTTTTCTCGGCATGGAGCTAGACTCAGTCTCAATGTCAGCGCGCCTCGCCAACGAGCGTGCGCAGTCAGTGCTGGAATACCTCGCCGCCTTCAAGCCAGGCACTGCGGTCCCTTAAAAACTTTTCCAGAGGCTCCTTGGGCATATTGCGGATGTAACCTCCGTTCCCTGATGGAGGGAACGAGACGTTGTGTCCTCCCGGCCATGTCGCTGAGCCATTTCTGGCTCCTCAGAAAAATCCTGAATGAAACAGACGTATTTCCCCGCATTTATACCCGTATGTCTGGGGGCGGAACATGCAAATTCTGTCTGCCAACTTCTCATTGGCCTTTTTTCATAGATCAGAGGTATATTCAGCGCTCAAGAAAGACCCCTAGTGTTGCTTCTTCGACAAAACGTCTCGTTCCCTCCATCAGGGACAGAGGTTACGTCCATAACCTAGACGTTCTGTACATGTATTAAAGTTGTTTTAATTAACATTATGGATATTTAACATATTGAGATATTATTATTATTAAGTAAATTGTAGCATTTGGTTGCATTATGTTTTGTGATTTCTCTCATACTTGCTTTATATAAAATCTATCCCTTGCACACTTTTGGCCTCTAGCGGGTGATTCTTTTCAGATAGATAAACAGCAGCACAAGGCAGGGAAGTACAGTACAACACCATGAGTGAGAGTGTTAGCCACTTGGTCAGTTTATTTTGAACAAGAGCAAATGTATTAAAAATATAAAAACTGAAATATCATATTGAACTAAGTATTCAGACCCTTTGCTAAGACACAAAGCATAGCTTTTCGTTATTTCACTCAGGTACATCCCATTTCTCTGGATCATCGTTGAGATGTTTCTGCACTTTGATTGGAGTCCACCAGTGGCAAATTCTATTGATTGGACATCATTTAGAAAGGCACACACTTGTCTATATAAGGTCTCACAGCTGAAAATGCATATCAGAGCAAAAACTCTGAGATCAAAGGAACCGCCTGCAGAGCAGAGAGATAGGATTGTGTCGATGCACAGATCTGGGGAAGGCTACAACATGTTTTGGGCTGCATTGAAGGTTCCCATGAGCACAGTGGCTGCCATACTTCTTAAATGGAAGAAGTTTGGAACAACCAGGACTCTTCTTAGAGCTGGACGCCCAGCCAAACTGAGCAATCTGGGGAGAAGAGACTTAGTAAGAGAGGTGACCAAGAACCTGATGGTCACACCAGAGATCATGTGTGGAAAACATTCCCACTGCAAAATTATCAGTTTCTCTGAATTTACTATTTATATGTATTTGTTTGATTCAAATTAATATTTTTGTTTTATTCTATAAAATACTGACAACATTTCTCCCAAATAGAAATATTGCCATTTAGAGCATTTATTTGCAGAAGATTATCAATATGGAATGTCCTTTGAAGGGTAAATGCAGAATACATTTTTGTCAGTTTAGCGGAACAGTTCAGCTTGCATAGTATGTTCATTTGATACACTAACAAATTCAGAGAATACTGTATGAAATACATGGAGGTGCAATCCAGAACCAGGGCCCTATTTTAGTTACAGATACATTGCCCTGCCTCTATATAGTAGACAGGTATTTCAGACAGTGGAATGTCTATTTCAGAGAAAACGGAAGTTAAAACCATCAGGCTTCCACTGTGAGACTAGTTTTTCTTGAGTGTGTGGTCGTTATTAACATTAGTGTTTTGTTAATTCAGCTTGCTTGCTTTCTCATTAGGGCCTGTGTGTTAAACAGCAGACTTGTAGAGGGCACTTAGACAGGCTTGTCCTGGAAGTCGGGCCCCTCTCTCGTTTTATAAATGGAGCCACAGGGTGCTGATATTTTACAAGCTGCTTTGATAGAGGGCTTTATTGTCTGAAGTGGAGCAGGTGATTTGCATTTGAAACAACTCTCACTCTTACATGCACTCTCTCTCTTACTGTGAGTCCGTGGCCCTGGGCTCATGTTCCCTTTCCACCCAGACCTGGTCTCGTGCACCTGTAGATATTTCTCTCTCTCTCTCTCTCTCACACACACACACACACACACACACACACACACACAGAAAACATGGATAAGAAGACCATAATGGATACCAACATTTACTGTACATATAAGGCCATATTCATGATGTCTTTTAAACACGCATGCATACACAGCTGCAGGTTACAGTTGACCACTCGTAACTCAGCAGCATGGCTCTATGGGCTTAATGATCCACGACAGACTGAGTGTGTGTGTTGTGTTTAAGGCAGCAGCCAAAACCTCATTGTTCTATTTATTGCAGTCATGTGATTAAGAGCAAAGAATGGCCTCAAGCATAAGGTTTCATATTTCTCTCTGCATTTTGCCACACCAGAACGTTTGAACACTCACATGATCAATACAACATAATAAGCAGCATATGCAGATTGAACAAGGAAACCAATGAGCTATCATGCTAATAGATTACCCAAAGTTCTACATTTAGGATTTTTTTTATACCTTTCTTTAATACTGTCACTCAATTTATGTAGTCAAATGTTTCCCATACATATAATAATGAGGAAAAAATGGCCTACGAACCCCTTGGTAACACTAACAAGCATATATTTTAGCATTGTATAAAGATATTCCAGCCGTGATTAAATGCACACCATAAAATAAATTATAAATTCTGTTTGGATGAGTCATTTTCAACATCATTGCAAAATGGCTATCAACACACTCCTGAGTGCGCATTCTATATTAAAGGAATATTCAGGTTACGATAATTCAATTAAGCTCACTTGACAGCATTTGTGGCATAATGTTGATTACCACAAAAAACTATTTCGACTTTGAAATAACTTTGCACAGAAATGATTATTAAGCGATTTTATCACACTAAAATAATTTTTTTTTAGAAAAGAAGGGACGAGTTTAAATAAATTTTGGGATTTTGATTCATTGTTCGTATTGATCTCATTCACTGAATCATTTAGTGAATATTTTCAGAGATTGCATATTTCCACCAGAAGGTTGCGATAAATTGTCGTTCATCGCTGAAAAATAGAAGTAAATGAGAACGATTTGTTCACTTAAATTTTGGCTCAAAAACACACATTTGTTAATGAATGAAACACCACAATTTCAAAACAGACTATTGAGAGCAGTGCAGGGTGTGAGTTTGGAACTATTTTATACTCAAAAGTGTATAATGAGTATAGCGCCCAATTTCATGCATTATTCAGATACTATTCCATACAAATAATATTTTACAGACAAAGACTACTAACTTCTTGTTATTCAGATTATATTATCTACACAGAAAAAAGGCAAGCTATACCACTATACTCTTTTTAAACCTGCAGTGGGGAACACCTTGCATTCATCATGTCCATTGTGAAGTGGCCCTGTTCCAATGTCCAAATGAAAGCATTTTTAAGTCGCAGTATTCTGTTTTATAATTTTAACACTGACAGTAATGTTAATCATTGGCTGGCACCATGTGCAAGTTGTCATTGCGCCAGGCGCTTTGGCACTCTGGGCTCTTTACTGTTTGGGGCATTGGCACGTGGCCTGCTCAGTCTCTCTTCAAGACGTCTCTTCATACGACAGCAGACTGAACCACAGGCTGGTTCCTGAGACAAATCTGTTCCAAAGTCTTTCAGAAAAGGGATTTTACAACCTTTCAAAGCACAATAGCAGTGCAGATCTCACTTGACCCGTAGAACGGATTCTTCACATTTTCAATTTGCTTGCTGCATTTATTTTCCTCAACATTTTGCTCCATTCTGAAAGGTGGCATTGTCGTATGTAGTATCCTAAATTAATCTAGTCACTAGAGCTATGTCCAGCAATGCCATCCTATACTACTGAAAAAACTAAACAAAATTCCAGATTTATCCGTTATGTTTACAGTGATTTTGCCAAGTAGGTCATATTCTTGGTTCAACTTTCTTGTTAGTCCTATTTATCAACATATTTATCAACCATATTGTAAAGTTAGATTTCAGGTGAGGGCTTGTGTTGGGGCTTCAACATCATTAATTATGTTGTTAATTTCCATCTGATTTTAGGGATAGTTAAACATTAGTGGGGGTTAGGATTATGTTTGTTTGACAGGAATGTTGTTCCAAAACCAGTACACATTATTTCCCACTTGGCAAAATAATGGTCAAAACACAGTTACATAGTGCTAAATTATACTTTACTACATACTATAAATTAGTCAAGTACAGAGGTCCAAAAGTATTTGGATCCTTAGGCCAAACTTAAAAATACATTCCATTAGATAACAAAATTGCATACCAAAAAAAGTTAAGGAAAAGTTAGCACATGCACACTTTAAGCAAAAGCAAAAAATAAATAAAAAATTGTTTAATATCTGATATAGTTATTAATATTCTATTCTAGGCAAATCTGTCACCAAGAATTAAGTACTGCTGCTACTCTGAGCTATGTGCACAGTGTATACGCTAGCTAGGTGTGCTAATGAACTACATATGTGTCCTTAGGCCAGCTTAGCCGAATGGCTTAAACACTAGTGGCCTAACTCATAATGTGTGTCTGAGCTAGGAAAGTCTGGAGATTATTTAACTAGTTACAAAACTAGTTATATATGGATATATTTAATCTAATGAAATATATTTAATCTAATAAAATAGCAAGGTGTGCCAGCCAGATTTGTCTATGGCTTAACTTATTAAGGCGCGCTTCTACAGTATCATGTCCAAAGCTATTAGAAGGATCCCCCAGCAAATCACCTGAGCAAAATAGCATTCTGAGAGAAAAAACTGTCGCAGTGTGCTGCAGAGAATCCAGCTTAACAGCAAAACTAAGCAAATTAAATAAAAGACAAGGAGAGAGACACAAGATGATGGCTGCCCTATTAAAAGTCAGAGAACCAATCAGCTTATGCCATGCGAGCCGATTGGCTTAACATGTCACATGTGAGCGAGCCCATTGGCTAACAGATAAAAAGTCAAAGAACCTCTTGCTCCACATATCTCTTGTTTATGTTAATGAACTGGTTTAATTGAAGTATTTGACCTAAAAGGTTAATAGACAGTATATGTTTTATATAGTTAAATGATTGCCCTCATAAAATGTAAAGAATGCTCCTGAAAATCAAATGCAGGGGGCAAATATTGCTCCTTAAAGGTAAAGTAAATTTCTGACACTTGTGCACAGTACTTAAAGACACCTAATATAAGGTGTACATCCAAAATGGATGTATTGTTTAAATTAGGACATAATAATGTTCTTGTTGACAAATGTTAGCGTAACATGTCCATAGTTAATGTGATGAACTACCCTGTGGTTACTCTGATAGGTAAAGTGAAATTAAGGTGATCAGCTTTCATACATCCACCAAAAAACCTGCAAAATTTGTTTGCAGATGCACTTGGTTTGACAATTTGCTTCTAATGCAATGATAATTTTTTTATGCAATTTAATTTTTAAGTGTGGCTTAAGGGTCCAAACCCCTTTTGGGTCCACTGTATGTGGCTATTTTTTGGAAAACCCTGAAAAACAAAAGTAATGGCCATTACTGTTGTAACCTCCATTCCCCGAGGGAAGGAACAAGAAGTTGTGTTGAATGAAGTGACACAAGGTGTCTTCCTGGGACGCCAAATATACTGTACCTCTGAACCTGAGAAAAGGCCAATGTCAAGTTGGCAGACAGTTTGCATGCCCCGCACTGCTGACACGCAGATGTCCGACATGCTTGCCCGGGCCGCCGTCAGTGTGGGGTTGAATTGGAACCCTCCATCCTCCCCACACCCGTCGCAGTTGGATGACTGGTTCCTGGGGTCTGGGCGCTGCTCACAGCCTCGCCCACCCCTGGTCCCGTTTTTCCCGGAGGTGCATGACGATCTGACGTCTTCGTGGAGAGCCCCCCTCTCCACTCGTCACAAGCCCTGCTCGTCCGCTCTCGCTACCCTCGACGGCGGAGCGGCCCACGTGTATACGATGATTCCCCAGGTGGATAGGGCTGTTGCGCTCCATCTATCCCCCGGTAACCCTACCACTGGTGGGGTCGTCATATACTCCCTTCCATGGCCTGTAGGACGACATCCTCATTTCCTCCAAAGCCTACAGCGCCGTGGGACAGGCCGCTTCCGCCTTGCATGCCATGGCCATCCTACAAGTCCACCAGGCCAAGGCACTCAGGGATCTGCACGAGGGTAGCCCTGACCCTGATGTGTTGCAGGAACTGCGCTTAGCGACCAACCTCGCCCTCAGGGCCACGAAGGTCACGGCGCAGGCACTCGGGCAGGCGATGGCCATGCTTGTGGTCCAGGAGCATCATCTGTGGCTGAACTTGGTCAAGATGCGTGAGGCCGACAAAGTTCGCTTCCTCAACGCCCACCTCTCCCAGTTTGGCCTCTTCGGCGACACCGTCGAGGACTTCACCCAGCAGTTCTCTGTGGTGAAAAAGCAGATGGAGGCCATCTCTCACATCCTGCCCCGCCGCAAACCTGCTGCCACGGGCTCTGCCCCGTCTGCTCGCCGAGGGCGTCCCCCTGCGGCCAAGAAACATCCTGCTCCGCCTCAACCCGGGCCCAGCTCTCAGCCCTAGCGTTGAGCACACCGCAGGAAGCAGACACTCCCGTCTCCCGGACCCCCTCGAGGACCCGTAAGCCTCCCAGGCGCTCCTGAGACGGTTGACCCAGGGACCAAGACGTAAGCTCCGGAGATGGTAAGACCACTCCGTACCCCGGTGGAGGGCCGGGAGGAGAATCCTTTGTTCAATTTTCATTTGCCGCCCCTCCTAGACGGGGCTGCGGTACCCACATTCTCAATAAAAGAGCTATTTCCTTTGTCTCTGGGTCACCTGGCCAGCAAATGTCCAGGGCTTCCACAGACCACCCGTCTCCAACCCCATGACTGTTCCCCGGCCGGGCGGTTCCGACGAGTCAAGAGGACACCTACCCTGGACCTCCTCCTCAGTCGCTAACCCACCCCCTGCCGGGTGTGCAGAGCAAGGTAAGTGATTTGAGTCTTTTCTCAGCACCAAAGCCTCGGGACGCGTCACCGCCTCCCGACGCTGCCCTACCTGCTCCGCCCCACTTCGAAGCCCCGCTGGGTTCGCAGCGGTAGACCTGAAGGACGCGTACTTTCACGTCTCAATTCTGCCTCGACACCGCCCCTTTCTGCAGTTCGCGTTCGATGGCCAGGTGTATCAGTACAAAGTCCTCCCCTTTGGCATGTCTCTGTCCCTCGCTTCTTCACGAAAGTCGCAGAGGCAGCTCTTGCCCCGCTCCGAGAAGCCGGCATCCGCATACTCAATTACCTCGATGACTGGCTCATCCTGGCCTACTCGTGAGAGTTACTATGCACTCACAGAGACCAGGTGCTCAGGCACCTCAGCCGTCTGGGGCTTCAGGTCAACTGGGAAAAGAGCAAGCTTACTCCAGTCCAGAGCATCTCTTTACTCGGTATGGAGTTAGACTCGGTCTCAATGTCAGCACGTCTCACCAACGAGTGTGCGCAGTCAGTGTTGAGGTGCCTCGCCACTTTCAGGCCAGGCACGACGGTCCCTTTAAAACTTTTCCAGAGGCTCCATGGCATCTGCCATGGCGTCGCGCCGTTGGGGTTGATGCATATGAGACCGCTTCAGTACTGAGTCCAGAGACGACCATGGCGCCGCGGCACGCACTGTGTGACGATCACTCCCGCCTGCCGCCAAACACTCAAACCCTGGACAGACCTCTGTTTTCTACTGGCAGGAGTACCCTTACAGCAAGTGTCCCGACGCGTCTTGGTCACAACCGACGCCTCCAGATTGGGTTGGGGCTCCGTGTGCAATGGGCACACAGTAGCAGGCTGTTGGAAAGGGGCCCAACTGCATTGGCACATCAACTGCCTGGAGTTGTTGACTGTCTTTCTTTGCCTGCGGAAATTTCTCCCGTTAGTTCGAGACAAACATGTCCTGGTCAGGTCAGACAACACCACTGCGGTAGCATACATAAATCGCCAAGGCCACCTACGCTCCCGCCACATGTCACGACTCGTCCGACGTCTCCTCCTTTAAAGCCAGCAGCGACTCAAGTCGCTGCGTGCCACTCACATCCCCGGCAACCTCAATGTGATAGCGGACGCGCTGTCAAGACAACGCTTGCCTGGAGGAGATTGGAGGCTTCACCCCCAATCGGTTCAGCTGATCTGGGAACTGTTCGGCAAGGCCCAGGTAGACCTGTTTGCCTCCCGAGAAACCTCCCACTGCCCGCTCTGGTACGCCCGAACAGAGGCTCCCCTCGGGGCAGACGCACTGGCACACAGCTGGCTGACAGCCCTTCCCTGGCGAATTCGCCTGAGGAAGGACCTTCTTTCTCAGGGACGGGGCACGCTCTGGCATCCGCACCCAGACCTTTGGAACCTCCACGTCTGGCCCCTGGAAGGGACGTGGAAGATCTAGCTGGTCTACCACTCACAGTCGTAGCAACAATTAACCAAGCCAGAGCCCCTTCTACTAGGCGACTCTACGCCCTGAAATGGCATCCCTTCGTGAATTGGTGTTTTTCCAGGGCAGAAGACCCACAGAGGTGCGCAGTTAGGTCAGTACTCCTGTTCCTACAGGAGAGGCTGGAGGGGAGGCTGTCCCCTTCCACCTTGAAGGTGTATGTTGCCGCTATCGCAGCTCACCACGACCCAGTAGACGGCAAGGCTCTGGGTAGGCATGACTTAATTATCAGGTTCCTAAGAGGCACCCGGAGGTTAAATCCCTCCCAGCCAAGCCTGTTCCCCTCCTGGGATATCTTGATGGTCCTCACCGGTCTTCAGAGATCCCCCTTTGAGCTGCTGGAATCAGCTGGACTCAGCTGGACTCAGGGCCCTCTCCCTAAAGATGGCCCTGCTGATCGCGCTCGCCTCCATCAAGAGGATCGGGGACCTGCAAGCGCTCTCTGTTAACGACACTTGCCTGGAGTTTGGTCCGGCAGACACATATGTGATCCTAAGACCCCGACCGGGCTACGTGCCCAAGGTTCCTACCACACCCTTTAGAGACCAGGTAGTGAACCTGCAAGCGCTGCCCCGGGAGGAGGCAGACCCAGCCCCCTCACTGCTGTGTCCGGTACATGCCTTGCGTGCCTACCTGGACCGCACTCAGAGCTTCAGGTGCTCTGAGCAGCTCTTTGTCTGCTTTGGGGGACAGCCGAAAGGGAACGCTGTCTCCAAACAGAGGCTTTCCCACTGGGTGGTGGATGCCATCCTGCTGGCCTATCACACCCAGGCCATGCCCCCCCCCTACAGGTTCGAGCACACGCTACAAGGAGTACGGCGTCCTCATCCAGGTCCGAGCCAGTAGAACTCGGTACACGCCGACGGTCTGACCAGGTGAATCGCTTGCGTCCAGTGCCTTTTCCCTCAGCCGAGGTAAAACAGTGCGCCTTCCTTCCCAGGAGATCCCACCCACCCGGGGCCCTGGTAGATTCCTCCCTAGCCTTCTTGGGTCCGCAGTTCAGCTGAGGAACTTGCCGACCCAGTCCACTATGGGTACCCGAGGGCGTCCCCCTGCGGCCAAGAAACATCCTGCTCCACCTCAACCCGGGCCCAGCTCTCAGCCCCAGGCTACCCTGTACTGGAATAGGTGCTCCACAGGTCAGGCCTCCTACACGGACTCCTCCTGTGTGTATTTCCGTGCTACGGTCACCTTACGAGCTGACCCGCGTCTCCCTTAGGCAGTTCTTCGCTGCCCTCCGGTCGCCATGTCGTAGCAACTCCCCCCTCCTTGAGGATGGATCTACCACCACACCATTTTTCCCACATGTGACCGAAGAGGCCATGTGATGTATTTCGCCACCTTAACCTCCCTTTGTTCGGGCAGGTGTGGCCTCCGCAGGGTCTTTTCCCCCTGAAAGAATAGGAAACCGGTAAGACCCCCCTTCCCACGATGCGGTAAGGGCCCTGGCTGCTCTTGCTCTATGCCGAGAAACATAGAGAGAAAAGAGGCCCAGCCAGGCTTGGCCCGTTCCCAGGTTGGCAAGCGTCGCCTTGTTCCCCTCTAGGGTAACCAAAAGGATTCCGCAAATTTTTGGGGGCATTGGGGAAGGGTACGTGCAGTCTGAATCACAGTTGGTCGCTTGTGCACGTGAAATACCTGCCCGCTCTTGTGTCAGCAGTACACATACATGGCTCAGCGCATGGCGTGATTTAAAGTGGACCCCTAGTGTCGCTTCTTCGACACGACGTCTCGTTCCCTCCATCAGGGAATGGAGGTTACATACGTAACCGAGACATTTTACAACATAAATACTGCTCAGATTGCATAGTTTGTTGAAGAACGATGACGAAGGGTAATTCTTTCAGGTGAGATCTCATGTAAACAATAGAGAATATATCAATATATCTCTGATTTATCAGTTTTATGGACAAAAAGTGCTATTGGATGTTTTTCAATTAATGCTTGTCATGGACTATTGACCCAAGTGTGACGAACTTGATTCATCTTGCGATCGTATTTTCATAACAAAGGCATGAAGTCCCTTTTTGATATTGCATGTTTTCATTTGTCCTCCTGCCACAAATAACTAAATTGCTGTTTCTGGAGCATTGCTATTGTGAAACAGAGATCGGATATCAATGTTGAACCCTTAGACCTTTGAAAAGATGTATAATTTGTTAACATTAATTACATTTATAGACGGTAAATTATATATTAAATGTAAGGAGAGTGATGTCACTACTGTGTGCGGGGGGATTGCGTATCAGCAGGTTAACCACTGAGCCTGAATAAAGCAGTGCAGCCACGGAGAGTAAACAAAACAGACGAGAAAATAAATAGGTTTAACCACAATGAACTCTGTCAAGCTACACTCTATCAGTAAAGCTGTCCTCAGAACAGCCTAGGGAGATGACAGCAGGTCAGAAAGAAGGTGAGGAAAAAAACATTCTATTTTCATCTAAAAACCATCTATTTTCTGTGATTATTAGAATTTTTTTTTTTTTTTGAGTATTTTTCATTATTTGATTTGTTTCAGTCCATTATTAAGGTGTAGGCCTGTTTTCAGACAACCCCAACCATAAATGTAAAAATAAAATGACCTTTGATTGGTTGTTTACATGTCGGTCGGACGGATGGTCTCTTCCAGTCTAAATGGCTTGAATAAGCTGAAATATGGACAGGACCTTATGCTGCTGGTCAAAAGTCTGGTTAATTAAGACTATACCCAGAGGGACTAAAGATCGAATTACTCCAAAAACCACTCTCATTTACAGAACTTCCACAAATGTCAGTAGTCTTGTCCATTCACAGTGGGAATGCCAGATTTCGACTGGAAAACAGTCCATCAACTTTCAACCAGCTCTAATCCATAGAGCTCTCCTCAATTTCCCACTGGGCAAGCGGCCTATTAGATTTCACAGATTCTGCTCTTATGATAACACAGAACCCTGGCTGTTTGTCCAAAGGTTGAGAGATCTGTCTCGCTCTCAGCTGACATGTTTGAGATCTCGTCCAGTTAGCCTCACAGAGGAAAGCTAGCTCAAGAGATCTTGGTTTAGGGAGCAATGGACTAAGCAATACAGTCTACTATGACTTGATGGCTTTTAACATGTGTGCTTCAATGGCACTGAGTTGAATGAAAACCCTCTTTCTCACTGTGCCTTAGGAAAGGCAGGCCCAGAGGAGTGATTGGGGCATTTTGGGAAAAGAAAGCCTGCAGACCATCATTTCATACCCAAATGAAGGCAGGGTATATCAGATAATGCTGGTCTCCAGAAGAACTCTAGTACTCTAACCTTTCTAAAGGTTAGAAAGTCGAGGATAATTCATCACAACCTATCTGCCATGTTGGCTCTTAGGGAAAATGAAAAGACCTGAACAAAGCTGAAAAAAAGCTCAAACCAGCCTAAGATGGTTTGCTGGTTTTAGCTGGTCTGTCTGGTCTCCCAGCATGGCCAAGCTGGTCTTCAGATTGTTTTAGGTGGTAGGTCAGCTCGTCTTCCCACTAAAACCAGCAAAATAGACCAGCCTGGCTACACTCACAAAGATACTGTAGCTTTGAATGTGATTACAACACATTTTAAGTATATTTTTAACTTTTTTTTAGAACACCAGGTGACTTTGAACATGTGGCAAGAAGATAAAGCCCCTTAGACTATTTATCTATATATACATATTGCATGCTAACACTCCTCCCATGCTAACCACTACATTGAACTTGCATTAGCAAAGAAACCAAATGATGAACCAAGACATAAGGTATTGGTTTATGTGTGTTTAAATTTGCCCAACATACCCCCTGAGGTGTAAGGGAAAGGCACGAATATTCATCGAATTGAGCCTGGCATGCTGATGCATTTCAAAACAATTCAGGTGGAATTCTTGTTTAGTTTATGCTTAACTGCATTTGATGCTTTGTTTGCCATGTATGCACTGTTTTAAACTTAAGGACTAAGTACTCAAACTTATAAATCATAATACTGCAGGCTCAGATTACATTCTTGATTATGCTTATGGAGTAACCAAATTCTTAAATACAGCATTACAGAAGTGTTCCAATATGCCTTTGTTTTGAGGAAAAAGAACAGCTAAAAGTTTTGAAATGGACTAACAAAGCTGCCTAAATTAAAATGAGTCCATTATAAAAACTTTCTTTTGTTATAAATATGAATCTTAACTAATCACTTACTGATGTGCAGCAAAGCCATTATCTATATCTGTGACTGTAAATCATATGGTAAATTCATCTGTATCTGGATATAGGTAAAACCAGATGTGGGTGGGGCTTTATCTGGAGGTGTAACAAAACTGAATGAGAGGATATTTGAAATGTAACTCTGTTCTATTAATAGTTTCCATATAGCAAATATGCCTTGTATAATTCATAAATGTATCTCTTCTTTTTATTATTATTATTATTATTATAACAAAATAATATTAAAATAATTGTTATTATTATTATATTTAGGCTAATTATATTATTTTTATTACCAGATAAAGCTGAATATGTTTTGTCAACTTTGGATTGCTCTTCCTCATCATCCATATTGTTAAACAAACAAAAAGAACATAAATCATATTATTATAATGTATTAATAATATATCATATTATCATACTGAATTTTAATTGTAGGTTATTGTACTATTTTGAGGATTAGATTGTCTTGACCTGTGGTACAATGCCATTTATTTATTTGTATAAAAACTTGTAGTGGTTACAAATGTTTGAAATTGCACAAATGTGTCAACCTAGAGTGCTTTTCTTTCACAAAGCTCGTGAACCACTCTGAGAGCACTGGAAACAGTGCGTTATGAGCCCCGTGCACTAACAATGAACACCGAATCAACTGTTCACTCTGAAGCACACAGACCATGTAGGCTATTACTTTTAATCACATCTTTTTGTGATTTAATGATCAAATATGACCATATCACAATTTTGATGATAATTTCATTAATTGTGAAATGTCCCTGCTGGGGACATGTTCCTGCTGGGAATTATCTAAAACCATCCCTAACCTTCATGAAAAGCTGGTCCTGGATGAGGGTTGTCAGTCAGACTTTTGGTCACATTTACCTCAAGAATGGAATGGAATTTTCTTCTTCTATAATGCTTCTCTCTAAACTTAATCGTCTCTTCAATTTTACACTGATGTAGCTCCCTTAAAATTTTTATTTTGAAAGCTACTTACATCCCAGGTCTTTATAATGACAAACCTGAAACTTTTTCACATTTTAGATTTCAGGAATTCTGTGCTCTGTGCCCAGATGCTCTACCAGTTGGCATGAATTGCCCTCCATTCTGCCAAACAGTCTTAGACTAAAACCACTTTCTTCCTTTATGACCATAGCCTAAATAAGCATTACGCTATTTAAGAAACAGCATTTTTTTGGTTTCTATATGGACACCCTATTAGAATCTGTCTTTCTCACAGCTTTTTATGGTTTTCTGTAGTGCATGGAATTCACTTGTAAAACATTCTCCTTTAA
This sequence comes from Moxostoma hubbsi, assembly GCA_032164185.1. NCBI lineage: Eukaryota > Metazoa > Chordata > Actinopteri > Cypriniformes > Catostomidae > Moxostoma > Moxostoma hubbsi. The sequence goes on from JAVLUX010000026.1 coordinate 10,819,004, forward strand.
CCCAGTCCACGATCTCACCGTGTCTTATATCATTTTAGATAATCGCCAATTTACTCTATTAACAAAGCACACTAAGACTAAAAAATCAAATAAAGGAACACCCATTTTCATTGGTCTAACACAATGTTTTGCTCTCTGCATTCCATGTCCCGCTATTTACAATCCCGTCACTCGGTTCTACCTGATGACCCTCTGTTCTTCATGGTGGACAGCAGACCAATGACAATCACCTGGTTCACATCCAAACTCAAGTAACTATGTTGTCTATGTGGCCTCAGTCTTAAAGCCTACACCCCCCCCCCACTCCTTTTGGATCGGAGCAGCTACCACCGCTGCGCCCAAAGTATCCACGCTAAAAGAACTGGGTCGATAGTCTTCAGCTGCTTATGAACATTATATTAGACCTAATTCTAAAGATATAATTGAAGCTCAAAATTGTATGAGCATTATTGAATTCTGTACATTGCTCAGGTGGTTGCTGGTGTCTTTTGAACTATTTAGTTAAGACATGCAGACTTTCTTTAGACCTAATTCTAAAGATATAATTGAAGCTCAAAAATGTATGAGCATTATTGAATTCTGTACATTGCTCAGGTGGTTGCTGGTGTCTTTTGAACTATTTAGTTAAGACATGCAGACTTTCTTTTATCTCTCTCTCTCTCTCTCTCTCTCTCTCTCTCTCTATATATATATATATATATATAAGGAGAGGGTTTCAGCTCGACTGACTTTATCAGCTCAAATGGGGATCTCTGAAGACCCAAGAGGACCTTGGAGAGATCCCATGAGGGGAAGAGGCATGGCCTAAGAGGATTCAGCCTCCGGGCACCTCTGAGGAACCTGATGATCATTTCGTGTTTTCCTAGGGACTTACCATTCACAGCGTTGTGGTGTGCGGCTATAGCAGCGACAAATACCTTCAAGGTGGAGGGGGACAGCAGCCTCCTGCAGGAAGGAAAGCACTGACCCCACTGCACATCTCTGGGGGTCTTCGGCTCGGGAAGGACACCAATTCACGAATGAATGCCACTTCAGGGCATAAAGCTGCCTGGTATAGGGAGCTCTGGCTTGAGTGATCGTGTCTATGACTGCTGGTGGTAGGCCGCTTAGATCTTCCGTGTCCCATCTAAGCGCCAGACATGGTCCACAGGTATCTGATTGTGCCCCATCCCTGAGAAAGAGGGTCCTTCCACAGAGGAATCTGCCAGGGAGGTGCTGTCATGAGGAGCGTGAGGTCCGAGAACCAAGTGTAGGTGGGCCAGTATGGGGCCACGAGGGTGACTTGTTCCTCGTCATTCCTGACTTTTCACAGGGTTTTGTGCAAGAAGGCTCACTGAGGGGGTGTGTATTTGTTCAGCCCCCAGGGCAAGCTGTGTGCCAGCACGTCTGTCCCGAGGGGGCCTCCCGTCAGGCAATACTAGAGCGGGAAGTGGGAGGATTCCCGGGAAGCGAACAGGTCTACCTTTGCTTTGCCGAATCGACTCCAAATCAGCTGGACCACATGGGGATGGAGTCTCCACTCTCTGCTGAGCGTGGCAACTGCCGTGACAGCACATCCGCTGTGGCATTGAGGCTGCCCGAGATATGAGTGACCCGCAGCGACCTCAGTCGCTGATGACTCCAGAGGAGGAGATGGCGGGCGAGTTGCGACATGAGACAAGAGCGTACGCCGCTGTGGCAATTTATATATGCTACTGTTGCTGTGTTGTCGGACCGGTCCAACACATGCTTGCCCTGGATCAATGGCAAATAGCCTCCTCACGGCGAGTAGTACAGCCAGCAACTCTAGGCAGTTTATGTGCCAACCCAGTGGCGGTCCTGACCAAGAACCGGCAGCTGCGTGCCCGTTGCACGCGGCGCCCCAGCACAGTTTGGAGGTGTCTGTGGTGACCACGACACATTTGGACACTTGCTGTAGGGGAACTCCTGTCCATAGAAATGCAAGGATATATATATATATATATATATATATATATATATTTTTCTGTTTCTTTCAATATCTGTGTCCCGTTACCTTCAATTTCATGATATATTTTTCATTACTTTTTTCAGTGTTAAATTCAGTTCTGTACAAATCAAACAAAGAGTTTTGTTAGAAAGAAAATAAACTTTAAATTTTAAAGTTTTCCAACAGAACAGATGTTGTCAGAGTAGTTTTCAACAGGATGGAATCAGTCTTTTGTGAAACTCTCACACCTCTGATAAAGGTGTTAATTAAAGAAAAACTTAGGAACTCCTAACACTCACAAGTGTTCTTTATTTGAACATATTTATAGCATCACACTTTAATCCCCATTTGTAATACAAATGAACATTGTGAAAAATGTATGCTGGCTGCCATGATCCAGGAGATATTGGCAGCCTATTCTTTATTTTATCCTTAATTGCTCTTCAATTATAATAATCAGATGATAATATTTGCTCACTAGTTGGCCAAAACATTCTTTATTTTCTTTGACACGTCTGGACTTTGACATACCTACAGTACATGACAAAACACTTTTTATGCACCAAAGGGCTGTAAAATTAAACTACATTTTTCACACTTCTTAGAGCAGACAAAGGCTGAAATGGATTTGAATGCCAAGAAGCCAGATGTCCTACATCATGTTTCCCCCAAAGATGTCATCTGCACTGGAGAAAAGTGCCACATGCTCCCACAGGCTTCGGGCTCCCACGGGATTCCCAGTGCAGTTTAACATTACACTCGGAACACAGGGCTGACGGGGACCGTCGGCAAACTGACTCCAACTGGTTCTCTTTCAGTCTCACGCACAAAGCCACCCATAATATCTGTACAGATAAAAGGCAGAATATTATGGCAGTGGGCCATGATGCTCTGCCTGGTTTGTCATGCAGCTGAATGGAGTTGTGGTGAGGGTAAGGTTTGGCCACACTCGTCTGATCCCCTGCCAGGTCACACACAATAGCACACACAATCATACACACTCTATAAAGAGGAAGGAAAAGGCTGGCCTTCACAGTCACTTTGTGTGATCACATGACACAGAGGTTCATCTAAATGGCCAAAAAGCCAATTGCTTTGAGACAAACCTGAACAGCAACTTTGTATTGCTGTTTGTACTATTCACCCTAATAATCATCCAAAAACCCAGAGGAAAATTATATTGCTTAGATGTTGCTCTTTCATAACTCATAAGATATAGTGCAGTTCTCAGTGTCTTAAATGTTTCTCCTAACGTCCTTAGGAGGAAGAAAAATAGACACAAATAAGACTTGTTGGTATGCAGTAAGTATAGCGCAAGAAAATTAATGTGAACAGCAGAGATATCTTGGAGGATTTTGATGAAGAATGTTTGAGTTTGCATGGAAATCTCTGATTTTTGGTTTTAGACTTTGGTATCTTGACTAATCACAGCACCATTGACTATGTTGACATGGACATCCGAAAGTGGCTTATTGGGAGAAAGTTGCGTTCCATTTACATGCACATAAGAAGCGCTCTACTCTTTATTCCTGTATACATGTGGCTTGGTAGGAAAGCAGCTTTCTCCACAATAATGTCATTACCCTATGACACTTGTGTAAATAACAAACATGGCATCCGAGGAAGACTTAGCTATTTATTCTCTGTTGCTTTGTTCCAGATATCCAGATATTCCTGATTTGTTGTGGTGTTTGTTTTCTTTAAACCATGACCGCCAGCTGAACTGCGCTGAAATAGTGGGGTTTGCCTCTTACATAAAACTCTGGGACTCCCCCAATGCACGAGCCTATATACACGAACGTGAGGGACAGTCTGTATTTTATATCCCTGTGTATAAATGGGTATAGTTTATAGAGTATGTACTTTTCCTACTGTACTTCCAGAAATGCTGAATTCCTTTCACTCTGTTGACTTGTTGTTGGGCTCCATCCATTGATGTCTGTTATCTGGTCTGTTCATGCACATGTGCACTTTTTAAACAGATGTAAGAATGCAGCTTATGGATTTACAAGGCCACATAAGCCACATTCTCCAGGAGAAACCTAGGTGTGTTAAACTGATTTCTCTTAACCCCATTAACAGCGTAATGACGTTTCAGAATGCCGCTTTATGGAAAACCCTGCAATAAACCGTTTTCTTAAGTGCATGTAAACATGGTCATTGTTGAGATCTCTTCTGAAACTCTAGAGGAGAAACATGTGAGATCACTGGGGTCTCTTTCTCCAGTAACTCCAAGAGAAGTTGAAAAAAATCTCTCTGTTTAATCTCACTGCTGTCTAGGAGAAACAGTTAAAATATTGATGAGATCACACTGGGATCTAATTGGAAGATCTATGTTGGAAAATAAACTCACCCAGATTTGAGGATAATAATATTTTTTTATATTTCCTTGAGTTTAACAATCACATTTTCACAAAACATGAAAGCAAATGTATTGTTTTCATTTTTATCCATTCTGCATTGGTTAAAGCCAGCACTTTTTTTAGAACCAGTCTGACAAGTCGAGAAGAGAATCAAGTTCCTCAGGATCAGGTGATTTAGCTATTTAACATATTAATTCAAATTAAGCTAATTTTCTCATTGGCTAATTCACATTCTTGCTCAGCTGCACAGTAAGTGGAAATGGATTGGCCCAAAATTTAAGGTTGGCCCTTCCATCAGGTCTGAATTACAGCTGTACAGATGGCTGCTTTTTGCAACATGCTGTGAACTCTCCTTCAATAATCTCCATCATTTCTTTTATTCTTTTGCAGTTAGGTCAATATGTCTGAGATGAAAGAAAATGTTTAACATGAACATCATCAGTTAATATCAAGACATCTGCAGTATGTCTAGGGCCACGGATTTCAAACCGGGAGGTGTGCCTCCCCAGTGGGGTGTCCTGGCATGTCAGGGGAGAATTAGAGAATTATGATAAATTCAGCAATTAAAATCAAAAGATAAATAAATAAATACAAAACAAATGTATTGAGATGATAAATGAAAATAACTGGCTAAATAGACCATAGTCCAGCTTAATAGACAGTAGCTCTATGGTGTTATAATTCTGTTAAATGCATATCAATGCATATCATGCAAGAGCACATCTGTACTGGTTGCGTGAGAGTGAATCTCTCCACTCGTATGCGGATTTACTACAATTAAATTTCCCTGCTCTTTTTCAGAGAGTGCGTGTACACTCAAAACTGGTCATGTGCACTCACATATCTATCATAAAGTCATATACCTCTGCCTTTGTTTTTTCATCCAAAATCACAACATTTAACATGAAATCGAGTCGATATGTCTTCATGTGTTTGTGTTTGATTAACATAGAGACAGAGACTGGCATATGTGGTTTTATCACAAATATAGGAGAAAAAATGTAATAATCCTATTGTAATAAGGACGAACAGGTAGGCTATTTTGTTAATAAAAAATAATGCAAAATACTGTTTCATATTATTAATAGAAATATTTATTGCCCAATATTTATCACTCATCGTGCATGATGCATTAATGAATGAGTCTGTCAGACTCAATTTAAGGTAATTGCAGTCTTGTAAATTTTGTGAGAGGGGGGCTAACTGTTTAACACTTTGAAAACCCCTGGTCTAGAGTAAATACATGGGCAGTATAGATACGTCCATCCAGCCATAAAACACATACATGCCAGCTGACTGCACACAAACTTGGGCATATTAAAGAAAACAGACACAAAAGTAGATACTCTCCTCTTTGCCAAGTGCATATTGCAGACTTTATGGTATTTTCCTTTCTTTAAAATGTTTCTAGTCACTCAGTTGCTGCAATTGGTCTCTACTCTGACTGCAACCTATGTCTGCAGGTATAGTCTGTGTTGTCTGTCTCTTTATTTAGCCCTTGTCTTGTCCAGTTTCCCCTCTTTTAGCCCTGAGCTGCTGTGGCCAGGCTTTGCTTGCCAACTCTATAATTGATAACAGCCAGCAGGGGCCCAGTCAGGGGGGGCAGGCCAGCCTTTGCTTTGAAAACACCCCTGGGAGGCTATGGGCCTTGGTCCAGGCCTTCTAACATTGTCAACTGTACAGACATCACCAAGCAACAACTGGCAGCTATTTACCAGCTCACAGTCTAAGCATAGCCACTAGTCTTCAAGTCTTATCCTTGAACAGCACGCAGATGGACTGTGCACTTTCCACTCATGTACAGTATAATGCATATCACATGCAAAAATGTCAGGAGCATGCTGAAAACAGGCAATTCCAAACTAATTAGCTGACTTTTTACAACTTTAAGGAATTAGGTTGCACCAGTCACCCTGGAAACGTCTTGGTTACTGTCGTAACCTCCATTCACTGATGTAGGAAATGAGACGTTGTGTCGATGTAGTGACATTAGAGGTCTCTCTTGATAGTCTCGGTTACCTCTTATCTTTGAGAAAAGGCCAATGAAAATTGGTGAACAGAATTTGCATGCCCCTCCCCCGGACATATAGGTATAAAAGGAGGGAAGCTTGCATCTGTTCAGACAGGTTTTGAGCTGAGGAGCCAAGAGTAAGTTCCCGGCAATTTCAGGGGCTAATACAGTGTTGTGGCAAGAGGGACACAACGTCTCATTCCCTCCATTAGGGAACAGAGGTTACAACAGTAACCAAGATGTTCCCCTTCTGTCACTCACTTGATGTTGTGTTGATACAGTGACACTAGGGGTCCCTATCTAAAAATGCCACAACATTGAAACGTATTACGTGGACCGCTGATGCAGGTGCAAGCAAGCTGCTACAGGTGCAAGCAAGCTGCTGCGTGAAAAAATAGCAGGTGCATTAGACTGCACGTAACCTTCCCCAATGTCCAAAAAGATGTCATGTAGTTCCCCACATCCCTGAGAGGGGTGACGTAACTAGCATGGGAGCAGGCCACGCCAGCAGCTGCCTTTTCTCTCTCTGTTTTCTCTTCCATAGAGTGTTAGATGCGGCTGGGGCCATCTAACACTGTAACATGCATCGGGGAAGGTGTTCATTTCCTATCCTATTCTTTCAGGGGAAAAAGACCTCGCGGAGACCACATCCTGCCCAGCAGGGGAGGTTAAAATGTGGCAAATACGTCACTTGGCCTTACCATGGTGGTGACGCGGTGGTAGGTCCTGCCTCAAAGGGGAGGAGCTCTACAAACACAGTGACCGGGGGTAGAGGGATCTCTGCACAAGGGAGACGCGGTTCCACCGACAGGGGAACTCAGTGCCTGCAGTGGGTCTGGCTGCAAACTCCTCCACTGAATTCAGAGCCAGAGGGCTAGGGAGGAAATACATCCAGGGTCCATGACTTGTGGGCTTGACTGGGAGAGTAGAGCACACGTCTTCACCTCAGGAGAGGGGAAAGGCACTATGCACAAGTGATACACCTGGCCAGCTGTTCCGTATTACCGAATTCTACATGTTCGGACCTGACAAAACATGGGACGAGACCGGCTCAACCCAGAGATTGTAAAATCTTGTGAAGGTATTGGGTGTTGCCCAGCCTGTCGATCTGCATATGTCTGCTAGAGAGGTGCCATTGGCCAGTGTCCACGAGGATGCCAAACTCCTCATAGAGTGTTCCTGAACCCGCAAGGGGGTGGGCACGGCCTGGGTCTGGTAGGGCATAAAGGTGCCTGGTAGAGGGAGCTCTGGCTTGAGTGATCGTGTCTACAATGGCTGGTGGTAGACCACTTAGATCTTCCACATCCTGTCCAAGGGCCAGATGTGGAGATTTCAGAGGTATGGGAGCAGATGCCAGAGTGTACCCCGTCCCTGAGAAAGGGGAATCCGCCAGGGAGGTGCTGACGTGAGGAGCATGAGATCTGAACATCACGTCTGAGTGGGCCAGTAAGGGGCCATGAGAGTGACTTGTTCCTTGTCCTCCCTGACCTTGCACAGGACTTGTGCAAGTAGGCTTTCTGGGGGAAATGCATACTTGTGCAGCCCCCCTGGGCCAGCTGTGTACCAGCATATCTGTGCCGAGGGGGGCTTCCGTCAGAGAGTACCAGAGTGGGAAGTGAGTGGATTCTTGGGAGGAAAACAGATCTACCTGTGCTCTGCCGAATCGACCCCAAATCAGCTGTACCACCTGATGGTGGCCTTATCCAGGATCCAGTGGCTGCGTGCTCTTAGCACATGGTTTCCCAGCCCGACTGGGAGGCGTCTGTAGTAACCACGATGCGTCTGAACAGCTGCTGTAGGGGGACTCTTGCCCATAGTTAACAGAGATCTGTCCAAGGCCTGAATAAGTGACAGCAGGAAGGGGTGTGGGTCACATGGTATGTGCCGCGGTGCCATGCCCATTTCGGGACTCGAGTCTGAAGCCAGTGCTGAAACGGTCTCATATGCATCAACCCAAGTGGCGCGACCACCATTGTGGATGCAATATGCCCCAGAAGCCTCTGAAATTGTTTCAGTTGAATCACTGTGACTGGTCTGAATGCACTCTGTCTCACTCCGACTTTGCGCACGTTGAAACGACTTTGCTTGTGAGGCGTGCTGTCATTGAGACTGAGTCTAACTCCATGCTGAGAAAAGAGATGCTCTGAACTGGGGAGAGCTTTCTCTTTTCCTTCTTAACCCGAAGACCTAAATGGCTGAGGTGCCTGAGCACCAGGTCCCTGTGTGCACAGAGCAACTGTCGAGAGTGTGCTAGGATTAGCCAGTCATCGAGGTAGTTGAGTATGCAGATGCACACATCTCTTAACGGGGCAAGAGCAACCTCTGCGACTTTTGTGAAGACGTGAGGGGACAGGGTCAGACCGAAGGGGAGGACCTTGTACTGATACATCTGGCCGTCGAAAGTGGACTGTAGAAAGGGTCTGTGAAGGTAATATTGAGACGTGAAAGTATGCGTCCTTCAGGTCTACTGCCGCAAATCAATCTTGATGCCGGACGCATGTCAGAATACGTTTCTGCGTCAGCATCTTGAATGGGAATCTGTGTAAGGCCCGGTTCAGAACTCACAGGTCCAAGATTGGCCGCAACCCACCGCCTTTCTTGGGTACGATGAAGTAGGGGCTGAAGACCCCCTTCTCCATCTCGGCTGGAGGGACAGGCTCTATCGCATCCTTGCGCAGAAAGGTTGCGATCTCCGCACGCAGGGTGGAGTTTTTTTTGGAACAGGTGGTCTGCTGGGATTTCCCCAGCAAAACCACGCCTGTTAAACTCCTGAAATCGTCTACAGCGCCAGCCACGCCGGCCGTTCAACGTCAATGTTTACTCTTTTAGATAAATATATAAAAATTTAGAGGGCTGTCAAAGCACCCAGGAGCAAAGTCTGCCACTGAAAATTCGCCATATCTCCAACAGCATATGATCTTATAGAGGTGAGTGAACAGAAACCGCTCGGCTCCGAAGAAAAAATCTGTCTGAATAGATGCACGCTTCCCTCTTTTTATACCCGTATCTCAGGGGGAGCGGCATGCAAATTTTGTTCGCCAATTCTCATTGGCCTTTTCTCAAAGATGAGAGGTAACTGAGGATCTCAAGAGACCCCTAGTGTCACTACATCGACACAACATTGAGTGAGTGACAGAAGGGGAATTTGTGTTTACAAGTCATGTTTACAAGTTTGACACAATGAGTCATTTTGAAAAGGTACAAAATTCTAACAGCATTTTTCAAAAGTTGTCAGGTTTGTGTCATTAAATCTTTGAAAGATACAAAAAAGATTCTTGAATGGTCTCTTCCAGTCTAAATGTGCCTTTCTTAGCCAGAATAAGCTGCAATGTGTACCAGACTTTATGACGAAAGTCTAGGTACTCGATATTGCTGGTTTCTTGCAAAGCATGCAAAATCAATGTGGAACCAATTCACACATACTCTCATGTTTTGCACTAAAACATGTGAAATTAGCTCTTGCCAAGTGCCAAAAACAGCAGATTTTCTGTAAGAGAGGTATTATGAACGATAACCCTTGAATTGACTAGGCGTTTTGGATCAAAGTGATTTTGTCACGCACTGTTTGGGTTTTGAGCAAACTGCAGAGATCTCCTATGCAATTTCTTTTACTACCGCTCTCTTTTGATCAATTTCCTTTCTATAGATTAGATTTTGGCTCTGAGCACTCTCCAGGTGCATGCAAAACGAAGGGAGCTCAGAGAGATCAGATGCTGTTAAATTAGACACATTAGCAGGTGTCTAAAGGGGCATCCTACTCTAGAATACAATACATCATACTAATGTCACCTTAAAGAACATAACCTATCATCCACTTAACATTTAAATCCTTACAGTTTTACATGTTTTACATTCCAGGCTAAATTTCAACTAAACATTTCCTCTACAACAGCATTAAAAAGAAAACACAGGAAGTTTCTGTGGGAGTGTGTATCAGTGAAGATTTATTGTTGATCTGCCACTACAACATGTTTTGTTTCCAAGTTTTCTGTAAAATTTTTTTATAAATGATTAAAACTCTTACTCCATTTCATATATATGAAAACTACAGCAACAATTCAAAACAATTTAATATTAGTTTAAACATTATTGGAACATCCTTATGATGTTACAAGTTCAACATTCTTAACTGTCAAAGAAGTTAAAGTCTAATTAAGGCAAATTAAGTCTTCTGTAAGTTTTCACATTTTCAGGAACCTTATGCTAACCTTTACATAATGTTTTACTCAAACTTTTTTCATGTTCCCACAACCAAAATGTTTCAAGACCATAAACTTGTTAGCGGGGAAGATGTGAACTGTATTGTATTATGCACATGTAGCGCAGACAGCAACCATGATGGCTGAATGTAGACAAAGATTACTGTGGTTAAACTGGTATTGTTTTGTTGGATGTCATAACAGTTTCTGCAGCTACTGAAACAAATCTTCCAAATCCCTCTGACTGCTGCGGGCTTCACGGGTATACTTAACAAGGTAATTAAAACTGTCTGCCTTCGCTCCCCCAAAATTTGCATACTCCTCCTCCTACCCTTTGTGAGGGTTTTTAAATGTATCTTCCCTCTGCAGCTTTGCCTCTTCGGTGGATTGACTGCACCAGGGAACTGCAAGGTAGTCTAATTGGAATTGGAAGTCATGTGACTCATGACATAATTTTTAATCTGAGTGACAGTTGGAGCAGGATATATTTCATTAATGACCCAGTTTAACAGCGGGAAGTAGAGACCAGACAAGCCAGATAACTTTTCTCACCAGTACTGTCAATCACTCTTACAATTATTACTGGAACTAATTAAGGAATCCAATTAATGTGGCTAAAAGAAAGAGAGTGGGCTGGGCAAGTTTCTTGAGAAATAAGGCTGGCTTATGGGAACAGTTGTCACTAATCATATGGATTTGTTCAAGGTGACAGAGCAAATGAAGCTGAATTCGATCTCCCCAACAAGTCTAGAAAAGGCATATCATTATCACATGTTTCCAATGAGTATTGGAAAGCAGAAATTTGCTAAGGGACAAATGCCTTAACAGTCAATTGTGACCTTGTGCCTTGCAGATTAGTTTGATCATTGGTCCTTTAAGCATCTTTTCACTTACCGGGATTTTATGAGTTCCTGGATCAACATCCTTCTTAGTCTTGGAATAATAGTCCATTCATACAATCAGATTTTAGGCTTACATTTAGGGTTAGGCTTATGCCACCTTACAGTTGAAGTCAATGGTGGTAATACTCGAGTTGAAAGCATTTCAATCACATAATGGTCAACAGTCTTCCAGATGTAATGTAAACACTAGCTAAAGCTGGCTATAACCTAACTAGCATTAGCATACATTGATGCACAACCACTTTGTCTATGTTCATAGGTTTTGGCTCTGTCCTAAATGGCGCCCTTGATTTGGACTTGCGATGGCAAACGCATGCGCATGTCCATGAATTCCACAAGACCATAGGGTGCCTCATTTGTCATTTTCGGTTTCAGAGTGGTGCTCATGAATGCCCCTTTATGACCACTAAGCACCCTCAATGTGCCTGTGGTAGGACGGAGGACGGGGCCGGGTCGTGATGGTACACACCCGGTCCCGTATCAGGCTAATCAAGCCTTCGAGAGGGATAAAGGCCGACGGAGGACGGTGGTGCGACGAAAGAGAGATCATTTACAGACATGTCCGTAAATTATCTCTCTCTCGTTGCACCAGCCTGATATGGGACCGGGTGTGTATCATCACGATCTGGCCATTCCTGTTCTGTAAAAATACGCAAAAATGTGTCTATACCTTTGAAAAAACACAGCCATCATTTTTGGAAATTATGCTTCCTTCTTAAGTTGTAGTTAATCGATGTGCCCTGACTTTAAGTCCATTACCAACCTCGAGCACCATTGGCTGTTTTCAAGTAGGAGGTGGGAGAACTCGGAGTTGTCAGGAACCCTGTATTAGACCTGGGGTTGGACCTTCAACACCATTATACAGGTATACCTATATTTTCCCTCTGATTTAAGGGTAGTTAATGGATAAGGTTTGGGTTGTAGCATTTACAACATTCTTATTAACCTATCATTTAGACTATTTTCATTTAACATGAATGTTGTTCTGGGACCAACAAAAGAAACTGATCAAGGAACACTGCTTTTCAAAATCACGATCAACACATCCTGATGCAGGGATCCACTGTTCACTTTTGTTTCTGAATTTGACATAATGGGATTTTGTTAGAGCTCACAAAGTAGAGGCAATTAGAACCATGAAAAGACCAATTAGGACAAAGCTTAAAGGACTGTGAGCATTTCTCAACCCACAGTGGGAATCGTGTATATATTCTGTAGGCCTTTGTGTTACTAATGTCCACTTATGCCTCTGAAGGCTAGATATAAAAGCTAAGAGAGTTAAATGATACCCTTCACCACCTGCAGGGGTAAAACAAATAATAAAAAAACAACAGTCTGCACCACCCAACAAAGTATCTACCAGTTGTTGCTGAGTTGAGTGTCTTTTTTGAATTGGTGATTGAGTTAAAGGGTTGCCTAAATCTAAAACATTCTACTGGATTAACTTCAGAACGGAGGAGAGGCACAGAGCCAGAGTGAAAACCCAGCTAAATACCTCAATCAGGTGAGTTCTGAATTGGCAGGCATCTCCCAGGGCTAGAGGGCTAGAGGGCTTGATGACAGACCAGGGCAGATTTTCTGGACTGAAACCTGAGGACTGCACTAGACTGGCTGAGTTGACAGGGGGAAAACAGCATGTCATGTGCAATAAAGGAATGCAGCTCTGGTTACATGAGCCAGTCGGATATACCATTACACTCCTGTGCTGGATGGAGGAAAAAGTAAAACATGGCAGAGGGAGAGAAAACTGGACTAAATAGACAAAATAAAGCTTTATGCGAACGCTCTCCAAAATGGATGAATTTGAAACACCATCTTGGCATAGTTGTGTGGACAGGGGAAACAGAGATATTTGAAAACAATGATGTATTTGTTGTCATGTGAGGTTTTCATGTAATCCATTCAACCCAAAACAATCAAGATGGCGGCCCATGTTGTAACGGTGTTGTTGTTCCTGCCATTCACATTGATAGCATTGTTAAAGATAAATGTTACCTTTTAAAACCTTTGCATTGCGACAGGAAGTTTACTAGGAATTGCTGTCCAACGATGGAACATGAGGACAGTTGCATTTCAGACCATACATGAATGGCGATTGTTCACATGTGCAGTAAGGGGATTTATACGTTTTCATACTTTTCAATGTGGATGAGAAACTTTTATAAAATGCTTGAAAATGGCAGTGTGAATGGAGAAAATTATTATTTTTTTCTGTAAATGTATCTGGTTTAGAGATATGCACTTATTTCACTGTCTGGTTTTATTTATTTATTGGGTCAAAAAAGAGATAAAAAAAACATTGACCACTACAACTCCATCTATCTTGGCCTTGTATAGTAGCACCTTAACCATGTTGCAGTTTTAAAGCAACATAATTAGAAGTTCATTGTATTTACCATTCAAAAAGTAGCTGTGCTTTATGGTATCAGATCAGGAACTGCTAAGAACACCATAATACTACCATGCTAAACCATGCTAATGTAATACTTTTTGGTACTTTTTGTTGTGTTGCCATTTTGGGTTTCTTCTTAGAATTTCGCCTAGCTTATCATCTCGGCAGGCAGTCAATATTTTGTCTGCTATTAATTATCATCATTAATCATCATTTAAGTAATATGTGCACTTTAAAGTTAAGATAGTAAAATAGCATCTGATAAGAACATAAACTTTTCTAACAAAAAGCAAACCTTTAGCAAGCAATTATTTTATAGTCTTCTCTTACATGAGATGTATAGATGATACATCTCTCTCTTCAGGCTACAGGGACTCAAGGAGCCACCACCTATTTAAATGACCAGACTGTCATTAGACGTTTTAAACATAGAGGGCTAAAAGATAAGGAAATACATGCCTGCTGTTTTCTTTATAGACAAATTACTTCTGCAGAAAGAGACAGAGAACATGTTGGTGTTTTCCTGCTTTAGAAAGGGAATGCTCTGTAAGTATGGATTGCTATTAATAACTTAAAGCTAACATTACTGGAGTTGGAACAGATCCAGCCCGTTGTTCAGCATTTCTTACCATGGTAATACAGTCTCAGCAAATAAACAACCAAGACTAACAAAGTGCAGCTACTGCCATGCAAATCAATCCCAATGCAAAGTCTTGTGTATACGGACGAATCTATGAACAGAGTTACGGGAGACACAATGAATAATCCTGTAAACACGAAGCGTAGGTTCAGAGACGCAGGCATGTGCATGGAGAATGCGTGTACTCCTTGGGGCCGAGGGAATACTCTGACTGCTTTAATAAAGGCATGATTACTATCAGACTGCTGCGCGCCGTCACAAATAGCAACAACAACAAAGCAGAAATCGATTGTGACTTCACGCTTTTGAACACTTGTCTGCAACTCTCCAAAAAAAAAAAAAACACCCCCAACCATTTGCAGCTCCAGTGAGTCAAATGAAAAGGGAAAAATCATAAATATTTAATTTAAAGACAGCAGAAGATAATCCAAATCAACTTCAGGCTCTTCGAACAATAGTGTTGGACTAGCGCAAGTCTTTAGAGTAAACATTTAAATATTATTTAGCTGCATTTAACTCCTGTTACAACATAAAATGTTCCCTGTTCCCTCATCAGGTTGGCTACGATGACATTGCCCATGTTTGGAATTAAATTTTAGTGCGTTGCCACAGACACATAGCGCGTATGGAGGCTTCATGCCATCCACCACAGCATCCAAGCTCAACTCACCATGCGCCCCACCGAGATCTTACCACATTATAGCGACCACGAGGAGGTTACCCCATGCGACTCTACCCTCCCTAGCAACTGGGCCAATTTGGTTGCTTAGGAGACCTGGCTGGAGTCACTTAGCATGCCCTGGGATTTGAACTCCAGGGTTGGTAGCCAGCATCTTTACCACTGAGCTATTCATGAAACTGTTTTCTTAATGGCATGAATCACACTAAAGGCCTAGACTTAAAATACATGTGCTGCAAACAATAGCTGCAAACAAGTCAGTGAGAATAAGCAAAAATCTGGTCTGTTCCCAAACGTTTGAAACTCTGCACGCCAGTGTGTTCATGTTGACTGATTTCGACTAAGTGAAGGAATCAACTGGAAAATGATGCTTGCATCAAAGTAGGTGGAGCACTGGGTCACACCCATCTATCACGTAAACCAATGGCAGTAAGAAGTTGTTTAACAGCCAGCACAAAATCGTCCTGAAATATCACCCTGACAAGCTATTTTGAACCACCTCAACAAAGGTAATTGTAGGTCAGACATTTTTTTTAAACATCAAAACTTTTGGGACTCTGATAAAATAATTAAATGTTGAAGACCGCGGCTGACATTCCTTCTAATTTATTTGTGAAAATGGAAATTAAAGGTGAAGTTGAGCGCCTTATTTGGTGGGATACAATTTTTCATGTAGTGTGCTCTGTTGAATACTGCACATTTTGGCAAATGTAGTACGTCATTCCAGAACATTTGCATACTGGACATAAAGTGCATACTGTACATGCACATTTTATATACTGCATACTGCATAGTGATTAGTAAAAGTAGTACAGTACGATACAATGCCATTTAGAACATATTCATCATGTCAAGCCCCTCATGTCCACCTGCCCATCTTTGCCCAGCAACACAAACTCACACGCTCACATAAGCACTCATCATCGCATAAAAAAAAGCTCCACAGCAGTGCTGAAAACTAATTTCGACATTAAAGCTTTTTATGAATGCAGAGTGAGGGAGGGGATATTTTTACATTATACATGGATGACAGGGACTAACTTGCATGTTTGTTGTAAATATTTGCTGGTAGGTGTCTCGGAATTTCCGCCCTCATTTCTGCACAACCTCACTGGCAAGTGCTCGATGAATTAAATTGAGAAGATAAAGTAGGCCTAAGTTGTATTTATTTGTGGTGTAATCATAAGGATTAAGCTGGTGAAGAAATGCATTAATGTCTAATCCCCCCTGTCACCCCCTCCTATTCACCTTTAGCTCCGCGTTACAACCCGCTTTCAATTTGAGGGGGGAAAAAAGGGGGAAAAAAATAGAGGCACTCGTTTGGAGCAGCCTTGAGCTTCAGCCAAGCTCTCGTTGGTATTGTGTGCTTACAGCTGGGCTTGCTTTCCCTTTATCTGACTCACTCTTTTCTCTGTCTTCCTCTCTCTTGTTCTCTGTAAAGTGCTTTTCTTCCTGGTTCTGTCTGACAGAAGGGTGTGTGTGAATGGGGTGGGGGGTTGTCAATGCTCTTGTGGCTCATTGGGCCAACTCTGGCAGCTTCTTGCCCATTACAGTCTACAATGACAGACAGTAAACAGAGAGAGAGAGAGAGAGAGTTATACTCTGAGTTATTCACAGAGTTCATACAGCTTATATTTTACAGTCTAAACTCTCTTCTCTCTATTTTTGAATCAGTTTATAACTCACTGGCTCTGTTTGAATTAGCATACACAACTAGCATGCTACTCATACAATATTAAGAAACTGCATTTGTAATTTTTTTATGGAAAAAGTGCCTGCCCACAATTCCAGGGTGTTGAGGGTGGTTGACAGGGCATTGCTATATGGTTGCTAAGGTGTTCTGAGTTTTTGCTAGGTAGTGGCTTATTAGTCTGTAGTGAGAATCACCCTGACACCAATTGAAATTAACTGGGCCTCACACAAGACACAAAAATATGTGGTGATTTTTGATTACACTTCACTTAAGGTGTATGTATTTGTGATTATTAACTATCAAGAGTTTCAGCTTAACAGTATAAAAAAACATCCAAATGGATATTTATCCAATAAATTACAAATATGTAAATTGGAGAGAGTTGGTCATCTGAATAATTTGAAGGATTGGAGAACAGCCTAACCCTTTAGAGCTCTTCTGTATCATCAACACAAGGAACACACAGTTGTAATATAATGAGTTTTATTTACAAAAAGACAAACAAAAAATAACTAACAAAACCTACAAAATGGTACTAATATGCTAAAAGATCAAATAAAATAATTAGTTTAATAAAGTGCATAGGATGGAACGATGTAAGTTTTGAATTGGATGTAGCAATGGCAAAATATCACTATTATTTTATGAAAGATAAATTGCAGTTTATCTGCTAAATAATAAGGTGAAAACCTTATTCCTAATTTTAAAAAAAATATGGTTATTTATATAAAGAGTATTTGCATTTGATACACAGGTTATATAATCTAATCTAGTTTACACTTATGCCTGGGTCTCTGGAAAGAGGTTATGTAGTGAAATTTATGTTCTCATTGATAGATTACGGTGTTTGGCGATGGTGACGTCTTCCACTGGGGCTCAGGGCCACGTTACAGTGGGGAAGGAGCTGAATTCCATTTCTACAGTTTGGACATGAAGGAACTGAGAAATGCTGATTTCCTGGAAGCACAGAGAGGGTTCTTGCAATCTGGAACACGCTGATATACAGCCCTGTATACCTATATGTCGGTGTATGATTCATCATCTGGAACTTGCCGTTGCAATAGTCTCTTGTAGTGAGACTTGGTACTTGGTTGATCAAGTCTTATCTGATGGCTATGCTTGGCATTTGTTTGAGTCCTGCCACAATCCAATCAAAATGGAGCCACTCTTCTTTGCCTTGAAAGTTAGGGAGGGGCTCTGCCATAAACTGGCTCCTGGAATGTCATCTGGTCCGACTGTTCACCACAGTCTCTATGATATTCTGATCCCGAGATATACACCCACCGAGTACTTTATAAGCAACACCTTTACACCTACATATTCATGTGATTATCTAATCAGCCAATCGTGTGGCAGCAGTGCAATGCATAATATCACGCAGATATGGGTCAGGAGCTTCAGTTAAATTTCACATCAACCATCAGAATGGGGAAAATGTGATCTCAGTTATTTTGTCTGTGACATGATTGTTGATGCCAGACGGGCTGGTTTGAGTATTTCTGTAACTGTGTCTTTCCTGGGATTTTCACACACAGCAGTCTCTAGAGTTTACTCAGAATGGTGCCAAAAAAAAATTCAGTGAAGGAAATGCCTTGTTGATGTGGGAGTTCAACAGAGAATGGAGAGACTTGTTCGAGCTCTCAGAAAGGCTATGGTACCTCAGATAACTGCTCATACAATTGTAGTGAGCAAAATAGGATCTCAGAACGCACATGTCGAACCTTGAGGTGGATGAGCTACAACAGCAGATGATGACGTTGGGAACTTTATTGCTTAGTGAGTGTAGCTCAGGTCCCTCCTTCAATATACAAATCTATGGGACTTTTTTGTCCAATTTATTGTCCGTAAGGCAAAAATGGAAAATCGAAAAGTCCCATCGCTTAGAAAAGAAAAAGCACACCTCTCCTCAAAAAGCAGCTTGATTTAACGTAGCACAAACTACTGCTAATGTCTGAGTTTTCACAACCCCTGGCAAAAAGTGTGGGATCACCACACATAGAGGATGTTCACCCAGCTTTTTTACTTTGAAGAAAAGAAACAAATCACAGATATGACACAAAACAATTTTTGTTCAATAGCTGAACATTCTGGCTTTGTGAAACTTCCCTCAAAAAAATGACATTACTTTAATTAATGGCATATTTTTTCCAGATCAAGTAGAGGAAGAAAATGATGTAATCACTCAATATTGAGAAAAAAATTATGGAATCATCAACAAAAAAAATAAATACAAAATCACAATTAGTACATTGTTGCTCCTCATTTGGCTTTTATGAAGGCCTGAATTCTTTGAGGCATGGACTTCACTGATGAAAAACAATATTCTCCATCAAGCTGGTTCCAACTTCCTTGAATAACGGTTGACAGATCAGCTTTGCAGAATGGAGTCTTGTCATGAACCATTTAAAAAAAAAATTCTAATTCAATTTCCACCATAAATGACTGTTTGCTGGCCCTGAGTTGATATGCCTTTCATGGAGAAAGTCTTTAACACTCTTTGCTGAAACATGACCATGCCACATGCCCCCACCACTGACTCAGGCCGGGGCAACATCCGGCCTGCCCACCCCCCCCCCCCCCCCAATTTCTGGAGAGGAAGTCAGGCACAACCATCTACGCCCACCTTGAATTTAAAGGGCTGGAGAGCCAGATACCAAAGGGTGATCCATGCGTTAGTATCCTTCATGCAGTGTAGCCACTGCAGAGGAGCGTGATTGGAACAGAGGGTTAAGGCCCGCCCCAGCAGGTAGTAGTGGAGGGTCAGAAAAGCCCACTTAATCGCAAGACACTCCTTTCTCGATGGTACAATATTTTGTCTCCCTGAAGGAGATCTTGCGACTAATAAACAGATCTGGCCATTCCTCCCCTCCCACCTCCTGCGAGAGAACCACCCCTAGCCCCCTGCCAGATGCATCAGTCTGCAAAATAAAGGGGAGAGAGAGAAATCAGGTGCATGTAAAAGCGGCCCCCCACACCGTGTGGATTTTACCTTAAGGAAGGCCTGTTGACACGACTCTGTCCACTGAACCGGATCGGGAGGCCCCTTTTTTAGTAAGGTCAGTAGCTAGGCACAAACCTTCGGTAGTAGCCAGCCAGCCCCAAAAACTGCCTTACACACTTTTTGGTCAGGTAGAGATCACAGCGGTTTTGTCAACCTGTGGATGCACCTGCCCGTGCCCCAAGTGGAACCCCAGATAACTAACTTCCACCCACCCAATTTGCACTTCTTAAGGTTGGCCGTGAGTCCCGCTTGTCTCAGCGCTCTCTGTGGTGGTCTCAATATGGTGCTCTATGAGGTTCGTGCAACCAGGTAGGGGTGAAAACACATCTGCGAATTCTGCTTGCAACCTGGCAATATCTATAAGCTGTGACAGCGAGAGGTGCTCTCCGCAAGGGACTCGGGTGAATGAACTTGATTTGGGAAATACCTCCGGCCCGAGCTCCGCCCTCTCCAGAACTACCGTCGACAAGGCTACAGGTACCGCCTCCCTCCATGGTTTGAGGAGGTTGAAGTGGTAGATTTGACGTGCCCCTCTCCTATCCATTCGCCTAACCTCATAATCGAGATCTCCGACTCATCATGTGACCTCGAAGGGTCCTTGCCACTTGGTGAGTAATTTGGAGCTTGTATTACTGGTGGGCAGTAATACAAGGAATTTATCTCCCTGAAGAGTGAAGAGTGCCTCCGCAACATTGCGTGCTGAGATGTTGTGCAGGGGCACTGCTTCCGGATAGCGCGTTGCATGTCCCCGTGAATGCCTGGCCAAAAGAAACAAGCCATTATGCAGTTCAAATTTTTTCCGTGAATTAAGTGGCCTGTAATTGGATTATAATGAGCCTCTTGGAAGAGTGTTTCCAGACGGCTCTTTGGTACTAACAGCCGAGTTGTATTCTCTTTGGTTTGAGTGTCCTGTGTCACTCGATACAACCGCTCTTTAATAATAGAAAAATGTGAGCGCAAGACCGGGCTGGAGCTGTTGACCATCAATTATTTTCACTTGGTCGAAGGCGTGCTTGAGGGACTCGTCACGCGACTGCTCCAGAGGAAAGTGCCCCTCAGGGAAGCCCCTGAGAATGGGAACTCCCCCATCTGCATCGTCCTTTCGCAGAGCCGAAGTTGATGGCCCTGTCACCGCCTCACAAGTCATAATATCGCACACCACCCCCGACCGCTACTCTGCAGGACCCATCCACACATATTACCCTAGAATTAGCAAATGGGTGAGGTGGGAATTAACTGCGGCCACGACTCGCCTGAATCGTATCTCAGTGGTAACCAACAGATACTTGTGAATATCACCATGTACACACCTCACCCTCACTAGTTTATTTTTATCCAATGGCCCGCCTTGCACCAAGTGTTGGTGGATCGAGGTTTGATAACAACCTGTATCAAACAAAGCTTGATGTGTATCCACTTTTACTCTTACCGTTATCTGATACACCCGATCAGAGGCAGCCTGTGGATGTTGGGGATCCAGACCAGTGTCCCCGCATCCATAACAGGACACCACTTCTGGGTGTGTCCGGCTTCCCCGCAGCTCCAGCAGACTGGCCCATGTCTTCTTTCCGCACTCATGGGGGCGGTCACACCAACCTGGAGGGGATAGTGGAGAGAGACAGGGGGGTTAGAAGAGACAAAGGGAAAGGGCCCTTTAGACCGAGGGCGGGGTTTGGGTGGGCCTCCACACCTCCAAGGAACCGGAACTGCCCAACAGCAACCATCTCCGACAGGCATCAAGGAGCTGCTGGGCAAACAGGCGGCTGTCCTTTCCGAAGCTCAAAGAGCGGAAGAGCTGCTGACTCTACTCCGGGGTCCGACCAACACATTGCTGGATGGCCTACCTCAGTTGTTTAGAATCCAGGAGGCTGGCGGAGTTGATGTGCCACCAGCTGCGCCTCCCCGGAGAGCAGGCCAACAGGCTGGCCGTCCACTGATCAGGAGGTCGCAGCACCAGCCCCCTCTCCGGCGATCAGGCTCCATAACACCTGCTGGTCCTCTGCTTGTGCCTGGAGCAGGACTTGGAAACGTTTTTCCTGCTTCCGGCATATCTCCATTAGAGCCTGATGTTGGGACTGCTGTGAAGACTCCATGACAACATTTCTCCTCCAAAGCCGGGCTTCGGCACCACTGTAACAAAGTATTTAGTTTGGGCAATGGAGTCAGGAGACAACGACGCATGTTCAAGGTCAGTTCTTTATTCACTGTTTTTCTCTCTAGGAATGACGGTCACCATTGTTTTAAATAAACATTTATACAATAAATATCAGCACACTCTGGCTGTGGTGCTCTCAGTCTCTCCCCTCTGATGCTGTGGCGTGGCTCTTAAGTCTCCCTCCACCATCACTATAATGAGAGACAGGTGTTAAAGATCATTGTGAACCAGGTGACAAGCCTTACCACTCTCTCTCTCTCTGTCCCACAGACCGACACATGACCACGCCCTCCATTCCACAAAGGCATATTTCTTTGAGTATTCTATCCTGATGCTTTGACATCTTCCTTGGTCTACCCATATTTTTTCCATTTATAACCTTACCATTTTGTTTATACTTGCACCAAATTTTAGGCACACCTGACTGGGAACAACCAAATTCTTTTGCCACACTCTCTTTCTTGAAGGACTTTTATAATCCTTTCCATTGGTTCAATTGACAACTCTCTTGTTGAGGCCATGTTTCCTTTCAATTAGCCAAGTCCAACAGCTCGTTAAGGTCTGTAAGCACTCTCTTTTAACTGTAGACTAATTTGCATTTGTAGACTTGTGTCTGTATTTTTTTTTTAGAAATGCAAATTACAAATTTTCTTTTTAGTGCCATTCTGAGTAAACTCTAAAGACTATTGTGCGTGAAAATTCCAGGAGATCCACAGTTACAGAAATACTCAAACCAGCCCATCTGGCACCAACAATCATGCCATGGTCGAAATCACTGAGATCACATTTTCTTCCCATTTTAATGGTGATTTGAACATTCACTGAAGCTTCTGATCCATATTTGCATGATTTTATGCATTGCACTGATGCCACACGATTGGCTGATTAGATAATCGCATGAATTAGTAGGTATACACGTGTTCTACATAAAGTGCTCGATCGGTGAGTGCTGTTTCAAATGCCTGTTTGTCAATCAATCCCATCTATTGTATTCTCCGATGCATTTTTTGTTTGATCCCCTTGACACATTCCGTCGCTATTTAGCGAGTGTACTTGTTCCAAAATAATTTAAGCTCATTATACTTCACTCTAGTCAGTTGCGGACACTGATAGTAGTAGTATGTTTTGTTTAATGCCATGTCAGCATTCAAAGCTATTTTCATGGCAAGAATTCAGTTACAAAAATGCAAATATCATATAAATACAATAAAAACAAAACAAATATAGACAGCAAGTCATATTATACAATATATTTTTTAAGATTAACATATGATAAAAAGTCCAAAACCTTTTCAGGCACAATCTCATTAAATAAGTCCTTTAACGAAGTAACTTCATAAAATAGCATTCTACTTGCGTTAAGACCCGGACACTGATAGAGGCAGCATATATGAATAATGAAATAATATTTGTTTAAATAATAATTGAATAATTATTATTATTATTATTATTATCATTAGGCTATAATTATGATGGCATATCCAAGGCATAATTTGTTAAAAGAAACTATAAATGTCAGAGTAATACTTAAAAATGGCCGTTTCATTTAGTTTTGACGTATATCCAGTTTAAGCCCTGCCTATACACGGTTCTATCCGAAAACAGAAACAGATAATTTTTTCATGAACAGATACAGTTACAAATACAGATAATGGCTCTGCTGCACACCGCTATGATTATGTATTTTTTACATTTATGTTGAATAATGACACATAAATAATGATACACATATCATTAAATCAGAATCCCTGTCAAATCGATTAATCTGAAAGAAAATACTTGTATGAGTTACATACCAAACAGGCCTATAAATAAATTTTTCATATTTAGACAAGCATGTCCTTAACGCCTCATGCACGGAATTCGCGCTTCCGCATTGACAATTCAAGAGCCAGGAAAGGGGAAGAAACTGGCCCATCAAAGCTCAAGTACATGCCAAGGAGAATCAAGAGCTCTTTTGCTCTTAAAGTCAGAGGAACGCAAATTTTTACAACCCAAGAAATTTCTCTTTCAGCCTTAACATGCATTTGGACATCATGCCAAGGCATACAATTAAGCACGAGACATCTAATGATGTTAAAAGACACACACATTTTCTCCCGGCCTCTCTTTTTCATCATTGTTCCCTGTCACAGATATGGAAAACACATGTGCTACTTCTTACTGCATACTGTATGTTTAACAAATTTTTTACATTTTCTGATGAAAATGTGAGTGGTGCTTGTGTGTTCCGGGTGGTTGTCCTGGAGTAATGTGATTAAGGTGTTTTTAGTGCATTGCTAGGGTTTTGGGTGGTTGCTTGTGGGTTTCTTACAGGCCCAAGTCAAAAGAGCCCATCCCCAAGTCTCTATGATCTGATATTGTATATAATATGATATGATATGATATATAAGCATCTATGATATTTTGGTCCCTAGAAATGGTTTGGGTTCCTGCTTTAAAGTGAGTCTCAAAAATAAAAAAAATTGATATTTTGTATGACAATATTCTATCAAACTGAATTAAGTCATCTTTAGGTTTTATAGATGGCAAAGCAACTACAGTTGCTTTGACATTAATTTAACTATATTGTATATCATTATTTATCCAATTATAGCAGTTAAGCATAATACTTTTGCAAGAATATTGATTGGA
The DNA here is from genome assembly GCA_032164185.1 of Moxostoma hubbsi. Lineage (NCBI taxonomy): Eukaryota > Metazoa > Chordata > Actinopteri > Cypriniformes > Catostomidae > Moxostoma > Moxostoma hubbsi. The sequence goes on from JAVLUX010000026.1 coordinate 10,843,621, forward strand.
GTGTATCATCCACCAACTGAAAATCCTATGTCTGATTACTAAGCAAAGCACATGATTTCAGGTACCATTCATATCTGTAGCACAAATGGTGCAGGATGAGTTGTGTGATGTTGTTCAACTATGAGCAATAGAAAGAGTGATGTTTGCCTTATCAAGCACTGTATTTTTCTGACCTTTTTTGTGTGAACGCTTGTGACACAACTTAAAAAATGAGCACTTTCTGGACTTCCTAGGTTGCCTATTAAAACCTGTAGACTGATTTTCATGCGAAAGGAGTGGGTCGCTTTTGCCCAGAAAATCCAAAGGATGTGACGTTTATGAGCACTCCTGAGAGCCTTGACTCAGTACTTCTGCTATTCAACAGCATCAACAAACAGTCTGCAACACTAGGTAACATTATCTTAGAGATGGAATCCAGCAAACGTCTGGCTCCCAGCACAACACCGACTCCTACACTGAATCCCATCTGCCTAAGCGGGAACGTGATCATGGTCGAGGGAAAACTAGAATGAACATCGGCAGGGCGTTTGATTCCTGGAGGGACCTTTGTTCGGTTTTGGGATCAAAACCAACCCTGAATTGGCATTCTTCTTATTGGACAGGTAAACATACATAACTGCAAAGCATGTGGCATATAGTGCCATAAGGATTGATCTGTGTCATTTTAGCGACTTGATCTTGCCTGACAGTTGACAGTTGTGATGGAATCACATCAATACTGAATTGTGTCAACATATTTATACATTTATTTATTTATAAACAGCTAATGTCATTATCCATTAAATTTAGCTAACAGCTATTGATAAAGCTGGCTAGCTAGCTAACATGACATATGCTATCATATAAATGCAATCAATCTATCATGCAAAGAAAAGTGATTACTTCAAACTAATCTCATATAGTCAGACCTATATTCACACTTTGTTTTAGCCCTGTTCCAGAACTGGAGAGTCAAATATAATATGCATTCTCAAAGTTTGTAGCAAAAAAATTATAACTCTATAATTTTAAGTATGCTGCCTCATCTGTCAGCCTGATGCCTGTGAATCACGTTGTCTCCTTGTTTTGGTCGATGCTTGCTTATGATCACGAGCAACAGGCAGCTGGCTGCAGTTCACTTAACGGCCACAGGTGTCATTAATAACAAGGCTTTCTGAATCTAAAACACTGCACCTTTAATATATGCATGTGTGGTAATCCACTCCACCTTATACAGGGGCATTAACACGCCAGTAAAACATAGTTCACAAATGAGTCAAAAAGAAAAAACTAATGGTCTGACATAATTCCACCCAAATCCATATCAAGAACAAGAGTGCTTTATGTACTGTAGCTCTTAAAGCACATTACTGTGGGCATGCTGACACTGGATCCTCTTGTGTTTTGAGGCCTATGCTATCGTGAGTCTTGCACAAGAAATTGCATGCATGGGGTGTTCTGAGGGAAATCATACACTTCTACACTTTTTGGCACCTCTGGCATAAGCCACGCTTCCGGTGCTACTCCTTTAAAAGGTATCTGTATCAGTGGCTGTTTGAACAATGTTCTCTAGTCACAGTAGAACGTGATTTAGTGTACCGGTATCTCTTGTTCTCTCCCCCTCAGCTGGGTTATCTGGGAGGAAGGCTGACCTCACAATGACTCCCAAAGCTCACTCCACGACCTGTGTGCCTGGGAAAACAGGAAACTGACATCTTGGAAAATTTAATGTTTATGGTTTTGAGCCATTAGTATGGGCTCGATGCCCTGCTGTCTGCCACTGATTAAAGGGACGTGAATTATCAGACAAGCAAGGGCAAGGTAAAGGTTTACCCTTTAGTAGCTATTTTGATCAGACTTGGGAACAAATAAAACCAAGAGTACTTTAACAGTTACATTGTCAACACTGTAAGAAACAATTGTGAGAAACAATTAGATTATTCCATTCTTTGAACAAAATGTGTGTATTAAAGTCTCCTCTGCTTACATCTCCACGCTCTTAAATGCTCCTCCGCCTTTACATTTGTGAAGGGCACCTTTAGATTTGTGAACAAAAGGGGCAGTTGCCCTGTAGCCCCCGTTCAGTGCATGTCAGTGCCCTGAAGATGAGGTTAAAGGTTTGTTGAGAAATAATAATTGAGAGACTTGCTTTAATGCTCCTGTTATGTTTATGTAATTTTTGACCCGAGTGTTTTGGTTGATTACAGGGCATTGCTAGGGTGTTGCTAAGTGGCTGTTAGGGCATTAACACATGTTTGCTAGACAGATCTTAAGACCATTCCCAATGATATTCTGACTGCTTTTCAATGGTAATTTTACCATTGTAATTTTTCACCTGCCTTGCGGACATTTACATTCTGAAATAATATTTTAGAATATAAACCATTATTCCAATTACTAGCTTTTTTCAATCAAAATGAAGGATTTACTGCCTATTTCTATTGTAAAAGAAATAGTACCTGCAGTGACGTATATGTGCCACTATTTCAAGAATAAATGCTGCTATAAATGTTTGTGTTCAGTGTAAAAAACAAGCTTGTTCATGTTTATAATCTAAAGGGAGATGTGCTGCTTAAACTCTGTACTTACATGTTTTTTGTTTTTGTTTTTTACCCGAAAAGAATGATTGTTAGGAATTTTCTAATTACCCATTTAATTAATAAATTATATCTATTTTGCCACTTTTTTATTTGGAGATAGAGAAGGGAATAGTATCACGACAGTTTAGATTCAAACGTGCATCTCGTGTGGGAGCACTAAGGCTCAAAATATCTGGAGAGTGTGAACTAACCTCTTGGCCATGGCTCCGACAATTCTTTTCACTTCAAACCCAAACTTACCCCTTTCTTCTGCTTCTCTCCTGCTTGTCAATCCATTGATTTCAATCCATTTCCTCACCTCTGCCCACCTGTTGGTTTTACCTGTCTCCATCCATCAATCAATCTTCAGCACTCCATGGGCATGCTCTCTTTCAAGTCTATAAAAAAATTGTGGAGCAGAGGCGGGCCTGGACTGTGGAGCAGAGGCTTGTTTGTAACATTATATGGAGCCGTCTGGGGTTCGGCTAAGACATGGCATGGGGCAGACTGAGGTTCAGTTGTGACATGGCATGGAGCAGTCTGGGGTTCGGCTGTGACATGGCATGGAGCAGGCTGAAGTGTGACTGCGACATGGCATGGAGCTGACTCTGGCTTGGCTGCGACATGGCCTGGAGCCGACTCTGGCTTGGCTGCGACATGGCCTGGAGCCGACTCTGGCTTGGCTGCCATGACATGGGTCAAGTTCATGGAAGATGGAGCCATGGATAACTGGGAAATGACCTCCGTGGTCATGTACATAGGCAGAGACTCTGAGATTGTCCCTGTGGTCGTGAATATGGGTAGAGTCTCGGGAGCGACCTCTGTGGTCGTGGTAGGGTCTCGGGAGCGACCTCTGTGGTTGTGGGTTTGAGCAGAGTCTTGGGAGCAACCTTTGTGGTCGTGGGCATGGACTGAGTCTTGGGGGCGACCTCTGTGGTCACAGGCATGGACTGAGACTCAAAGAGACAAAATCCCTCCTCCTCCTCCTCCTCCTTGAGTATGAAGTGTGCGGTGCAGGCTCTGGGACAGACAAGGCTTGCAACATTGGCCGTGGCAGACATGGGCATTGACTTGTTGGCCATGGCAGGCATGGGCTCATTGGTAATGACGTGGGATGCTGGCTTGGCAGCCATGACGTGGAACTCTGGCGCCTCCCCTACAGTGAATGTGGAACCAGTGATCTGTAGGGCGAGGTTGATATATTGAGCCAGGTTGAGGGGACTGCGACCACCAGGCATCAAATTGGACATTGGCTCACTCAGTCCAAAGAAAAAATGTATTTGAGGGCAACCTCATTAAAGTCCACTTGGTATGCCAGAGCACAAAAATCCTCCACATAATTCTCCAGGGATTTATTCCCCTGACGAAGATGCAGGAGCCGAACTGCTGGGTCCATAATGGGCGGTCTAGTACTCTGTAACGTTGTGTAGATGGCAAATGCAATTACACGATGAATTGAAGAACCCAAGTGCAGTTTATTCCAAAACGTAATATCAAAAAACCCTGACTTAAAATGTGAATCAAAACAAAACATAACCATGAACTTGACTTGAACAAAACATAAACATGAACTTAACTTGACTATGAACGTGGCATGAACAATTTCACAAACAATCATCAATACTAGACAAGAGATAATGGTAAACATGAGGGCTTAAATACATGGGCATGGGGAAACATATGCCAATGAACAAACAGAACTCTAAACAAGATAACAAGACAATAAACTAAAACCAATGACAAACTAGAACTGATAACAAAGTAATCAAACAATGAACCAATGAAAACAAAACACATGAACATGGAGGGAAACAGGAAGGTCACATGACAAGGAAACAGTCAAAACATGGCATGGAACATGAACAAACTTTTCAAAATAAATGACAAACAAAACATGAACAAAAACACATCTAGATGTTATAACAACGAAGAAAACTGAGAATGTCTGATTTATTCCAGTGAATCATACATTGGTGTAGATAATCCAATTAAATTAACAAGTCAATGAGTCCCTGACTGACATTTTAGTCTTCTTTTAATAGCAACATTTAATTTAATACTGCTTAAATAGTACGTTAAGCTACGGTAACACTAGGCTTTGTGGATGGGAAATTATTTGACACGGCAATGGAAAGAATATGGTGTCACACTCGATGGCTTCTTCTTGGCATGTGCTTACATTTCTGCTCTCCCTCGATCGGATACATTTGAATTGAATTGAATGGAGTGTAAACTGTTGTGTGACCATATCTTTGATTTCGACAAAAATTATTTTCCCTTTTAGTTATACTAACATAAGTTACAATATCTACCCTTGATTGATCTTGACCCTTGAATAACTCAATTATCCAAGTTTTTGTTGGCTAAACTTATCAAACTAAAAGTCATCAAACTAATCAAACAAACTATAACAAACTAATCAGCTGGAATCAAAAATTTAAGTCAAGAGAATTAAGCACATCACACTCACGTATTAGGATTCCCAGCATGCACAGCAGCATGAATAAATTATGCCAATTGCAGTGTTATTGTCTTTGAATATTATTATCTATTTATTTTACTGTTCGCTGTTTTTATTTATACTGCTGGTTGTTGTGATTGTTGTCTCGTTCATTTATTTGTCATCTAGCAGTCATTCAAAGCTCAACGTTTTACTCAATGTGTTTGATGATTGTCAACATCATTAAGATTCATGTGTAAACGGTTGAGGCCCTTGCGTGTCTCTTTGACTAGCTTAAGTCTGAATATGTTAGAGTTCAGATGTTGTTTTCTGATCTTCAACTGGCCATTTACTATCAAATGGCAATTTAGTTTCTCTCTAACAATTGGATGGCCATAATTACATCTATAGTTATAAATAATATTACATGATAATTTAACTAAAATTACTTATGTATTCAGTTCAAACCAAATTAGAATTTAAAGTTGATTGAACAAAGAAAGTCAAAAAGTAAGTTATTTTGATTAATCTTTGTTCTTATTAAACAACTTTCCCTTTTTAAGTTTTCCCAACTTAAAATTAAGACATCACAAACACAGAGTTGAAACAAGATTATTTATTTTTACAGTGTATTAATAAGTGAGTATTCAATTTTTTTCATAGGCTAGTATTATTCAGTTACATGAACTGATTCCAAAAAAACAGTATTTGAGTCCATGTGCTGCATTTTAAGTCTTATAATTATGTACCAGAATATATGGTATATAAAGTATTTAGTTAAAGATTTTTTGATGTTATATGTTTTCAACTAAGTTGCAGTATATAAATAAGGGTGTATTTTTTTTTTCACTGTAGTGAAACTTTAGTGTACTGTGACGAGGAGGAGGACGTGGCCATGATGGAGCATGGCCGGAGCTGAATCAGCTGGGCGGCCGGAAGTGCCAGATCGAGAGAGAGAAAAAGACGCACGTGGCCATGCTGCACATTTGTTTATGTTGGTTTTAAGATACCATTAAACTTTATGTTTACTGTTCAGCCGGTTACCGCCTCCTCCTCGTCACATGTACATAATTCTATTTAGTGTACATTTATAAGTTTAATGCCATAACTCTAATTGAGATCAATTAATTTATTCAAAAACCCAGTTTTTGTGTCAGAAAAAATTTGCTTTTATCAAAGTAAATTGTATCATTGTATAGTTATATATTTAAATATATATATATATATAGTACCTTGTTGCTTGGCAAAAACTATAGCTTCACTAACACTGGTGTAAAAGATATGATGCTCAGTTTGTTTGCTAGCCTCTTGCTTTATGGGCCTTGAGGTAATCTTCAACTTCACATAGAAGGGAGGAAATGAGAGGATGGGAGGTAATGTAATGTGCAGCCTGTGCATGAGTGGCTTTCATTGGGTGACCATTGACTAATTGACTTGTTTAAATGACAAAGCCAACAAATGCAGGGCCTTTTACAGCCCTGTAAGGCCACTGACCTGGCCAGTACTTATCTTATATGCTGCAAATATTGCGACGAAGCCAGAGGAGTCGGCACCATTCACTGTTTCTTCTCCAAAGAAAGGGAGCAAAAGGATGGAGGGGGAGGGATTTTGACAAATAAAGATTTAGGAGAAAGGGGGCTGAGGGGGACTGTGGACAGGCATGTAAGGCCGATGCACAGGAGAATCCTTGGGTACGTGACAGACCCTGTGATTAGCATAAAAATGCAGGCAATCTTGAGGATGGCAGCGGGAGATGGGAGTGGGTTAAGTGGCAGGCTTTTACTTGGTTTAAACAGCAAGCTTGATTTACCCTGGGCTGTGTGGCAAGCTATCATTTGCAAATCACACCACGTCTCCAGGGCCTACAAAGATGAGTCATTGGTTTACCATGGATGTTTGTTGTGGAGCTCTCAAATAGGGCTGAAACGATTAGTCGACGTTATCAACAACGTCAACAATAAAAAACTGTTGCCAAAGATTTTCATTGTCGAATAGTCGTTTAATCTCATTTAAAGTAACATGAGATTACATTAAACTGTAATGATGATGTGCAAGAGCAGCATTGCAGCTTGTGCCTGACTGAGGAGAGGAAGTATTACACACAGTCCAGATGTACTCTAAACTTTCCAAACAGCTTCAGTTGAATTATACAAAAATACTAAATAAGTAAATATAGAAGCACTCTCATTGTAGAATAAGTGGAGTCGGAGCTCTTTAAAAGAAACTCCACGGTTTTATATCTTAAATGCAGTTTTAATGAATTTTAGCTTTATTAAAGTTCAAATAATATGCAAAAAGATCATGTAATTAACTACAAACTCTGAAACTGGCATTTCTCTGTGCGGTCAGCACCTCTTCTATGAGTTGCGCGAATTTCCCGATCTGAGGGGGAGAGATTGAAACTGCACCCGGCTGATGCACACTCTGTCAGGTTAACGCTCATCACTCGAGCGCACGCTTGCTGCATCTAGATTATAATCTGATGACTCGCGATTTATTGAATCAGAATATATGTGTCACTGTGCATTTCTTAACGTGAAGAAAATTGGTAATACGCAGCTTTATTAATGATAGAGAGTTTGTTCTTTTGTGAGTTAAAGATGGATTGAAGTGAACAGAATGGTGAGAGAGGAAGTCTTCATCCCATTATACACTGCAACAAAATATGTTTTTGATTTGTTTTGACTTGTTTTCCAATAAAAATATCTATAAATCATTTAAAAAAAGATGCATTCACCTGAGAAGCACCATATAAGATATTTAGACTTGCTTTTAGAGAATAGATCTTGAATATAAGTATATTTTGTCTTTACTGCATTGCAGAAGTATAACCAAGTGAAAAAATACATGTATATACCAAATACACTTACAGTATATTTAAAATAGCCTTTGTTGCTAATTCGAAAACGTCATGTTGGAACTAGCAACGGATGCTTCCGCTGCTTTACTCGAGGACTTACTGGAGTAACATGTTTGTGCGTTTGTGCATGTGTGTGAGAGTTCGCATTTGACGGATCGAAAGCTAGAAACTCAGAAAATGAGAGAGATACTTTATAAACTATAACCACTGGCTTCCGGTTACGGCTGTCCTCGCGTTCACGAGAGACTCGAGTTTCGGCATATGACATAGGCGTAGTGTAAGCTCCAGTGAGAAGTGATGAACTAACCCTTTTAAAAAAAGTATTTTATCCCTTTAGTTCAGTGAATGTCATTTAGAGGTATTTTTAAAAGATGATTTTGTCCACATTATTGTTGTAAGCATGTTTAATACAACCTTTTAAGTCGGGGCACAAGCGGAATAATCGGTTTAGAGCTAATGATTAATCGTTGCAATAATCGCTGAATATAGTCGAATAATCATTCTAATAATCGTTAAATTAATCGATTAACCAAATAATCGTTAGTTGCAGCCCTAGTCTCAAACAAATGAAAAAGTCTCAAAATAATGTAAAATGTCTCTTCACATGTCCCTTTATGCATGACGTAAGCATGTGTTTGAGGATACATGCATGCATCATTGCTAACTAAATTACAATGTGATGACATTCATTATAATGCATGTATATCACAAATCCTTTACACCAATGAACCTGTCAGTCCAACAAGTAGAATGTTTTGTCAAAAGAATGCATTTGCTGAATTGAATGCTTTTGACCAAACATTCTACTTGTTGGACTGACAGGTTCATTGGTGTCGTGTGCATTAGCTGTAAAGGATTTGTGATATACATGCATTATAATAAAATTAATGTATATAAAATGTATATATAAATTATATATATATATGTATGTCTTTTTTGTTATTAAAAATTTGTGTTGATTCCAGTCACAGATTAAATAAACAGGACAGAAAATACGGAATCAAATTATATGAACTTAAATCCCTTCCCGCCGAACATTCTCACCCGACACAAACAGTAGTCCCGCACCTCAGTAGTTTGATAATAAATTAATGACACATAAATAAACGATAAATCAACAGAAAGTATTTTTTTTTAAAACCACACACACAGTAAGAACGCACACACACATTTAACATTGACTATCTCCCTCCACTGTCTCCCCATGAGAAATTTGAATACCCAATACATAACATAACACACATAAAATTCTGAACCCACAACCAAAATTCTTGGATTTTAACACACCACAAAAAAACATGGGTTGTGTCTTTGAGACCAAGTCTATACAATCTACAGGGAGTTCAGTAGAATTGATGTAAAATCTTAAATTGTATTACATCTCTAGATACAGACTTTACGATTTTTAGAATCCTAGCCCACACTCCCTCCTTCAATAACAAGTTTAAATTTTTCTCCGATAATCTCCTGATAGGAGTTAAAGCTCCGTCCTCCAGACTCTGAATTAACAAGCAGTAATACACTGATGCCTCTCGACCAATTGTTTTTGTCTTTAACTATACTATCATTATGTATTATTAATTTTTGCAAGTTTTGTCCTCTATTAAGATGAGACATGTTAAATTATTGGGGTATTTTTCTCCAAAGTAATATTGAAGTATGAGAAAAGTTGAATCTCACTGCTGTCTAGGAGACACAATTGAGATATTAAAGAGATTTAATTTGCAATATGTATTGTGTAAGTGACCTATGTTCTTACTGTCTCTCTGCAAAAATCTGCAGGCAAAGTGCATGAAAACCTGTGACCTTTGCAAGGCATGATATGACTCAATTTGTTGGTGCTACAGACACACACACAAACAACTACACATAATATGCATTGAGATTACTGAGACATCCCCCTCAAACTCATTGTGTGTTCTTATGAGCTTTTGCGTGTGAGCGTACAGCTGTCTCGGAGTTGCCCCAGTCTATTTGTAGTTTTTAAAGAGCTGGTAGCAGCACTGTCTTAAATTACTGTAGTTTAGACTGCGCCAAGTTCCTGTGAGTGAGGATGAATGCTTCTTAAAATAAGAAAACCTCTAGTGTCAAGATAGGAAGTGCCACAACAGAAGAACTCATATTTAAATAGAGCAGAAGACTTGGCTGTGATACTAGCAATAATTCACTGGGAGTTATTTGCCCTCTTATAAAAAAAAAAAAACTCTTTTTTTTCTCATTCCCATTGTTAAAAGATTAATTGTCCTCAATTGGCACATAGTCATAACACTTAGCCACAGCGAATTATTCTTTACCGTTTTGTCCACTTTACACCTTTGTAAATCATATTTGTTATTTTTCTAACAATGATATCCAGAAACGTGTTCCAGCCAATTACACACAAAAAAAGCTTTCTTGCATTCACAGTCACAACCTATCTATTTTTACACATTGAACCAATAAAGTGAATGCTTCACCTTAGTTCTAAAAGAAAGTATGCCCATAGACTTATGGTGTGATCAAGTTGTGTCGGAGACTCAGGTCACATTTACACAAATATGCTTTAGTTTGAAAAACTCATTGATTATGCTACGGTCACGCCTCTCATCCACACTAGAACAGTGTTTTTCCTACACCTAAAACAGCATTTTGAAAAATCTCTCCATTTTTTTTTTTTATTTAAACTTTATTTAACCAGGTTGGTCCCATTAAGATTTAAATCTCTTTTACAATAGAGACCTGACCAAGAAACCATAACCGCTTACTTTGGAAAACAATGACACAAATAGATTAGTGTGGACGTGGTCTCAGAGATTCTACTCTTGAGTCATTCACATCATTGGAACTTGGAAGTTATTTGTTTCTATGGAAACACCCATAACGCCAAAATGGCTGTTGTTTTTGATAACAGCAAAATATTTATCACTACATTAATTCACCTCTATATGTTCCTGCAAAATATGGACAAAGAAAGCATCCAGGTAACAATGGCATAATTCAATTGCATATCAAACAGAAATGTGTTCACTACTTTTACAGTTGAGGACACTCACATATTGGTTATTTTTACATGATGTCACGACTGCCAAGTCTGAGCTTTACATAGGCCACTTCCACATGCTTTCATTTGAAAATGCATTGATTTTGCTACGCTTGCACCTCTAATCTACACTGGAACAACGTTTATCTCTACCGAAAACAGACACTTTACAGCGCTGTCTAGGACCATGTACTTTGGAAAACTATGACAATCGAAAACTTAAAACAGACATTTAAAACGAAAACAGATTAGTGCGGACATACATTGAAGGAGGGACCTGAGCCATAGCAACCACCCTGAACACCCTAGCAACTTCCTAGCAATTTTTTGAAGTGCCTGCTTCATGTCAAACTGAAATATGAAAAAGCACTTTACCCAGAATGACATTGTGTAGCAAAAAACTGTCAAGGACACAAATAAGTGTTGTATTATCATGTGATCAACTTATATTGTTTTTAATGGTCGATGCCGATATCCAGAATGCATGTTGGCCGATAGGCCAATATAATGCCAATATATCACACAATTAATATAGTAAATAACAAACATAAATTGCTAAAAAATGAATAAATTCTTAAGTAGCGCTACATTTTCTCAATGTTCCACAAAACTTTTACTTTGTAAAAAAAAGAATAAAAATGTAGATAGTATTTTATATGGTAGATAGCAGTTTCTTCTGATTTCTGTTTAGTCATCAAATTTTTGTAATAATATTACACAAAGTATTCCAGCAACCATGGATGCATGTCCACGTTAGCAATCGCATTTTCTCAACAACAACAAAAATAAATACAGAATCAAACAAATTGTGCATACAGTGCATAGTGAATAAGACATTTCCTTATAGCACACGTGAAGCATTTTTACTTTGAAGTTGCACTCACACACTTCCACGCAATCTACTGACAGTTTAAACAGCCTGGATCGCCTGTTTGGATTGTCACGGACTCACAATCATGATTTGTGAATCAGAGGAACTTTTGATCCTGATCCCGAAGTTTTGGATTCTGGCTAATGGAATACGTGCTACAAAAGCAGATTTAGATGAGCGTTCGACGGGAAGAAAACTCTGGATTTTCATGAGGTTTGTGAATTACTTCTGTTTAAGCAAGATATCTGCATATTTACAGACAGTATATAATAGAAGTTTTATTGATATTTGCCTTTTATCATTAGAAAGGTTACAGGGAACAGTTGTGGAGTGTCTGTTAGAATTCGTGTTTCAGAGGAGGATAAATTAGCGCTCCACAGGATGCTGGATCTGCTGAAGTTGTTTGAGGTTTATTACATCTGTTTAAATGAGATATGTGCATATTTGCAGATGGTATATTATATTAGTTTAATCAATATTTGCCTTTTTATCATTATACAGGACAGTTAAAAGTTACATGGAACTGTTGAACAGAGAGAGGGAGAATGAAACAGGCGAGCACTTTAACATAATGAGTTCAAACACGTCTGTCGCAGCTCTGATATGCAGCCTGTTTAAATGAGATTGTGTTGCACTCCGGTCTATTATTGTAGTAACACGATGGCGCGTTTACATGTCTCAGTCACTTCACATGCAAGCAGGAAATTTTCAATGCCCTCAAGAAACAAATCGGCCAAACAGGAAAATGTATAGGCCAATTATTAAAAAATTCAGAATATCGGACGATTTAGTGCCTCAGAGATATATCGATCGACTTATCATGTCAAAGCATTAAGGTTAACAACAATGGAAAATGCCTGCAAGAGGAAGTCTTCAGAATCAGGGTGGATGACATAATGTATGTTAGATGACCTGTATGTTTTCAGCTACAGCACCACCATCTTCAAAGTACTCATGTTTCCTTACAGAATCATTTTAAGTTCCTTAGCACACATGTTTGATTGTTACAGATTCGGCCAAAGGAGGGCGAAGGAAACACGAGCATATGAGACCCAGGAAAACGCTTCACTTCAAACGATGGAACTTAATCAATGTTATCTGTAATTGTTTCAGTCTGTCCCTCTGGTTTAATCACTTCCAGAGAAAGAAAAACAGAGTGAAAGAAAGGGTAGGTTCCCTCTAAAAGAATCCAGAATCCAGATCTGTTCATGGCTCATAAGGGATCCACAGAGGAACACAATGCGTTCTAGTGAATTGTCAATGGGTATTTTCATATTACCCATAATGCTTTAGACTTTTCTCCTTATACTTTAGCAGTAGTTCTGTAGGTCAATCGTTCTCATAAAAATTCCTTTGTGCGGTCAGCAAACAATGAGCAGGCCGCAGTTTGAGCAAAACACTTTCAGGATGTTAAAGAACGTTTTGTCTGCGTGTCATAGATAAATGAATGCATGAGTTAGGGCAGGACAGGATGAGTGTGTATGTGTGTGTGTGTGTGTGTGTGTTTTGAGCAGTGTGGACTCGCCCTATGTGGTAGAGTTAATCCCTGTGCAGCAGCTCCATTGGGTGGAGGTTTGGAATAAAAGTAGCTAACCCCCATCGAGCCATAACAGATACCACCAACACTCACACATCCTCATTAACACACACACACACAAAGACCAAAACTCTCCATAATTGAGAAACAATGGATCCAAAAAAAAAAAACTTTTCTCCCCAATTTGGCATGCCCAATTCCCAATGCGCTCTGATTCCTCATGGTGGCGCAGTGACTTGCCTCGATTCGGATGGCGGAAGATGAATCTCAGTGTCCTCCGCTTCTGAGACAGCATCTTATGACATGACTTGCTGAGTGGGTTACGACAGAGACCTAGAGCGTCTGGAGGCTCATGCTATTCACTGCAGCATCCACACACATCTCACCACGCACACCACCAAGAGCGAGAACCACCTTATAGTGACCACGAGGAAGGTAGCCCACGAGAATCTACCCACCCTAGCAACCAGGCCAATTGGTTGCTTTGGAAGCCTGGCTGGAGTCACCCAGTACACACTGAACTCGCAACTCCAGGGTGGTAGTCAGAGTCTTTACTTGTTGAGGTATCCAGGCCCCTGACATAAGCAAAATTAAGATACGTTCACAATGATAGTGATTAAAATACTGGAGGTTGCAATGTCATTGTACAGTTGGGTGCTAGTAGACATTCCTTCTTGACTGCTGTATCAAGAGGCAGATCATTCATTTAGCATATATATATATATATATATATATATATATATATATATATATGTGTGTGTGTGTGTGTGTGTGTGTGTGTGTGTGTGTGTGTATTTCACAAAATAATATTATTTTAGAAGTATTTGTAACCCAAGTAATTTAATTGTAACATTATTGCAAGTCAGTATCTAATCTGATTACAAAAAGTGTAGTGTGGTGTAACACATTTTTGTCTAAAAATGTAATTAAATTACAGTAATTTCTTTGTAATCAGATCAACACAACACAGTTGCTGATTCAGCTATGACACGACTCACGTCACCATTAAGACTTTAGACTGAATTTGTCAGGGAGCATCGTCAGAATTTAGGACAATGTTGATGGAAGCATGATTCAGAGCAATCACAATTCATACTGCACCAATCCGAGCCTCTCTCAGGCCACTGACGTTCTAACACCCAGCAGGCATCAGCAAACACTGCCAACTCACATTATTCTAGAGAAGCAGATGAGCAGTTATGAGATAACTTGCTCATCCAGGATGCAAGTTTTTTAGAGTCTGCCTGCCAATGACTGACAAGACAGACTGAAAGGTAGAAAGTTGATCAAATGAACACATTATACATCATTACCATACAATGAGTACACATACACAAATCTCTCAGCCTAATTTTCTTTTACCATCTATCTCTCTCTCTCTCTCACACACACACACACACACACACACACACTCACTCACAGGTGTTCCTGAATGACCTCCAACACAATCAAGCAGAGAGAGTAGAATACTAATGTTTGTCTGCAAAGTGATTTCTCTTCTGAAATATGCTGAAAGATGCACTTCAAACAGAACATCTCAGTTACTGTCATAAACTTTGTTCCCTGATGGAGGGAACGGGAAGTTGTGTGGCTGTAGTGACACTAGGGGTCACTCTTGGGAGCCCCAAAACACTTGTGAGAAACACTTTTCTCAAAGAACTTTGAGAAAAGGCCAATAACAATTTGCATGCCACCCTGGACATACGGGTATAAAAGGAGCTGGAATGCATCATTCATTCAGGTTTTGTGCTGAGGAGCCGAGACAAGGTCCCAAACATTTCAGCAGGTAGTACAGCGTTGTGTCACATCAGGGTCAGAACTACCCTCATGCAGTTCTTTGTGAGTGGTGTCCCGACCCCAGGAACCAATAGTCAAGCCACGAGTGCTCAGTGGCGAGCGGAGGGTTCCACTCTAGCCTGACACTCGCGACGGCCCGGGCAACCATGGCGGTCAGCTCTGCATCGGCCTCAGACTGGGCCGGCACACATGAAGGTGCTAGCCAACATCACCACGGTGCTCTCCAATGCAGCGATCAAAATCTCATTCATCTCACAAAAACCGAAAGAGACATTAGGCTGGCACTAAAGCGAGCTGCCTGTCTCATCCCAGAAATGGATGGGAACAAACTTGCGTGCTGGGGAATGAGCGGTCTGCTGGGATTACCTGGCAGAACCGAACCCATTGGAGCCCCCAAATCGCCTCCAGCGTCAATCGGGCCAGACTCGTACCCGAAGGCAGAAGAAAGCCTCGACCGCAGTTTCCATGGTCATGTTCTTGCAATGAGAACATGAACCATCCATGAACCCTTCCTCAACGTGTTTATTGCCCAGACACATCAGAGGTATAGAGGTAACGACCGCACACAGAAACTACACAGATATGGAAGGGCATATTTAGAAAGCTGTCTTTAAAAAGACATTCAAGTCAATGTGTTTGCTCTAATAAAGGATAATCTACTCTTTTGCTCAGAATATATACTCTTTTAGTGCTGTCGAAGCGCCCAGGGGCATACTCTGCACTAAACGTGCAGATGGTGAGAAAGCTGCTGGAATGCACCGTATATCCAACAGCATACGCTTCTTGAGAGGTGAATGGACCAGCAGTATTATTCAGACACAACTTCTCGGCTCCGAAGAAAAACTCTGAATGAATGGATGCATTCCAGCTTCTTTTATACCCGTATGTCTGGGGGAGTGGCATGCAAATTCCACTCGCCAATTCTCATTGGCCTTTTTACAAAGATCTGAGGTGTTTTGGGGCTCCCAAAAGCGACCCCTAGTGTCACTACATCGACACAACGTCAAGTGAGTGACAGAAGGGGAAACCCTTTTAAGACCCTGAACACTTGGTAATGTTGACCTTTAAATGGAGAGATCTTAATATCTTAAAAAACTAGCCCATTAAACTAAATGGCAACTTCACGGCTAAACTAGTTCTAGCTATAGGCAGCATGCCCACAGACTGTTCACTGATTATTTGATGAATAAATTTCTCATAAATGGCAAGAACTGGATCCGAAATCGAGTGAGTGAGTGAGTGAGTGATTGAGTGAGTTAGAAAGTGGGTGGGTGAAAAATGTAGAGAGTAAGCGGGTGAATGAGTGAGTGAATAAATAAGGAAGAGAGTTAATGAATGAAAGAGCAAATGAATGATTGAGATGATTAGTGAATAGGTGACTGTGGATGAATGAGCAAAAGAGAGAGAGCATTGGGATGAGAGAGAGAGCATTGGAATGAGTGAATGAATGTGTGAGAGAGCAAATGAATGAGAGTTAGTATGTGGGCGAATGAATGTGTGATTTAATTAGTAAGTGGGTGAATGAGTGAGTGATGAGTGAGTAAATTAATGTGTGAGTGAGTGAATAACTGAATGAAAGTGTGAGAGAACAGACAAGTGAGATAATTAGCAAGTCGGTGAATGAATGAGTGAGTGAATGAATGAAAACATGATAGTGAATGAATGAGTGAGTGAATGAAAGAGTAAGTGAATAAATATTTAAGAGAATGAATGAGCAAGAGAATTAATAAGTGAGTAAATGAATGAGTGAATACATTTGCCAAAGAGTGAGTGAATGAATGCAAGAGAGCAAATGAGTGAGTTAGTAAGATCAGTTAGTAAATGATTGAGAGATAAAGTTGGTGAGTGAATGAGTGACACAAAGGGTGAACGAATAAGTGAGTGAGAACGCATATTAATGAGTGAGAGAGTAAGAGGGTGGATGAATAAGTGAGTGAAGGAATAAGAGAGTAATTGGGCAAATTAATGAGTGAATCAAAAGTGCCAAAAATTTGATTTAATTAGTGAAAGTTAGTGAGTAAAGTGGGTGAATGAATGGAGTGAAAGAGTGAATTAGTGTGCGAGCGAGTGAATGAGCGAATAAGGGAGGGATTGAAAGAGAAAATTAATGAATAAGTAAATGAGTGAGTGAGTGAGAAAGAGAGTGAGTGTGCAAGCGAGTGTTGTGGTAAAAGTAGCAGAATATTGATCAGATTCAGCAGGTGGGAGCTTTCTCATGGACTGGTCATTGTGCACAACACACGCACTGCAGTGGGCAGGCTGAAGCCTACAAAGCACACAGAATTTGACTCAGCTACTGAATCACTATCTACCTCCACTGGCCTGTTCAAAAAATATTATTCCGAAACAATGCCTTCCTCTCCCAGGCTGTGAAACTAGAGGCTTTACATTGAACAGATCCAGCCTGCAGGATCATACAATCACCATGATTTCATCAATCCATACTTCTAGCAAGTTCTCGGCAGACACCAGCAACTAGATGAAGCCCTCATTTCTTCAACACACTCACTTCTACAGTGGCTTCCTTCCGCTGTACTCTCACTAGTTCATTATAAGGCAAACGGCAAGTGGTGTGTGCCCATTAATTCTTGACTGTGTTAAAGGCAGCTTTGAGATCAGCATCTCCTCTCACCTCCCATTGTGTGAAGCTCAACAGCAGAGCTCGCTCTGACATGGCAGCTATTCATGAGCCCTCCATTTTTCATGGGCAGAGATTGATATTTCATGTAGGGGCAGGATGGAAAATGAAAGAGAGAGAAATAAGTGGATATACTGTAAGTGGATGGCTGTGTATGTGCAAGAGAAAATGACAAGTAATCAGTTCTTATATTCACAAGTAAAATCAGTTAGAAGTCAAGTCAACTCAAGTGGTTTTTATTGTCGTTCAACCATATACAGTTAGTACAGTACACAGTGAAACTAGACAACGTTCCTCCAGGACCATGGTGTTACATAAAACAACATAGGTCAAACACAGAACCACATGAGTCTACATAGACTAAATAACATATCTATATAAAGTGCACGTGCAAACGTGTGCAAATGTACAGGACAGTACAATAAATTACTAAAAATTAACAGGACAATAGGCACAGTGAGAGACAGTGCAGCGCTGACCAGTACACAGTAGTGCAAAAAGATGACAGTTTCTAAAAATGCCAAATGTAAACATAACATACTATGAGATAGTGTTCTATGGACATAGCAGTTATTGAGGTAGCAGCCAGGGATAAAGTGACAATAATTAAAGTGCAACTCAGGACACGTGTGTGTGTGTGTGTGTGTGTGTGTGTGTGTGTGTGTGTGTGTGTGTGTGTGTGTGTGTCAGTCCAGACTCTGAGGCTTGGGGGAAGAAGCTGTTACAGTCTTGTCGTGAGGGCCCGAATTCTTCAGTACCTCTTACAAGACGGCAGAAGGGTGAAGAGTTTGTGTGTGGGGTCATCCACAATGCTGGTTGCTTTGTGGATGCAGTGTTTTTTGTAAATGTCTTTGCTTGAGGTAAGTCTCAGCTGTCCTCACTATACTCTGCAGGGCTTTGCGGTCCGAAACGGTGCAAGTCCCAAACCAGGCAGTGATGCAGCTGCTCAGGATGCTCTCAATAGTCCCTCTATAGAATGTTGTGAGGATGGGGGGTGGGAGATGTGCTTTCTTCAGCCTTCGAAGAAAGTAGAAATGCTGCTGGGCTTTCTTGGCAATAGAGCTGGTGTTGGGGTAAAATATTCCTTTAACATTCCTTTAGTTACACCACCACAGTGTTAATTTCGTCAGACGAGACGAGACTAAATATGTTCGTCAACGACCTTTTTTTCCATGACTAAGACGAGACGATGACAAGACTGCACCAATGTCCAAAAACGCTGACTAAGACTAAATTAACATGCATTATTGTTGACGAAAAAAGACGAGACTAAAATGTTTTGCATAAAATAAAAACTAAGATAAAACCTCTCTTCATTTTCATATACAATCGTCTCTACTTTTTCATCATGAGATAGAATATTCTGCTGTTACGCCTTCAAAATATTCCGAATGAGTTCGCGCTGTTGCTCAAGTAAAGGTTACAGGTCTCATACTCCTGTGGCTGCAACACGAAACTACATGGAGCAAGAACACAACAATCATAGACAGTGGCGAACACGCGACGAGCGCCGACGACATGCTAGGTAGAAGGAAGAGGCTCGATATTTGGTCGCATTTTAGGTACAATGATATTGACAAAAAGTCAGAATGTGTCATTATAACTGACGGGAAGCACTGCGGACAAAAAAAATATCGGGGAAAAACATCACCAACCTTAAGCGACATCTAAAGGCTAACCACCCACACATTCAGGGAAGTTAACTTAAATTAACGTCTCATAAGCTAATGCTGATTTTAGGCATCTACGCTGTAAATGAACCAGTTAGCTATGGTGTTGTGGCACATACATTATGCAGGTTATATATATTTTATGTAACTTATTTGCTTAATAAAATACTCTTCAGAACAAGTTCATCATTTGTGAATGTGGCTCTTAAATCAGAAAACCAGACACGTTTAACAAAGTGAATTCAACAAATCATTCAACAAGTGTATTTTGTCAGGTAATTATGACATTTAACTAATATCTGAGATGTCCATCCATCCATCCATCCATCTTCAACCGCTTATCCGAATTCGGGTCGCGGGGGAAGCAGCTCCAGCAGGGGCCCCCAAACTTCCCTATCCCGAGCCACATTAACCAGCTCTGACTAGGGGACCCCGAGGCGTTCCCAGGCCAGTGTGGAGATGTAATCTCTCCACCTAGTCCTGGGTCTTCCCTGAGGCCTCCTCCCAGCTGGACGTGCCTGAAACACCTCCCTAGGGAGGCGCCCAGGGGGCATCCTTACCAGATGCCCAAACCACCTCAACTGACTCCTTTCCACGCAAAGGAGCAGCGGCTCTACTCCGAGTTCCTCACGGATGACTGAGCTCCTCACCCTATCTCTAAGGGAGAAGCCCGCCACCCTTCTGAGGAAGCCCATTTCGGCCGCTTGTACTCGCGACCTAGTTCTTTCGGTCATGACCCAACCTTCATGACCATAGGTGAGGGTTGGAACAAAAATTGACCGGTAGATCGAGAGCTTTGCCTTCCGGCTCAGCTCTCTCTTCGTGACAACGGTGCGATAGAGCGAGTGCAATACCGCCCCCGCTGCCCCGATTCTCCGGCCAACCTCTCACTCCATTGTCCCCTCACTCGTGAACAAGACCCCGAGGTACTTGATCTCCTTCACTTGGGGCAATACCTCCTTCCCTACCCGGAGTACGCACTCCATCGGTTTCCTGCTGAGAACCATGGCCTCAGATTTCGAGGTGCTAATCCTCATCCCAGCCGCTTCACACTCGACTGCCAAGCAGTCCAGTGAGAGCTTAAGGTCACAGACCGATGATGACATGAAGACCACATCATCTGCAAAAAGCAGCGATGAGATCCCCAGCTCACCGAACCGCACACCTTCCCCACCCCGACTACGTCTCGATATCCTGTCCATGAATATCACAAACAGGATTGGTGACAAAGCGCAGCCTTGGCAGAGACCAACCCCCACATGGAACGAACTCGACTTTGTGCCGAGGACCCGGACACAGCTCTCGCTTCGGATGTACAGGGATTGGATCGCCCTAAGAAGAGACCCCCCCACCCCATACTCCCGAAGCACCTCCCACAGTCTCTCCCGGTGGACCCGGTCATACGCCTTCTCCAGATCCACAAAACACATGTAGACCGGATGGGCATACTCCCAGGCCCCCTCCAGGATCCTTGCGAGAGTAAAGATCTGGTCCGTCGTTCCACAGCCAGGACGGAACCCGCATTGTTCCTCTTCAATCCGAGGTTCGACAATCGGCCGAACCCTCCTCTCCAGCACCTTGGAGTAAACTTTACCACTGAGGCTGAGTTGTGTGAAACATTATTTGACTGAAATGGTTATCTCAGAATTAATCTCAGAAATAATTTATTTAAAAAAAGACTAAAATGTTTTGACTTAAACTTGACTAAGATATATTGAGTTTTCTTTTGACTAAAACTAGACTAAAATGACGAGAATTTTAGTCGACTAAATCTTGACTAACAAAAAAAGATATGTGAATGACTAAATATGACTAAAACTAACAAGGACATTTGGCACAAGACTAAGACTAAGACTAAATTAAAAATAGGTGACAAAATTTACACTACACCACCACAATAAAAAGCTTCCTGTCTTTGTCAGGAAATACCCAAATTTCTTTAAAAACACCGCTTGAATGCACCCAGCGTCAGATGTGGCCTTCATTTGGAGTCGTACTAATTTACTTCCGAGTTCCAAGCACATGAATGACAAAGCGAAGTTGTATTTACAAATGGGAAACTCTGTATTCTAGGTGATACCCGGGAAAGGGGCGTGTTGACATGAAAGATGATTAAAAGCAGTGATTTTAAAAATATATATTTAAATTTCAGTGCATTATTTCAATAGTATAAATTTTTATATACAATAACAACTAACATAAAGTTAATGACTCACCCTATTCAGTTATTTTATGCAAATTATGTAAATAATTAATAAAGTAATGCATTAATAAACAATCGGTCATGTAAAAGTACTGCAGGTGTATTCACTTGTGCTTATCGATTGGTACAAAAATAATAGTTTTTGCTGTTCATTATTGTGTATTTGTTTTAGTTTTTTTTTGCTTCCAAATTGAATGCGTGCCATGTCATATTACACGGCTCTCTGGAATACACAGTTCTGATTGGCCAATCACGCAATCCAGCGGTCAGATATTTCTTAATAATGACTGCACATTTGGGGATAAAGTGATATTTCACCGGTTATCCAGATATAGCAAGTCATCTTTCCTTCTCGTATCACTCGGTGATCTCTACAAGTAAACTGATAAAAAAAATAAACAAATCAATATTTATGACATGCTAAAAATAAGTTGTGACATTTTATCAAAAACATTTTTGGGGCTTTCTATTGCTTTTGATAAAACAAAGCCTCAGCAGTCAAATGATACCAATGTCATCATGAAATTCAAATGGATAAATGTTGTTTTAATGCTCTTTGTTGCAGTGTGTCCAATTGCTTCAGCTGCTGTCAATTCAGACAGGAGTGCAGACAGACAGGAGCATTCCAATCAGCTGAGACTTTAACTTACAGCAAGAAGAAAAAAAACAAAAAACAGAAATGAACATTAAATTGGATGTTGAAAGATAAATTTAAATTAGTTAAAATGATAATTTGGCATAACTTACAACTGGCAAATCAGTGTTTTTTACAGTGAAAACTGAATTCTTCCTTTTTTTTTCTTAAGTCCATACAACTCAAAATGTGGTAATTGCGACTCGTAATATGAAGCAAGTCACATGTCATTTTCTATTTTATATATTGTAATATTTATTTATTTGGCAAGTAGTCATGTAATAAGTGGGATATGTGCAGTTAAACCGACATTTTGCAATATAAAAATCAACTGTTTATGGAGACTTTTTTTCCATCTCATTCAATTATGTTAAAATAAAGTTAAACTCAAATCACTATTTCATCTATTATTTATTTTTATGGTAAGTAGCCCAAAAATCACAAATTAAACCCCTTTCTGGGTGATAGTCCTGACTACCCTGTCTGCATGTAGTTTAGAATAATGGCATGCTGACCATAGATTATTCTTACATAATGAAAGACCCAACTCCGATGTAGAAGCTTCTGAGGTGCACATGATGGCAGCAGTAATTACGACTTCTAAGTAGGCACTTAGGAGGACTAAAAACTACATACGTTCACCAAATTCCATAACAAACAAACATTCTACACTCAGTGTTGAGCAATCCTCTGCTAGACTCCTGAGTTTCTACTTAGTGTTGCTGGCAGTATAATGGACATGAGATACTGATTAGTTGTAAATGAGTGAAGTCGACCTTCGTGCAATCATGCCCTGCCTAATGACGCTCCACAGACCCTTCCTCTCCACAGGGAGCACATGGCTCAGAACAAATGTGTCTGCTTGCCATTTTCTAATTGAAAGTATTGATAATTAATATCATCAAATCACAGTTTGTTGTCAAGGGTGTTTATGAGCTTTTTGTGGAAGAAAAATGAGAAAACACTTGATAAAATAGCTCTTGATAACCTTTAAGCTCTCAGCTGTATCATTTAGCATCTGGAGCACAGCAAAGAAACAGTTGCACGCTGACTGTACTGTGAGTAAAAAAGTGGGATGGTAATTTGTTTTCAGTGCCATCCTTTCTTTATCTGGGGTAGTGTGACGAGGATAATCCTGATAAATGTTAGCTGATATCTGCTTTAATGAACTTGAATTAGAATACATGCTGAAAACATGTAAATGCTTTGTAGCAAAGGACTAGGCTATATCTCTCAACATATCCACATGCACCTCATCCCCTGATGACATCTCAAAACTGCATTTGACAGGCAAATCACCCTCACGTTCCACTTGTAACTGATAGGGAGTGTTACAGAGAGTCAGAACATCAGAGAGCTATGGCTATGACCTCAGTTGAACTTGCGGATATTAGATTTCTTGTTGATGTCAGTTTTTAACAGATTAAACATTTAAAAGTACTGGATCAAAATCTAATCATGTAATTTCTACTTAAACAATAGTCACACCATGCAATTATTGTTAGGAGACAAATCACTGCTGAAAAGACCAGCTTAAACCAGAATGAATATCCATGCTGGTCCAGGCTGGATAGTGCTTCTTTGGTGCTGCTCTAATGGGTGAACACAAATACCCATGATGTTCATCAACAAAACTTTCCTGGCGAACTTGTTGACCTGCATAGTCTTTGAGATGAAGCTGGTTGACCAAGGAAGTCTTAAAGGTTCTATAGCCCAGGGCTGTAATGGACTGGAGCTCATTTGCCCAGATGATGGTGTCCAACTCCAGTTTACATTGGATAGAACCTCTTCAACATCAGCCTACAAGCACTGCCATATGCAGGATTGCTGATGACTGCGCCCTCCTTTCCCACACATCTGATACAATGCAATGCACGTTGGAAATTGTGTGTGCCGTGTACCAGGCCTCTAAAAATTCTGGTTATCACCCAGTGTACTGTTCCTAAACTCACAACTCCTGAATTGTATATAGTTGATGTCTGCCTGAAGGTCATCAAACATTTCTGCTATGTTGTAAGCTTCCTGTCACCTTCCTGCCTTGTTGATGAGGGTATCCATGCACGCATAAATCTTGACTCCACTGCCTTTGGTCGGCTCCACAAATGGGTGTTCGACAACAAGCAGCTGAGCATTAACAGCAAGGTAGCAGTTTGTCAAGCACTTTGTGTTTCTCAGCTTCATCCTCCTGTATGGTGCTGAAGGTTGGACACCCTATAGGTGATACATCAAGAGTCTGGAGTCTTTTAACATCAGGTCTCTCCAGAGAATCCTAGGGGAGTGGGTCTCATGGAGAGACCCACTCCCCCACACAGAGATCTTTCAATGTACTAACACAAGACCAATCTACAGCATTTTTGGCATAATGTTGATTATTACCACAAAAATTAATTTAGACTTACAGTGAGGCACTTACAATGGAAGTGAATTAGCCAATTTTTGGAGGGTTTAAAAGGAAGAAATGTAAAGCTTATAATTTAATAAATGCACACAAATTGACACTATTCACATCCATTGCATGCCCAGCCAGATAAATATCTTAGCTCCGCGTTCATTTGCACTGAATGTGGAAGGTCACGGATTGGGCTTTATTGCCTTCAACAATAGCACTCCCGACAACAACCATAGTCCTTAAACTCCACAACCACAGAACTGGAAGTGATGGAATCTTCAAAAACAATGGACAGTTTCTGACAATGTGAGTAGACGGACTGCTGTTCTTTTTGTTGGCCACAGTCCCAATGGTATAATAGTCTCTTTTGAAGGGCGAGATTTTGGATAGAGGGGGCATATCTAAATTGGTGGCGGATGGAAGTTCCAGAGCAGCTAACATTGCTTTAGCTGATAGCTCCTTTAAAGGTGCACATATTAATTTTTAATTTTTTTTTTTACTATTAAAGAAATTCAATGCAATTTGTATGCATATGTATAAAATCATGACAATTCAGATGAGAGGAAGACTCATTTTAGTAAGAGTCATTTTAGTAACCTTATAAATGCTGTTTTATTCAACATAGAGAGTGTCTCCTAATGGGGGCTGCCATGTTAGGATCACATTACCAACTGAAATATACTCACTTAAACCATCCTTTCATTGGACACTTTCACTCGTGGATTAATTTAATAATGGCTGACAGTGAATTGTGATTTCTACAATGGCATCAGTAACTGAAAACTACTGTGTTTAAATGATGATGCTGTATCTATGATAGGTGTGAGTATAAGCCCTAGACGTCATGCGAAAAAAACTTAATGCATGCACCTCTAAGGCTCAGGTATATATATATATTTCAATTCTTGACCTCAGCCTTGCAAAGTATACCCTTTGACTGCGAGCCCGTATGGATGCGTTTGTCACAAACAACGGGTGTTCAGGCAGATTGTCTGCAGGCAGCTCAGTTTTTCTACACATCCATGCAGACTCTAGAAAGGTATAGTTGTTTATTTTGCTAAATTAAGGCCATCAATCCAATTAACATGAATTAATTTAGCAGCACAAAGAAAAAAAACAGATGCTCATAAAAGTCAAGCTTAAATTAATGTGGACATTGTGAAGTCTGCAGGGAACAGCCAATCAGAGCCAACACCTGAGGCACAAAT
Source organism: Moxostoma hubbsi (assembly GCA_032164185.1). Lineage (NCBI taxonomy): Eukaryota > Metazoa > Chordata > Actinopteri > Cypriniformes > Catostomidae > Moxostoma > Moxostoma hubbsi. The sequence goes on from JAVLUX010000026.1 coordinate 10,869,445, forward strand.
TCCACCATTTTGCTCTGTGAAAGATCATGACAATCACAATGAGATCTGAGATTTCCTAATCCAATGGCACAGACCGCTCTCAACATTGACAAGCTTCAAGCAGATACACAAATCCACCTTTCTACTCCACTGTCCACTCTTTAAACCAACCCGTTGCTTATTCAGTTAGTTCAAGTACAATCAGTCCTTTTCAATTGCAAATCAGGCTGGCACAGCCATGGCCGAGACAAACAGAGCTTCAACAAAAAAAGCCTTTCTTACTGTAGTGAATGAGAAGGGGGAAACAGTTTATAAGAAAAAGGACATATGTAGCTAAATTACAAGGACCCTGAGGATATGGAAATGAGATGGACCTCCCACAAGAATTACCTATTCTTTTTTTCTTATGCAAACCATTCTGCTCAGATAAGCTGTGTGTAGAAGAAACACTGGAAAGATTGGCCTGTGTGTCAATGTCCCTATTCTGCTGGAGGGTTATAAAGTATTCTTCTCAGTGAACACACTCAATTGACCCACCATTAATAATCCTGGAGGATTAATTAACATGGCTGCTCTTGATGCCTGAATACAACAGTTGAATTCAAATGTCTTTTTAAATGGTCCTCACAGAAAGAGAGTGATGCACACCAGTTTTACCTTGCACTCTGTTCAAACCTAGAGATCCAAGATGTCTTGAAATGACCACCCCACACCCTTCTTCGAGGGTTAAACAAAAGTGTTATAGTGGTGTTTTTACTATTGGTATGTAAAACGTGTTTCTAACTTGTACTGCCCTGTTCAAACTAATTTTATTTATATTTATTTTTTCATTACAGTAATGACCCCAAAGATAATTGAGGGGAGTGCTTTATTGTCATGAAAATAATGTCACAATGCAAAATTAGTACTATACAGTATGTACACTATAATTATTTTCTGGCAAACTATCATTTATTTTTTTATTTTATTTTTTTAGCCCCTTTTCTCCAAATTTGGACTGCCCAATTCTCACTACTTAGTAGGTCCTCATGGTAGCGTGGTTACTCACCTCAATCCAGGTGGTGGAGGACAAGACTCTGTTACCTCCACTTCTGAGACCTCACTCACAGTGGCTCACTGTGCATGACACCAAGGAGACTCCGCATGTGGAGGCTCATGCTACTCTCCGTGAACCACGCACAACTTACCACACGCCCCAATGAGAGCAAGAACCCCTAATCGCAACCACAAGGAGGCTACCCCATGTGAATCTACCCTCCCAGCAACTGGGCCAATTTGGAGCTTAGGAGACCTGGCTGGAGTCACTCAGCACACCCTGGAATCAAACTCACGACTCCAGGGGTTGTAGTCTGCATCAATACTCGCTGAGCTACCCAGGCCCCGCAAAATATAATTTCTTATTTCTTTCTTTTGATTGTGGGATGTAATATGAACCAGACACCTACCTTCAGGTTTCATGAGAGTCACCCTGAATACAATACGCACATTATGATTAATCGCTTGGTTTGTGTTTTTCCTCATTTGTCACTTTGGATAAAAGTGGCACTAGATGAATGCATGCAAATGTCATTGTGTCAATTAAATTCATTTTCATAAACATTTCAAAAACTCTCTCTTTATGCAAAGACAAACCGTAAAAGCAAGTATGTGCTTGTGTGCTGCTATTTTGACTGTGTAACAAATACTGTCTCACACTTTATCTTTACTTCTGTTTTGACTGAGTTCTGAGTTCTGAACAGAAGCCTGTTAAAGGTTTGATCAGGTACTTTTAGGTTTTTCTTTTCTTTAGGCTGTTTTAGTCATTAGTTTTGTCTTTACCCATTCCTTCTCGCTCGGACCACCCACCCTGCTGCCCATCACTCTTCTCTCCAGCTGTGGCCTGCCCATGGCCCATTTGTGTTACTTTGTTTCTTTGTGACTGAGGTCAGAAACACTCCCAACCCCCTTCTTCTCTCTTCCTTTGCCTTTTTCACTCTCTTTTACTCTCTCTCTTTCCAATAACTCTAACAAAAGCTCAAGCTGGCCTTTGTGCCTGATGCAGGTGTCCAGGGCCATGAAAGGACTTGGGCTCAGACTGGGATAGCTGAGGGGTCCATTCACCCAAACACCCACCTGTAGCACAGCCTGACCCAGATGAGTCACTCTTACAAGCTGAAAAATGCGTCCTGACAGTAGGGCACATTGCGGATGCTTGTGTGGGTTAAATCCATCCATTAAGCTAGCAGGGACAATTTACAGAGGTTTCTGTCAAGTTGAATGACTAAAATGATCAGGTCACAGATGGCAATGAAGCATCAAATCTTCATCCTTTTTCCAAAGAGGCATTTACATTGACAGCAATTAAATCGCTGGAACTCACCAAGTCACTAACTGCTGGCTGGTAGTACCATTCCTGGCTGTGGAATCCAATTGCATCAGGCAGTGGATCAGTTGAGCTCCACCATCTTCAGTCCTACTGGTAGTTGTCACATAGAGTCACTGCATTTACTAAAGGCTGAACTTCGCTCAACTTTGTTGCATTGCCAACGTTCCCTGTCACTCACAACACCTCATATCTCAAAATGCTCATTGAGAAAAAATGGCTTTCATTCACTTTATCACTGCAGATCTTTCAGTGAGTTAACATATGCTACAGTGGTTAATGAGCTACAGTGGGTTTTTGCATAATTGAGCTAGTCTTCATAGGCCTGTCTAATAATACGTGACACAATGCATAATCAAATATTTGAAGGAAGGATGACAAATACACTGACTTAAATACACATCGCACATCGCCCATCGTTCTAGGCATGTGCACAGTGCCGAAGACAGTTGTGGTCTGATTGACATGTAGACATGCAGGACAAAACAAGGACTAGTTCTGTTAGTCAAATTTTGCAAAAATTTTATAATATCAGTCAAACTAAAGCAGTGTAAACACATGATAATATAAAAAACTTATGACGATAAAATGATAAAAATAAATATGAATTACTTTAAGCCTGACTGAAAGTTTGATTATATATATATATATATATATATATATATATATATATATATATATTATTTACAATTTGATGAAAGATTCCAAAGACCAACATCTTATTCTTTGGAACAACGTGCACCAAAAACAATAAAAAATGTGTACAATAATGTCAAGAAATTTTCCAGGTTCAATACAAGTTAAGACCAATCTACAGCATTTGTGGCATAATGTTGATTATTACCACAAAATTAACTTAGACTCATCTCTTTCTTAAAAAATAAAAATAAAAGTAATAATAATATAGGTTACAAAGAGGCACTTACAATGGAAGTGAATTAGCCAAGATTTGGAGTGTTTAAAAGGTAGAAATGTAAAGCTTATCATTTTATAAAAGCACACAAATGGACCCTATTCACATCCATTGCAAATGCCTTAATGTAACCCAGAAGGAGTAACAACTTAAAATACATTTTTGTGGCAATTAACATTACACCACAAATGTCTGGACATAACTTGTATTGAACTCTGAATATTCCATGAAAGGAAATAGGGTTAATTTATGTATTATATATACAAAGTATTGATGTCTTTTGGTGATCCATCTGTTTCTGTGCATTTTTGCATATCTGTGAGTTTTAAAAACTTACATAATGACCCTCATGCAGTTTTCACATAAGTGATTACCTTAATAAGGTGTCATCATCATAAATGTGATCAACTGGTGTGTCCTGTTTCTAGGTGACAGGACCAAACGTTCAAGCTGTCTTTCCAGGATCTGAAGAGGAGACATCGCTGGGTCTCCTCCCCCTTTTTTAAATATTGCATGTTATAGCTAGCTTTTACTTGAGCTATAAATAGTGATTAGTTCTGAGTTGAATGCATTGCCTAAATCACATCAAAAATTTACTTGGTAGTAAATTAATTGTTTTATAAAGGACCATAACAATAATTCCAAGTCCTAATATTTTTCACCTTAACTTTAACAGCATGGTTTGATGATACATTTAACCACATTTAATTATACCCATCACTGAAAGAGACCCTTTTTGTTTATCTATGCGAACTTAGCTTAGTAAAAACTTAGCTCAGTAACAAACATTTACAATGCATTTATCTGATGCAATTACCCAAGGTGAGTATATTTCCAGAGGGGATTTTCTCACTCAAGGTGTCCAATTATCGGAGTCTGCAACTGGAGTCCCCCACGCAGAGGCTGGGTGAGGGGGAAGGGATAACACCACTTTAATGAAAGAAGCTATGAGACTTCAGTTTCAGCACTGCTTTGTTGCAACTCTGACTTTCTTATTCACCAGAAGTGTGTGTGTGTGTGTTTGGGGTTTGTACAGCCATAATGTGCATAATCTGTCCATGTTCTTTCTAAAGTTAAAAGTTTACATTTTTCCTCAAAATATACAACATGGGCTGATACAATCATTTTACTATACCTACATATTTGCAAAATAATTTACATGTAGCTACATATCACAGCAGTATCCTGGTGAAATAAACACTAGAGGCACTACAAATCACTTTTCAAATCATGAGTAAAACTACAGATTTTCAGTACGTTTTTCGCCGTTTCTGACACAATGCTATCTTATGACATCACAATACTTTGACAATATTGCATGATTTGCAATGCGATGCACTTTAGCATTTGCATTACTTAACTACATTTATAAGTTTTGAGCATGATACATTTGACTGATAGAGCATTGCACTTGTGATGTATAAGACCAGGATGCAAGTCCTAAAGAGCAAGCGTGTCAATACGTGAGCTGAAAGTGTCAGAGAAGGACCACAAAATTAATAGTTTTTTTTATTTCACATTGGCTTTTAAAACACTATCGGTAAGATTTAACTGGTTTAGGGTAGTCAGACAGGTTTTGATGATTTAAAACTCTATAGAGAATCAACCTTAAAACCTCATCAGTTTGGGAGAACATTTGCCTAGCTTTTAGCACCAGTGGCTATTTCTCCTTGGAACTGCAGCAATACATGTAATGAACCATGCAATTTAATTTTGCACAAATTTACGACAGTCACGTAATTTTCATGAAATCAGACTACAATATAATAACTTTATCTGCCTCTTAATTGACTTTCCTTTTTGGTTGATGCCACCTACCTCTTATTTATTAAAACATCCCTCCAACCACCTGTTATATAGAGAGCACTATTCACCATCTTATCATTTCCGATTGGATAAGTCCTACCCAACATTTTTCATTTTGAACATACTGCTGCACTCATAAATATGTCAGCCTCCTATGCACTACCCACCCAGCATTACCCTCTAATTGCAGTCTGCTGGAGTGAGCTGCGCTCAAAGGGAACCTTATCAGTCTCCACCGTGGATGTTGAATATGTAACTGAAAGCAACAATTTTCCTTGCAATTTGAAATTTTTCCAAATTTAAAATAACTGTCTAATTACATACAGAAATTAAATTTGCTTTACTAAAATTAACCAATGGTGTATTTTCCTCTGAAAACTTGTGCTTCAATGAGAGGCTGATTTATGAAACATTTTATTTCAATTTCATCTTTTAACATGAATATGGATTTTATGCTTAGCTAATGAATCAATCTTGATTCAGTCACAGTAATTCACCCTGCTGCCGTTCAGTGAAAATCAACCTGAATTAGCTGGTCTGCTCAGCCTCACCTCACAATTAATTCTATCAAGAGTGAAAGCTATAATCAATGGCTGGCTTGCCCTTCACTGAGCCCTGTGGCTATGGCTCATATGTTCTCCATGAACACATACGGCAGTTGTAAGCTTTGGATTACCAGGCCTGTGCAGTGTTAAAGTGGCAACTTTTGATAAGACAAAAATACACAGTGGCTAAGGTGCAATGTGCTGTAAACAGAAAACTGGTTACAAAAATCCTCTGGGTGTTAAATGTGTGCGTGTTTCTGGCTCTGTAGCAGCAGTACCTGAGAGCCCCAAAGCAGTATGTCTCATTGATTCAGTTGGGTTTAAATGTCACTCACAACAGAGTCTGGGCAACCCTAGAGACCATTGCAAACTCCAAGCAACAAAGGGGGGAGAAAATGACATCAGTGTTCCTCGAAAACAACCATTCTCTCTGCTGTGACAAAGAACGATAGGAGGAGTAGAGCAGAAACATTATCTGCCACAGAAAATGATTCAAATTTCTAATTCTTTACAATTTCAGACCATATTTGTGATCACGGAATAGTCTTTTAAAAAGTTGTGCTATCCATAAAACATGATATATCTGCAGTTAGCAAATGCCTCCAAGAGTGTGAGTTTAAAATTGGGGGAAAAATGGGCCTTTTCAATAAATGGAAGTAATTTTCATAGCTTAACCAAAATTAACATTTCTCTTAAAGGCAGCCCTCTAAAATCCAGCTACTTAAATGTGATCCCTTGAGAGTCAAAATTAAGACATTGCGGTTTAACAAACCAATACTCAGTTCTGTAATACAATTAAATCCTACACGTCTTAACCTTAAGTTCCCCTTTCTATTCAATAATTAGAAAATGTTGTTTTTCATTAAATAGTGTTAAAACGCTATCTTAAGGGTATTTTGGTGAAGTTTAATACAAGTTTGTTGTCTATAATTAAGTAAAAGTTTGTTGGGCACTTCTTGTGGTTATATAATAAAATTGATTGTCATCATATATATATATATATATATATATATATATATATATATAAACTCGGCAAAAAAATAAACATCCTCTCACTTTCAACTGCTTTTATTTTCAGCAAACTTAACATGTGTAAATATTTGTATAGACATAACAAGAATCAAGAACTAAGACATAAACAGAACAAGTTTCTCTAACATGTGACTTACAGAAATGGAATAGTGTGTCCTTGAACAAAAAGGGGGTCAAAATCAAAAGCAACAGTCAGTATCTGGTGTGGCCAACAGCTGCATTAAGTACTGCAGTGCATCTCCTCCTCATGGACTGCACCAGATTAGCCAGTTCTTGCTGTGAGATGTTACCCCACTCTTCCACCAAGGCATTTGGAAGTTACTGCACATTTCTGAGGGGAATGGCCCTAGCCCTCACACTTCCGATCCAACAGGTCCCAGACGTGCTAAATCGGATTGAAATCCGGGATCTCACTGGCCATGGCAGAACACCGACATTCCTGTCTTACAGAAAATCACGCACAGAAAGAGCAGTATGGCTGGTGGCATTGTCATGCTGGAGGGTCATGTCAGGATGCGCTTGCAGGAAGGGTACCACATGAGGGAGGAGGATATCTTCCTTGTAACGCACAGCGTTGTGTTTGCCAGCAATGACAACAAGCTCAGTCCGATGATGCTGTGACACAAACCATGATGGACCTTCCACCTCCACATGTGTAACGCTCATTTCTTTGAAGACAAATGAAAGTCCGAACATCACCCTTGGTGAGACAAAACCATGACTTGTCAGTGAAGAGCACTTTTTGCCAGTCCTGTCTGGTCCAGTGAAGGTGGGTTTGTGCCCATAGGCTATGTTGTAGCCAGTGATGTCTGGTAAGAACCTGCCTTACAACAGGCCTAGAAGCCCTCAGTCCAGCCTCACAGCCTATTGCAGACAGTCTGAGCATTGATGAAGAGATAGAGAGTTCCTGGAGTAACAAAGGCAGTTGTTGTTGCCATCCTGTACCTGTCCTGCAGGTGTGATATTCGGATGTACCGGTCCTGTGCAGGTGTTGTTACATGTGGTCTGCCACTGCGAGGATGATTAGCTGTCGTTCCTGTTCGCTGTCTTCGGCGTCTCACAGTATGGACATTTATTGCCCTGGCCACATCTGAGGTCCTCACAGATGAGCATGTTCACACAGATGAGCAGGAACCTGGGCATCTTTCTTTTGGTGTTTCTCAGAGTCAGTAGAAAGGTCTCTTTATTGTCCTAAGTTGATATTACTATGACCTTAATTGCCTACTGTCTGTAAAAAGTTAGTCTTTTAATGACCGTTCCACGGGTGCATGTTCATTAATTGTTTATGGTTCATTGAATAAGCATGGAAACTAGGGCTGTAACGATACACCAAACCCACGATTCGGTTCGTATCACGATTTTTGACCCACGATACGATACAAACCTCGATATGGGATGGCTTGGCGGCGGAGGGGTGGGGACAAAACAGTTCAAAAGATATTTTGAGGAAAAATATATAATTTTATTAAATAACATTTGAAAAACCTGTATAAACTGAACACCAAATAACAATATTAACTATGCAAATTATTAACAATATACCTAAGTAAAATAAATTATATAGCCAAAGCTATAACACTTCTGTTTTCTTTGTAACAAAATACTGTTGAAAAACAAACAGAACTAAAGTCCATAGAGGAGATGATTCAAGCATGTTGAAAAGTCTTCTTCAATCAATCTTACATTTACAAAGAAAATTAAATGGTTTCTGTTTTTTCACACTGAGGTAACTGAGGCTTACTGTCTGTGCTGTAAACCACAAATCAAGTAAGTAAACATTAAACAAATAAACAACTTCTTTCTCTTAAGAAAACCAAACTCGTTGTGGATTTGATTTAAGGGAGTTGAAAATTCTTCTTCAGAAACACCATCATGTCCACATTGTCTGGTGAGAGGCTTGCTCTCTGTGCTGTGACAATGTCCCCTGCAGTGGAAAACACTCTCTCACTGGGGACAGATGTGGCTGGGATTCCAAGGTACATTTTAGCCAACTTGGCTAAATGGGGGAACTGGTTCTGGTTGTCCTTCCACCACATAAGTGGATTTGACTCCAATGAGAGGCTCTGCACTGCTCTGTAATGCTGCACCTCCTCATCCACCACTGCAGACAAAGGCTTGGATGATGACGATGCCTGTTCCATTGGAAAGAAGTCTCCAAACAGTTCAGCCATCATTGGTGCTCTTTTGGCTGGAGGAGGACAGTTACTGCAGCTTGAGGCTGTCTCTGATTGCTCTTCCGTTGAAGTCTGGGCCTAACAGACAAAATCCATTACACAATTGCAACATAATGTTAGATACAATGGAGGATATGAAATCCAGGACAATTACATGAATAAAGTTAGTTTAATAAAGTTAAGTATTTTTTATCTGACTATATTTAAATACTGACTTTAAAATAAATACTGACTTTAATTAAATAGGCCTAATTGATTTACACAGCACTTTATTTAATATATTAATATTTAAACAATCAAATACCTGAACAATCTGTGAACAATCTTCCAGAATTCTCTCAGTCAGACTCTTGAAGATTGTGTCATGGGTGGTCTCATCAAGGAAAGGTAGAGATTTGAAACGGGGGTCAAGTACAGTGCTCATATGAAGAAACTGAATTAGTGCCCTATCCGAATCAGGGTATCTGTCCTCAAAGTCATGTGCAATAGCAGCTTTGATGTCTTTCACTACTGTTGAGTCAGAGACACTGTGCTTCATGGAGGCCAGGATTCTGTGTTTCAATGGCACGATCATTGAAATAGTTGGCATCTGCTCAGTGCTCATGAGGGTAGTCACAGTTTTCAAAGGTTTAAGAACCTGCACCACGTCCTCAGCTAGTTTCACATCATCATCAGACAGAGTGACGATGTCTTTAATGTTCTTCTTGACACTCTTGTCTGTTAATGTAGAGAAAACAGCAGCCTGCTGCTCAAGGTAGAGTTCGAGCATGTCGTGGCTTGAGTTCCACCTAGTAGCCACATCCTGGACCAGCTTGTGTAAGGGCAGCTGTAGCATCACCTGTTTCTCCTTCAACACAGCTGCAGCTGTTGTGCTGCGGTGGAAAAACGTGACCACTTTCCTCACTCTGCCGAGGAGTCGGGACATGTGGTGAACGCCCATCCCTCTCTGCGCAGCCAGATTAACAGTGTGAGCAAAGCATCGTATATGCGGTGAAAATCCGGCCGCTTCGACAGCAATGGCAATATTTCTGGCGTTGTCTGTTGTCACGGGAACGGGGACGTTTGTTCTGCTGATTTTCCAATCTATCACAGCCTCTTTAAGTATTTCCGATAAATGGTCGCTTGTATGGCTCTCATACACAGCGCGTGTTTGGAGGACGGGGTTTGCTATTTGCCAATCGGCCGTAATATAGTGTGCGGTTATGGTCATATAGCTGTCTGTGGCACGGGACGTCCATCCATCGGTGGTGATTGCGATGGATTCAGCAATACTCAACCCTTCCTCCACCTTAGCCTTTGTTTTCTCCAGAAGTTTTGGTAGCACATTTTGAGAGAAATGCGCCCGGCTTGGTAATGCATAACGGGACTCGAGCACACTAAGTAAATACTTGAATCCCTCGTTTTCAACTACCGAAAAGGGGCGCATATCCAGTGACATCAAAATTCCAATTGCATCAGTAATTTTTTGTGCTCGATCTGAATTGGCTGGAAACTTTGCTTGGAATAAACTAGGCAGTGTAGGCTGCTGCTGTTGGGTTGTTTTCTGTGGATGAGCTAAACTGATGTCGGGATGGTGCCTTAAGATATGCATCTGCATGTTGGTTGTGTTGCCGGCCGGTTGGGGAAGCTTCTTGAAACACTTACGGCAAATTGTGTGGGTCTTGTCGACAACACGATTGCCATCCTTGTTCTCCACCGGGTAGCCGAAATGTTGCCATACTGCTGACTTAAAAGTATTAGGAGGGTCCGCGATGTCTGGGTTTGTTGCCATGTTTCCTCACGTTCTTCAACTAGCTCGCGTGACGCGTCACATGAAAAAGGTTAAGGTAGCACATGCAATTGCAGGACGCTTACAGATAAAATTAAATTTATTAAATTTATAAATTTTTAATTTATCCTCAACTAGTTTTGTGGTGTAGGTCTACGTATTTTATAATGTTAACTTCAAATAATACTAATAGTAATTTAAAGATGTGGTAGCATTGGATCTGGACAGGAAGGATAAATCTGGGAGTTGGAAGGGGTGTGTCGATCGCGATTCTGCCTTCTCACATCGCGATACAGGATCGTGGATCTGCGTATCGCGATTTCGATTTCATATTGCATATCGTTACAGCCCTAATGGAAACATTGTTTAAACACTTTAGAATAAATATCTATGAAGTTATTTGGATTTGTACAAAATTATCTTTAAAATACAGTGTCCTGAAAAAGGGAAATTTCTTTTTTGTTTAGTGTATATATATATATATATATATATATATATATATATATATATATATATATATGTGTGTGTGTGTGTGTGTGTGTTGCAGTGAGAGCTGGAGAGAGATAAAAGGGCAGTCCAGACTGCCGGAAGGAAGAGAGAGAGGTGCACTCAGTTGAGTTGATCTGTGCATTTATGTGTTGAAAAGAAAACCATTGTTGTAGACTGAAAAGTGTACGAATAAAAAACGATTTACATTGGATTGTTTGCCTGGCTACCAATTCCTCCTTCATAAAAGAGCTAGATACGTGTCACAATATATTTACAGGTATGTGTTTGAGTAAAATTTAAATTTTTGTTTTATTCTATAAGGTACTGACAAAATTTCTCCCAAATTCCAAATACAAATATTGTCATTTAGAGCATTTATTTGCATAAAATGACAACTGGTCAAAATAACAAAAAAAGATGTAGTGTTTTCTAGTATGGTAAGATTGGATCATTTTACTGACTTGTGTCAGTGTATTGCAGTTGTTTGTATTGTGATTAGTTTATGTCAGTATGGCAATAAATTACTTTTTAAAATCATATGAATTGTCATGATTAATTATTTTCATGTATTTCATGCAGGAACTGTTGACACAATATTTTATCACAAGTGTAAAATTTGTTAAATAATTAAATACTTGATTTGGGTCTAACCCCAACAAAATCATAAGAAATAAATAATACAATGAGGGGAAACATCATGAAGGAAAAATAAATGAGTTTATTTAAAATCAGCTCAATAAATAAGTAAATAATTCCTTATAGCTCTCGTAGTCTATGATATTTTCTGATGAGAATATAAATCATTCAAAGTTTAAAATAATGCTCTTTATTACCAGATTCACTGGGGTGGGAAAAACATAATGATGAAATAAAGAAGCTAAAATTAGTGACCAGATACACTTTGTGTGGCTGTAAGGGCAAAGATAAAGCACCTCAAACATGTTGGGAGCATTAAGAAGTATTAAGTAACTTCTGTTTGCAATACAGAAACTTTGCGGCTGTTAGTGAATGACTTGTACCCGAAGACTCCCTGTGCCAAGTGAACGAAACACGAGCATGGATTTTGCACAAGCAAAGAAAACAAGTTCATATTAATTTTTAAACAACACAATACTAATATTTTTACTTAGGAAGATTTCAGAACTCAGTATTTGGTGGAATAACCCTGATTTTCAATCACAGCTTTCATGCATCTTATGCTCTCTATCAGTCTTTCACATTGCTGTTGGGTGACTTTATGCCACACCTGACATAAAAATTCAAGCAGCTTGGATTTGTTTGATGGCTTGTGGCCATCATCTTCCTCTTGATCACATTCCAGAGGTTTTCAATGGGGTTCAGGTCTGGAGATTAGGCTGACCATGGCAGGGTCTTGATCCAGTGGACCTCCATCCACACCTTGGTTGACCTGGCTGTGTGGCATGGAGCATTGTCCTGCTGGAAAAAAATAAATCCTCCGAGCTGGGGAACATTGTCAGAGCAGAATGAAGCAAGTTTTCTTCCAGGATAACCTTGTAAGTGGCTTGATATTTGTGATGGGTCCTTCACAAAGACGAATCTGACAACAGATAGCAAATGGGTGTCTTCAACAGACAATGACTGTTGCCAAATGTAGGAGGATCTGTATGGGTAACCACCTTGCAGGAGACACTATGTCTGAAGACTGGTGTTTCTATAGCATAATGCATGCTGTTCCCTCACAATCTGTCAGGATGATAATACACCTACACACAGCAAAACAAATTCAAAAAATGTGCTTAGTAATCAAAGAAATGTAGGTTTTCACAAACAAATCCAACTCATTTCCAATCAAACCAGACCAGAAACCTCACTGAAACTTTTTTGGGAGCCTTGGAAAGGTGCAGAGTCCAAACCAGAGTCCCTGAAAGCTGTTTTGTAGGAAAAGCATGACCCTTACCTTTTTTATGTCCTTTATATGACTATATTGTCTGATATGAATTAATTCTTATATACAGCTATTCAATTACACTCACTGAGCACTTTATTAGAAACACTATGGACCTAATAAAGTGAAAGACATTGTCTTCTGCTGTTGTAGCCCATCCACCTCAAGGTTTGACATATGCATTCTGAGATGCTATTCCACTCACTACAATTATACAGTGTGGTTATCTGAGTTACTGTAACCTCTGTCAGCTCAAAGCAGTCTGGCCATTCTCTGTTGACCTCTATCTTCAACAAGGTGTTTCCATCTGCAGAACTGCCACTCATTGGATGTTTTTTGTTTTTGGCATCATTCTGAGTAATTCTAGAGAGAGTTGGGCATGGAAATCCCAAGAGATCAGCAGTTACAGAAATACTCAAACCAGCCCGTCTGGCACCAACAGTTATGACACGGTCAAAATCACTGCAATCACATTTTTTCCCATTCTGATGGTTGATGTGAACATTAACTGAAGCTCATGACCCATATCTGAATGATTTTATGCATACACTGCTGCCACATGATTGGCTGATAAGATAATTACATGAATAAGCAGGTGTACATGTGTTCCTTATAAAGTCCTCAGTGAGTGTATTAATAAAGGATCAAGAAACATGCATTGACAAAAATGCAGCTGTTGCAAGAACAGGAACTGCTTATGTTTCACTTTTCCTTTGTCTTCTCTCACTGTATCCGGTTTTGCTCTTAAATAAAAATGAACAGAATTGCTCTCCTGTAATTATGTGTTCTCCTGCAATTTATTATTGATCGAACATGTCGGTGTGATGCCAATCCATTGAATGTGTTCCATTCAAATTTTGGGGGCCATACAATATAACCTCCTACATGGTACCTGGGCAACACCAGACTGCAATTAATTATTCATCTAATGTATTGATCCACTGTCATCCCTGTTTATGCAATCCATGGGCAGGTTGGAGGCTTCGAACATCCAGATCTGTACAGCAGATCTACTGCATGAATCATGCTACTCTCAGCAGATACACAAGAACAAGGATATAAACATTTATTTGTATGTGAAGAAATCACAAGCTCTCACTAAACTTTACACACACACACACACACACACACACACACACACACACACACACACACACAAACACACATATACATACATACATATACATACATATATATATATATATATATATCTTACATCTTCATAGCCATAAAATAAGAGAAGGATTTTCAAAATAGATTTGTAGGCTAACATCTTGCATTATGTATTCACAGACTACCGAGTAAATGGTACATCATTGTAAGCAATTGCCAGAAATTTTGTCTTAATCTGTCAATTGTTTTGTTCCCATTCTAGGGTTATTCCACTGTCAACCATAATGATAAAAAGTGTGAATATTCCGTTTGGTGTGACAAACTGTTTTTGTATGTCACTTACCTCCCAGATTCCTGTCATTGTTTCAAGATCTGATTGTGACTCATTTCTAGAGATTCATTTCACATTTGTCCAATTACCAGAAGTGACTATGTTACTGACTAGATTCTGGCCTTTTTAATAATTTTCCTGCAATAGCTTTGACAAAGGGCTTAACGACAAGGAGACAAACAAGGCTGTTCACGGTGATACAAATTAGAAATCTTTTAAAAATCTAGCTTAAAACATGTGTCAAATTGCTTTAATAATAAATAAATAGAGCATTTTTGGAAATTAAAATAAAAATCACACACACACACACACACACATATATATATATATATATATATATATATATATATATATATATATATATATATATATATATATATAAAATGACTTCAAATAATGTGGTGTAACCATCTGGTACGACTTTGAATTTAAAAAATGTTAATCATAGAAAATGTGTATTAATGTAATTGTTTTGTGTGAATTGCATTTTAAAGTATGTTTGTATAATTTAATGCATATGGACAGAAAAAAAAAATATGCATCACACCATTGACCAATTTGTCAACTACCCATATACAAAAAGTGTATAAAGTGTAAAGAAAACTGGCAACTAAGTGATTTAAGCAAATAAGGATACAATGTAGGGTAAAAACAAACTAAGAGTACACAAACATTTCAAAAACTTTAAAACCCTCCAATGACCTTGTTGTTTTAACAAGTCATATTGCACATATTCAAAGAAAACGTTTAACAAATAGAAAGAACATTTGTTAGAAAATATGTCTACGCTAAAAAGGGGGAAGGAAAAAAACAGACCGCGTGCTTTTTCCCCCACGATAGACAAACATTTCTAGCGAGCCAGATGAGTCTCTTTGAAGGAGCGCTGCGACGATTCTACTTACAAATGCTTAAAACAAAAAGTGCATTTGACAACTCTTTTTAAAGCCCCAGGACTGTAAGAAATGTCAAACTGATTCCCTCATCACATTATGTCGGTTGTATAGGTGGTTTTAGATTGAGTAACTCTGAAATAGTGTTTTGTTCGTGTCTTGAAAAGGAAGATCTTTTTGAGACGGTCCCTGACCGGCAGTCCATTTAAAGTTACTGCTGAGCTGCTTGAAGAAAGAAGCTTCGCCTTGTGTTCAGATGAGCCCGTGGTGCTGCTGGAGAGTTCACTCATAGTCTGCTAGATCCAGCCAAAACGGACCACGAATCATTTTCCTTTTTTACATTTTATTTATTTCATCCCACCATCGGATACACCTTTCAGAAAACAAGATGTAAGTGACCACCGAACATTCACATCAATACCATCCTCACTCGAGCAACCCTTCATGTGTTAAAGAGCCGGGATGAACGTCAGATGGCTGTTTTACTGATGGAAGTTATTGTAGCGAATGGATTTTAACTACCGTATGCCGACGTGATGTTTTACCCTCGGTGATGGATCCCTGATTTTACGAATATAGGTTCCAAGATTCTAGTTGGAATCGGCGATCGAAGAGGGAATTCTGCACAGCAAAGCAAACTACAGGGGATTTAAATCGCTTTGCTCCGGGGAAAGAAGAGAGGCAGGAAGAAAATTAATGTGGCGATTCTTTCCTTAACAACACCACCACATTTTGGATTGCAGAATGAGCAAGGAAAGACCTAAGAGGAATATCATACAAAAGAAATACGTGAGTGTTGATCGTTTATATCTGGATGACCTCAAGTTTGTTCGATGTTTACGCTTGTGTCGATGTAAATGCCTAAACTTTGATCATGTGTGGCTCTTGTTGTCTTTCGGTCACATTTAAAAACATAGCGAACACGCATTTAATTGTGTTCCAAGCATTCCTGAAATTATTTTGTGTTGTTTATGCATCGAGTTTCCTCTATTTTGCACTAGGATCCTCATTCAGATGTTTCTGTTTTGCACGACAGATGTTAGTTCCCAAAACTCGATGAAATCGGGTACATTGTAACGCTGGATATGTTTCGTTTTTACTGTTGTTGGTCTCAAACTCCGCTGTTACGACAGAGTTGGGACCAGAATGGCTTTGTTTACTCTTCAGTGCTTTCCGTCTCAAAGCCGTGAGGACCGCCATATCACCTTTATTCCGGCATTTCATCATTTAATTTTTCCCAAACTGAAAAGCCTACCGTGAAGATGCAGGAATGTGGGTCTTAAATGCAACTATCCAAAAGTGTGGGGTTTCATAACGTCTTCTAAAGAACTAGGTTTAAGAAAACAATTACCCTGCCCTTGACGACAGATAATGCTTTAAATTTTGACCTTACAGTCTTGGCCATTTCAAGTACAGTTGTAAGATAGTAGGAGCTCGTGCAATGCCTGAATTTCAAAACTGTGTGCTTTATCTTCATTCCGAAGATGTTTGCGAGTTTTGTTCAAGCAGACTAAAAGCCCCGAATGCTAGTCGTACTTAATATTTCAGAGAGATTAGATAAAACACATAGAGTGTCGTTGTTTTAAAGGGTGATATGTCCAGTCGCATTGCAGAGGTAAAGGAAAGCGACCATTTTACCATATCGAGTGCGATGGGTTGGTAAACAGGAATGGTGCAGTCCCTCTCTTGAACTTTTTCTGGCTGGTGATTTACTCCCTGCAGGAGCGGAATTAAGCGAGACTAGCATGACAAAAGTCAGAGTCGCCTAAGAGACAGTCCGACCAAATATAGTATAAGTCAACCCTAAAAGAACCGACTCACTCTTTGCTCGACTTTGCCATGGTCTTTACCTGTAGTTGACGTGGGGTTCTTATGTCGCAGTTCTTGATTTAAATCTTGATTTATTTTCTTCTCAAACGAAGATAGCGCTGAGAAATAATTTCCCGCCGTTGGCGCGTGAAAGGGCTTGCTCGTGCACCCATTTTTTTCTGCTGCGTGAAGTAGGCTCGTCACGTGCCCCCCTATATTTAACTTTTTATTCTTTTTTTCTCCTTTTTTTTACCTACAGGAGCCACATTTGAGTGGAAAACGCCTTTGGAATGTCCAACTTGCTCTTAAAAGCAATCTTTTGATTTGTAGTCCCTACAAATGAGCAACAGGTTAAAGGAGTGAAACAAGCGTTTAAACGGCATTGGTTATGATGACGCAATACGGGGGCAGTTTCCATGCTTATTATCGGTAGTGCTCGAGCTTGTTGTTGTTGCTGCTTTCCATAAAGGTGCTGGAAATTGTCTTTCTGAACTTTTCTTCTACAGTAGCTACAATGCAACATTTTGTTGCGTCAGAGTAGGCCACAAAAGGTGTGATGCAATCTCTTTTATGTTTGACAAAGGAAATTAAAGGTAATGTGTGATGCCACGTGGTGAGTTATAATTCCTGATTAGACAGGTTCAGTTTAAGCCAATGCACAACAATTTGATAACAAATATGCCTCCAGAAGAAAAGGAAAAAAAAAAAAAAAAAAAACACATATGTATGCATGTGTGTGTATGGGGTTCCCACAGTAATGTAAAGCCCAAAAATATTATAGAATTGTAAAATTGACTAGGAAAGTCTTGGAAGTTTCTATGGTCAGTGTACATGTCATTAAGTTTTTGCTCTGCTTAAAAACATTTCATTAGCTAGAAATTGCTCTTTATACAGTGCGATCTTGTTGAAATTATTTTATATAAAAAAAAAAAGCCTTATTCAGTACAAACAAAGGATTGGGAATAGGCATGTAAATCCAATGATCAAAAAGGTGTGTGAACCCACATATATTGTGATCTATTTGTTCAATTTTGATTTTTGTTGTTTTTGCTTGGAGTGAAAAGGTGAAAATTTAATTTGAGTTGTGTATGGTCCCATATCTGATGAGGGTCTGTTCTGGCTTGTCGTGACCACACATTGGTCTTCTCTTGGTATCAGGGTCATGATCTTTGTGCTAAGGGTGTGAGGAATGGGCCTGCATGGTTCAGAACATTCATGTCACATCTGCGCAGTTCAGGCAGCAGTGGTAAAATCTGGTCAGGCAAACAACAAAAACAACCTGAAGGATCTGTCCCTCGAGCCTACACAACTCTTGGCCCCCTGGATTCAGCTTCTCCTTAATTAGCGTAAAACAATTATACATGCTTGGCTTAACCATATGCCCTGGAACATGAGTGCAGTGGGGTTTTTTTCTTCTCAATTTCTGTTTTTTTCACTACTTCACATGTGCTGTGAATATGATTCGAATTCATTTATTGGAAAAACTAAGAGAGAGGAGGGAAAAAATATGATAATAGATGTTAATAAGAGCAACAAGAAAATGCAATTAGACCGTTTCTGATTGTGTGTGTGTGTGTGTGAGTGAGAAACGCAGAACGGGGGCAAGTAGGCACTTCTGCTTTTGGAAGAACTTTAATGGCTTCTCTCAACAAGGCCGTCCTGACACACTCTAAAGCAACTTCTATGTTTAATTATTTTTGAGGGTTGTTTTTAAAGCAAAGACTTATTACCAGATTTGATTTCAGACTTTGGCTAATGAATGCAGTCAGAGCTTTCGCTTGTGTTCTTGTTCTGTTGAAGTGAACATGGCACATGGCGCGGGGGGAACTGGGGTTACCCATGGCTATTCTTCCTCCCTAACTCTCTCTCTTTCTCTCTGCGGCCCCAGCTGGGGCCGGACCCTTATTCATAGACGTGTGGTGAGATAGGCACAGCTGCTGTAGGGGCCTTTACAAATGTAAAGAAGCTGTCAGAGTTCGTTTCATCAGGCGTAAAACTGATGAGGGCGAAGTTGAAAAATCCACTACAGTGTGTGGCACAAAAAAAAAACTGGAAACAAAAATAGAGAGCAAGGCCAAGGCTCACTGAGCCCTCCCTCTGACCCCTTCCCCCACTCTGAGTCCTCCAGATTTACAATGTAAATGTGGGCATCTCATCTGTTTCTGAGCAGAAAGCTGTGCGCATGTGTGAGATTGCATGTTTGAGTTTCAAAAGTATTTTTCAAAACAATTGATTCTGTTTTAAACCCAAGAAGAATGCTTTTCTGGATGCCACCCATATTTATATTTGACTCAATTTGAAATTTATATCACACTGTCATTTATTTGTTTGATCTGTAAAGAACTTCTGTTGTTTTTTAAATGTGCTCTATAAATTAAGGTTGACTTGACTTTCTACTCCTTTCATTACTGCCACTGTGCTTCATTTAACCCTGTGTTTTTAATGCAAATGTTTTTCTTATTAATTTTCTGATTTTATTTATTTTAAAGTGACATAGAGACCTTCATTCATTGTGACCGCAGGGTGCCAGCTATTATAAAAGGTCCAATTTAATTTTTAGTCAAAGCTAAAAATATCTGGAAGGCCTGTAATGTAGATGTAGCAGATCCATTATCATGGTGGTTCTGAATGTTCTCCAGTACCTGCAGAATGGTTAGTTTTTAATGCTTTTTTAAAAGAAAACAAAGCATATTCAATTTGATATTTTCTCATATTTGACCATTTTAGCATCGGCATGTTTTTTTGAGAGCCTTCCACATGTTACATTCCAAAATGTAAATGTAATTCTTGGTATTGTAAAACTGCAATGTCTATGTGCGTATCTCTGAATGCAAAATGCCAGATCATTTGAACCGCAAGTAAGCTGACGAGTGGCTCTTCATTAATTGTATATCTCTTATTTAGTCTTTTACATGGAGAGTTTCTTGAAGCAGCAAGCTTTAGTCCTCTGCCTAAAGACAAAGCTCTTTTGGCCTGGTGCAGTCACGGCTGAGTGTGCAGCTCTTGCATTTCGTCTTTATGGCTGTTATGTCACATTTGGTGCATTATGCAATGTGACCTTTTTCTTATCGACCTTTGCTATCTTACGTGATCCGGTATGCAGAAGCACATAACGCCTTGGTCAATATATGACACACCTCCACTTAGACAAACATGCACAGGCAGTTACGTATGTGAAAGCCCAAACGTAATGTGAGGAATTTGCTCTGCTGACATAAAAACAGGTGCAGAAATGCTTTGATAAAGTGTAACAGCACAGTGAACGAATGTCCTTCCTCCCTTCCTTTCATTCCTCTGTCCTGTACTTCCTTTGGGCGTTAGTGGGTGTTGTACTGGTCTGGGTCTGGTTTTGACTCCCAATTCTGAATTGCAGTAGCCAAAATGTTTCTGTAGCATGGAAGGTACGCCATTTCATCTGCACCATTTCCATGAGAATCCAAATACACTTTCCTGTTTTCAGTTTGAATATAGATGTTTGGTTTATCATAGTTAAACTCAAAAGAAGGTAAACTTATTCAACAGCATTTCTGTCTTAATTTTGATTACCACAAAAAAAAGACACATTATGTGAATGAATTTAAGTGAATGGGGCCAGTCCATAAACATTCAAATGTAGCCTACACTTTGTAAAGCATAACTACTTGACATAAAAAAAATATATGCGTTAACTGGGGGTGCCAATCGCTTACAATTTTTAATCGAATTCATTACATGGAGTCCCGATTAATTAATCGCATATACAAATATTTTCTGAGAAAGCCACTTGTATAACAATAATTCAATATATAACAATAATTCAATATATAATGATTATACATATTTCTATAATTATACACAGTTATCTTTAAATATGTAAAAAAAAATATTTATATATTGTTTACTACCATATTATTGATCATAAGTCAATCATTGACATACAGTTCACAGCAATCCATTTCACAAGTGAATTTGTCAATCAGTTGGAGATTTATTATGAGGGCTTCGATGACCCTTCAATTAACAGCTGCGTCAGACATTTTTTTTTGTTTTTATTTAATTAATGCTTACAAAACTTTTACATCTAGAGCCAAGAGGTATATTAAACAAACAACAACAAAAAGGAAAATGCATAAATAAACTGTTTAATAAAAATATCAAATTGTTTACATATTTCAATACATTTTACAGCTTTCTTGTTACTCAAATTGGAAATTGTTCTTAGGTATTGCTGAACTTCTGAATTAAAAATTTAAACTAATGGTTTATAACCACCATACTTACATTTATGAATACTAAACTTTGCCAACAAAAGCAGAACATTAGTCAAATAATATTCCTAATGAAGAGACAAGTCATAGCTAAAAAAAAAACTGAATGAAACATTTTCAAAACAAAGTTGAAAGCTGGGAATAATATGATCTTTAACAATCTAGCAGAAATCAGACCAAAAACAAGTCGAGTATGGACAACTCCAAAATAATTTCAAATAATTAGTGGGGTAGTACTTTCAAATAAGTTTGAAGGAAATTTCTTTGATTTTATTCGTGATTAGGTATTTCTATCGGGAAGACACGCAGGCTTGAGTGAGGTTTAAGATGCCATTTATTTGATGAATGTAGAACAGAAAAGTAATGTCTCTCTTTGGCGTAGGCCCTGTCCGGCGGTCTGAGGGAGTTGTACTCGGAACCATCATATCCTGCCAGAGATAGGAGGCAGGGGCGAGGAGCCTACCCCCGTGCGGGATGGGGCTCAACTGGTGGTGGTGGGGTGGTGGAGGTTGCCATGTTAACACACTGAAACAGCAATGTGATGGATTGTGAGCAGACTTATAAAGCAATGGCTTACCTGCGATTGGCTAGGAATTACCCAGCTAATGGTGTGATGATGTACAGCTACTAGTCTTCCCGCTAGAACTACGCTGCACTCACATTCATGGGGTAATTTCCAAATTTTGCACCATCTCAATCCAGCCACACCCTGCATCAAACATGCTTGTGTAGTGTCTCTGGTGCATTGCATCATAAACCTAAAATAATTAAGTCACTGTTTCAAGTTAAATATAGTTTAAAACTCAATCTTTAAACACATCTTGAGATCCCTTAGTTCGCATTTGTGCTCCGAGTGTTTTGAACTCAAGAACGTAACGCATGTTTGTGGTGTTCTGCCTACTAAAGTGTTTTCTTCACTGTATAAACTGTGCGTTGCTCATACAGCTGAAATTTCACTTGCTGCCCTCTGGAGTAAATGGGTGGAACTACAAGCTTGCATTTCTCAGGACTCTTCCTTATTATGGTCCGGGGGAAGTGCGATTTAATTGCGTTAATTTAAAAAAAAAATCGACAGCCCCAGTGTTAACGTGATTTTAGTGTCATAAAATCTGAAATTAACCGCCATTACGGGTTTAATGCGATTTTGCATGACTTAGTAAATGATTCAATAAACAGGAGAGAGTTCAATTATATATTTTTTCATGCTATACATTATGCTGCAACTTCTGTCGAACAAGCTAAACACGGAGCATTCATTTAAGTGAATACTGTATCCCTTAAAAACAATCCAAGCCTCAGCAATTTTATAGTGAGTTCCTGAGGTTCACGTCTTTCTTTGGTAATACCTGAGTAATGGCAGAATTGGTAAATCAGGGGTGTATTATTTGTTCCTCTTTAAGTTGTAGTTCCAGACACACACTCTCAGTTCCTTTAGTGTTTTTGACTTGCTTATACTTTGCTCAAGGCAGGGTAACCTCACTGATGTTGTCATGAATGCTGACATGCGGCAGCATCAGGCAGAACTCGGCAGCGTATTTCCCTTTTGCTGCTCTTCTCTGTGATGCTGACAAACTGTTCTGTTTTCTGGAGGTGTTTTTGCCTTTTCCACTGTCTGCTTTTTATGTATCATTGTGCCATAAGTCATGAAAATTGCTGAATGTCTTCCGAACGTTCTGATCCGGTGTCGATGGGAACCCACTGTGCTTTGTGAAAACAACCATATTGAAAATGTTTACTTTAATGATGAAGTGGCTCATACCGTAATCATTTCAGGCTTTTTAAAATCATACTCTGTGGTTTTTGTGTGCGAGTGTAAGTGAGAGAGATTGAGAGCATTTTTATAAGGAAGACCGCCTTAGAGTAATGTAATGGAAGTGTCTGGCTACGTTAAATATCCCTCGGGAATATTTGTAATTCAGTGCTGCATCTCTCATTAGCTGGTGAGATGCGTGCCACTGGGAGCCATGTGGCAGCTTTTGTGTGAGTTCAGCTGACTGAGTAGAGGCCAGTGGGGCCTCTCGTAGGCCTGACACAGGGGTTAGACATTTTGTTTAGCATTGAGGGCAACAACAAGAAATGCAGTCGTGTAGTTTTGGACTTACCATAACAGAACTGTTGTGTATTCCTGCACAGTACTATTATTTGATGAGTAAGAAATATCAGACCTGTAAGAAGTAGTAGTAGTAGTAGTAGTAGTAGTAGTAGTAGTAGTAGTAGTAGTAGTAGTAGTAGTAGTAGTAGTAGTAGTAGTAGTAGTAGTAGTAGTAGTAGTAGTAGTAGTAGTAGTAGTAGTAGTAGTAGTAGTAGTAGTAGTAGTAGTAGTAGTAGTAGTAGTAGTAGTAGTAGTAGTAGTAGTAGTAGTAGTAGTAGTAGTATAAATATTTACAGCATTAATAATTTGTTTGGCTGATCTCTGCTTTGTGCTTTATGGTTACTCTCTGTCTGCTGGTTTCTCTTGGTTGGGTTTAGGATAGTTTTGATTTTCAGGGCAAAAGGAAACTTTGGAAACATTCCCTGCTTATATCTCAAGCAGCTGCATCTTTATGCATATCAACTCATCCTCATCTCTACATCAATGACCACGTTTTCATGCACTTAAGAAAATTGTTTATTCCAGGGTTTTAGCAGAAAGCAGCATTTTGAAACATCATGTAAACGAGAGAGATTTATTTATTTGTATTTTTTTTTTTTTTTACTTCTGCCGCTTAAGGGATTAAGAGAAAGCGGTTTAACACTCTTGTGTTTCATCCGGAGAATGCGGCTTATGTGGCCACGTAAAAGCATAGGCAGCGTTCTTACTAGTTTTTGAAGAGTGTATGTGAAAAGTCAAGCCAAACAAGTCAACACAGTGGAAAGATTTAAAACATTTTTGGAGTAAAGTGGGAAAAGCTCAACTACACCCATTTGTACACTCTGAAAAATATCAACTATCCATCACATTCCCATATATGCCCTTTGTACATTGGGGGATTCCCAGAGCTTTATGTAAGATGGGAACCCCACTATTGTTATGCAATTCAGCTGCAGATTGTGATGTAAAGTTAAAAAACCAACACCGCAACAACTGTGGAATATCTGTGAATAAAGTGAAACAACAGACAATTAAATAGCGGAGAAAATTACGTTGCTGTGGAGAACTGTTTACTGAGTTAGATGCATGTATATGGGAGTAAAGAGTAAGCCACTTATGCAGTTCATGATAATGGGAATGCCACTTTCTCGCAATAATTCGATTAAAATAAGCCACTTTTGGGTGTCCATGTAAACGTAGTCAATGTGACTGAACAATTTATGGCTTGCTGAAGTTACAGTTGTGAATCTTCAGATTCTAGAATTTTCCACAGTGATGTATGTTGTCAAATATTCACACATGTCATTTGAAAATTTTATATTGATATGCTTGAATTTCTTTTTAACTTGGTTTATTGCATTAAATTGTAAGGTAAAAGATTTCATAATTGCAAACAAAACGTTTACATAATCATCTATATGCTGATAACCCGATTACTTTTGCACATTGTCTGTTTATTACGCATACATAAGAGTGTGTGTGTGTGAGAGAGAGATTGCACTTCAGTATTTATTTATTTTTTTCAGTGTTTTGTTTCAGTATTAGACAAGGGGTAGTTTGTTTTAAGGTTTATGGTTTGGATTAGAAAAACAATTGAAAATATTTTAACTTGTTTCGATATTGGCAGTTGACAACTTTGTAATGGACCTTAATTGGCTATAGAAATGGTTATATCTAATTTATAAAGCAATATGTGTTATAAAAAGATTACTTTCAGAGTTGCATAAAATGGGATAATGAAAAGTATGTGACATCCTACTTCTCTACACACTGCTAATTAAAACGAAAACCAAAAATCCTTTTGAATTTTATTTCTTCAAGTTTATTTCTTCGATTATGGTCAAATCATGGCGTGGGACTCCAGTGTCTGTTTAACACCGTTTTAGGCACTTAAAAGGCAAGCAGATTAAATTACAGTCTCTTGTTTAACCCCTAAAACCTTCTGACAGTCAAGGACAAATTTGACAGGATCCAGATATTATCTACATATTTCAGCATTTTGGCTAATGGTGCCATTAGCTGTATAAAGTTATCTGAATTTCATTCACCTTTTACACCAGAATATGCTCATCAAAGTCATCTTCTCTAGTTGTTTTGGCACACAGCCCATATACAACATTTACAAACAACTTACAAAATTTTCACATTTATGGTCTCGTTGGAAATTAGATATTCTAAACGAGCTGTGTTCATTTGACACAAATGTCAAATTAATTAACACACAACAAACAATCACTTTGAGTAAATTTTAATTGGAACTATGATTTAATGTTACCATAGTGACTTCAAAAGTAAAAGAACATGAACGCACATGCACTATGCCATCACAGAGGCCTAGCCACAATGTTTCCATAGTAACCACCCCAGAGCCAGAACATGGCATTTCTGCATTTTTTCGAATGGGGTACTTTTTGGACACTGAGAGCTCATAATGAGCTCTGGCTGCTTGGGAGAAGACAGAACAAGCTTCTTAACTGTTCATTCATGAATCAGATATTTAAACAAATCCACAAGTGCCTTTTTGGTAGATACAGACAAAGCACAGATGCTCATACCAGGCATTTGAAGAACGATGGGTGGCCCAAAGCCTGATTGTTCAGCTGACTTGTGGTGTGCGACCCCATCAGCAGATATCCTGTTTAATTGGGTCTATTCACACACAAATGCACACGTGCATGCTTGCTTGAAACATGTGAGTCGTACTCTGTAGCATTAGTGTGCATAATGCAGTTTAGTTTTTATCCAGGTACTCAACAGAATGGCTGAGCTGTTATTGATCCTGCTACTGATTTAGCCCAGACTGCTAGTTTAATGGCAGCATCTGTTAGGTGAGAGCAAGCGCCTCTTCCTGTCTTCCCTCTTTTGTCATATCTGAGCCACTCTACTGGCCTCTAAGTGCAGCACTTGAATCAGTTTTTTTTTTTTTTGTTTGTTCAGTGGGTGTTCCATTTAAGCAGGCTATGATTGGATTTGCACATTTCGAAGGGTTGTAACGCTTTAACTGCCGAATGGTCAGGTTTTAATTTTTGGGAGTGTGATCCCACTTGTAAAGCTTGAAACCTACCTCAAAGGAAATCAAATGAAAGCGCATAGAGCAAACAGTATTAATTCTCTACATAAGAAATGTTTAGACTCTGTTTCAATCTATTTTAGTAAGCTACCCACAAATTTTAGATAAGTTAGTCAGACTGTAAATTTTCACATTGGGCCAAATAGACAATGAAAAGAATGGGCTGCCAAAATACAATTTAGCTTGCACGAGATGAACAGATTGCACCTTAAATTACCTATAGGAATTCCTTTAAAAAATGGACCTCCCCAAAGTCCTATAATTCCCACACTACTGCCGATGTGACTGAGACAGACTGGCAGGAGCTGAGGTGAAGTTGGCTCGCCAATGCGCTGACTGATTTATGAGCAAACGCACATTTTAGAATGTTACTACTGACACAGTAATTGCACTAATATTGAGTGACAGCATCATGTTTCCATCAACCATGTTTTAATGTACACGCATTAGGTAGAATTTACATATTTAGTCAGCCTTTTATTTCAAATCCTGTAATTTAGCTGGAATGAATGGTGTCACAATTTCTTAAGAATATTTTCAGCAAATTAGTCATAGTCTCATGTTTAGTGTCTGTGAAGAAGCAGAGATTCTCCGCTGGCTTCTTCCTGTGGAAAGTCTCTGTGACAGACACATGAGGAGAAAAGAACGGCTTTTGTTTTTATGCCTCCTCATCAATGCACAGATGTGGGAAATCACCCCATTTTGGCCTTGCAAATTTGAAGTCAGCAGCTTATAGTATTTACTAATCTTATTTAAAATCTAATACCATGTAATTTGCATTTTTTTTTTGCATTTTGTTGTGTAGCTTTGAATCACCCTCTTCCCAGCAACAAACCATAGTCACCGATATAAGATATGATTCCCCAACTTTGACACATTTTTGATGTCAAATTTTCTTCTGATGACCTTTCCTGTCTTTTGTGATTTACTGAATAAGGAGAATCTGTAAAATCATATTGGTTCAGGCTAATATGTTACCGAATCATTTAGTGACCAAATGTTTAGTGATTCAATAAGTTTGACCGACTTATGTTTATTTACCACAGACATTTCAGACTTTTTCCAGGCCATAATACAATTTTTTTTTAAACACATTATTATTATTATTATTATTATTATTATTATTATTATTATTATTAATAAATACAAATTGTCCATCTGACAACTTAAATGCTCTTTTAAAAAAAAAAAAATAATATTTGTTTTCTTGCGTTAGCTGCCCTTTCCAGTGCCTCTCTGCTGACAGGCTGGGAAGAGAATCATCTGTGTGAGTGTAACGGCAATCCATGAGGTGAAAATAATTTCCTAATTTCTGCAAATTGGGCTGTGATCTGCTTGTGAGAAAGGGTTTAATTTGACCGAAAATGCTCTGCGCAAGCTTCTAATGCCTGGCTGTCTGTCTGAAGCCCACATGGTCTAATATAGCCAGGTATGATAATATTTTTTTTTAAAAAAGCAGCAGAACCTTTGTTTTGCTAAATAGGAGGTTCACACATGACTATCTATTTTCTTCTCAGACCAGAATGGATTTTCACTCTGCTCTGTGATAACACTGTGTAACAAATTATATATATTTTTTTGTTCCTGGGTAGTTAGTGTTATTTCCTAATTGCTTATACCTCGAAAGTATAGAAAATTGCTATTATTCCCCACAAACTTTGCTTTTGTGACCAGGACAGTGATATTTTGAAATTTACCTATTTTCCAGAACATTCCAGATAGATTCAGTGCTGAGTAAACTTGGAGTAACTTATAAAACTTATAAAACTGTAGTATAAATACAGGGGCCTTAAGCCCACCAATTCAGTTTAGTTCCAGCTGCAAGTATCTGGCAGACACATTTTGCCATGTCTGCAGCCAATTTATCAAGACAAGAGTGAAATAGTACTCCGTGGAAGCATCGGCTAAGATGTTTGAGGCCTACAAGGCATATTTCGGCATGCCTGTTGGGGATCAAGACAAACCCTGGGCACCTTATTTCACCTGTGAGCACTGCAAAAATTCTCTGGAAGGTAAGATGGACAATCATTGCTTGGAATTTTGTTATAATATGTTAATCTTTTAAATTGTAAAAGTTTTTTCATTTTAAAATGTTTTACAATTTTCAATGCTATTGAAAAATATAATGTATGAAAAATGTTGTGAGAATCACTTACACATTATTCATGGATGAAATAAATGTATTTTTGTAGGATGGCACAGAGGGGAAAAGAAAGCCATGAAGTTTGCTATCCCAAGAATTTGACGGGAACCCACTGACCACTCAAGCAACTGCTACTTCTGCATGGTGGACCCTTCCAAACGTTGGACTGACAAGAATGCACCTGCTATCACGTATATGGACCTTCCTTCACCCATCGCCCAGGTGCCACACTGCCATGAGATCCCCATACTCACTCCTCCGGAGAGAGAGCATCCATCTTTAGAAGAGAGCAGCAGGAAGACATTGTAGATCCAGATGACAATTTCAGAGGTGGAGCTGAGGAGAGTTACCCATACTACCCCAACCAAAAAGACCTCAACGTCTTGATAGAGATCTTGGTCTCACCAAGTCTAATGCTGAGCTTTTTACATCTAGGCTCAAGCAGTGGAACTTGTTGGATGAAAGTGTGCAAGTCGCAGATCAGAGGAAGCATCACCAACCTTATTCCAGCTTCTTCACCCATTAAGATGGGCTCTATTTCTGCCACAATGTGACCAGTCTGTTCGAGGCAATCGGAACCAGAATGAGTGGCACCCCCTCATTGACATCTCATCCAGGAGCCTCAAAACCGTGCTGCTCCATAATGTTATCAATTACCTGTCTCTTCCCCTGGCTCACTCAGGGCACCTCAAAGAGGATTACAACAGCATCAAGACACTGCTGGACGCCTTGAAGTATGATGAGTATGGCTGGGAGGTCATTGGAGATTTCAAAATGGTGGCATTCCTGATGGGTCTCTTAGGCAGTTTTACCAAATTTCCATGCTATCTTTGCCTTTGCTTTTGTAGTACTTTAGTATAAATAGATGTTAGTTTGGATTCATATGTTGTTTTTTCTGACTTTGTTAACGAAAAGACACACATTCACCCAGTTTCTCTTTGGAAATGGGTACATTTCAAAATATCACTGTCTTGGTCACAAAAGCAAAGTTTGTGGGGAATAATAGACATTTTCTATACTTTTTAGACATAGGCAATTAGGAAATAAAACTTATTACCCAGGAGCAAAAATTGTGCTGCATAGTGTAATTAATGGGTAATGTGTAAGGCATAATCCAATGCATTTCCATGAATTTTACTCCTACTTAAATACTCAGTAAAATTGTGGATGGCACGGTAAGCGGTTTTCTTTCCTGTGTTGATGTATTTTCTATTTAAACAAGGAGTTTTTGTTGCGTCACAGTAAGGATTTGCTACTGGCTAGTTGGTGGCAGTTGTTATAAGGTCATTCTCATTCTAGAGGGCATTTGCAAGTTCAAGCTGAGTTTTGTCATCATTTAAGCGTACACCAGAATATAAATGGCCTCAAAGCTAACAGACATGGACTTAAAGGGTCATGAAACACTACACATTTTGAGATGTTAACAGGTATATATGACTTGCACACAAGGGCAGAGAAAGTCAACAATCGTAATTTTTTATTTCAATAGGAAAAGGGTTCATTTAGGGATTTACTAGCCATTTTCATCTTCTGGGTATGAAACGAACATCAGGTCAGTGTCACAGTTCGTGGCGTATGTGGTTTATGCTTTCCATTGAATTTCAGATAATCTACATCACGTGTGTTCTCGATATTATTCATGAGAAGGTGTGACCAAATTTGACGCAAGTCTTCTGAACTCTGCTGACTGAGGGGAGAGGACAGTCTTTCAAAGACAACACCTTTTAAATGTTCGTATTTATTAACATTGGTGTTTTGAGAGATGCGGTAAAGTGCAATGTCTCTGACTGGGACTTATTAGAGACGCGGTTAACATTGATTGGCCCAGACACAAATGCCGTCCGTCCGTCCATCGATCGTGTTAACTGATCTAAGCACTTATACTTGTAAATCATTTTCTTGGAGTCTCAAAATTTATTAAAGTGTAATATTTATATCGATACAGAATACATGGCTTGGCATTTATTTGCATATTAAATTACAGATTTAAATTTCCAGTGTGAGTAATGCATTTTGAGCTTACAAAATAGTGTATCATTTATTTATGCATTCTGTTATGTGCAATTGTGAGAATCTTTGATGCTGTTAACTGCAATAAAACTGGATCAGACAGTTGTTGGGTTCGCTCCCCCTTCTCCCCTCACTCCGCTGCTGATCACCCCCACATTGAATGCCTCATTTTTTTTATATTTGGTGAGAGCTCCACTGTGCTGAAACAGGGGGTGTTGTGACCCTTTATATATATATATATATATTTATTTATTTGGGCTGTCAATCGATTACAATTTTTAATCGAATTAATTACATGGTGTCCCGATTAATTAATCGCATGGACAAATATTTGCTGAGAAAGCCCCTCATATAACAATAACTCAATATATAATGATTATATATATTTATATCAATATATAATTATACATAGTTATCTTAAATAACTATACAGAGCCTAAAGCAGTAACAGCCATGATGACAGGCACATCTCTCCACCCATACCCACACTTCTGCTCAACGAAACATGGGTTTGCGTTCAGCTAGAAACCCCATGTATGCAATTCTGCACAGACACACATTATATATATATATATATATATATATATATATATATATATATATATATATATATATATATATATATATTATTATTTTTTTTTTTACAGCATGGGAGCATCCGTTGAGGCACGTCACTCCAACGGTAAACACACTGGTACCAACAACACAAAGAAATGTTTCAGAAAGTTTGTGTCGACGCACCCGGTGTAGATGGCCTCAAGCCAGGCGTGAGTGCCCAGTGTACACGGCATGTCAGCATCATAAATGATCATGACATTTGAAATATTAATGAATGGAACTGTTAACTTATGTTTTTGATTCCAATAATGTTTTTAACTGTCCCATTTCCTTCGGTGACAATACCTTGGCAAAGACTAATTTCATGACTGCTTAATTCATAAGACACCCATCTAGTTTATCATCTTGCACTAAGGTACACATCGCCGAAAACAAATCAAAACAGTCAAAGACATCCATCTAGTGCATGTTTTCATACACCACCAATTAAAAATAGTGCTGATAAGCGAAAGAACAGTTTGTTGAGCAGTTTAAACAAAACAACAGAAGTCACATCAGCTGATGAGTTTAAACTTGACACTGCATCTTTTAAAAGTGTGCCAGAAAGATGACAACAGTCAAAGATGTCTGTATAGTAGGCCTACATGTTTGTATACAAAAATTATTCAAAATAGTCCAGGTGGGTCCCCTTTCCTGTTCAGGAGTAGTTAGGCCACAGACAGTAGGACTTTTGTCCTTCTCTCTGTTTACTAGCCGAGTGAGCACCAGTGGGCGACGCCATGGGTGCAATGACTTTAAAATAGGCATTGATTTTGTTGCTGTAGAGGCTGTCTTGAATCAGTGAGAACCCCAAGTGCCGTAGGGTTGTTGCGGAAGTAGAGAATGGGGCATTTTGGCAGCTTGGTTTCAATAAAAGCTTTTATTGCATTGGGGGCTACATTTTAAGTTCTGGAATTTACAGTAATTTTACAGTGTATTGACCTCTTATTTGTCAAAATATCAAGGAAGATTTGATTCCTCATGACATGACTCCTTTAAAGCCACAAATCTCCAATTTTTATTTCATGGTGTCAATGCCACATACATGGTCAGAAAAAGGCTCTGGATCAGGCAGCCTGCTGTTATTTGTTTACTTTAAGTTTACCATTTTTTTTATATTGCTTGTCTGTTTTTATTCATGGTTTCCTTGGAGATGTTTCCATGCATTTTATTCTTTCTTGTTGTTTAATGTATATTTGCTTAGTCCATGCTTGCAGTGCATGATATAGTATGAAGAAAAACTGATAAAGCGAGCCAGATGAATGCAGAGAGGGAGAGAAAGTGAGCTGCTATTTTTTTATTTTTTTGCATGCTGCTGGATTTTTTATTTCTGTGCATTGGAGAGCCAGCAGGTCTTGCACATTGCCTGTATGTGGTCAATCGGCCACTTTGCTCCTGTCAGCTGCAAATGTCTGCTGTGGTTGCATCCTTCACCACCGGAGTAACTGGTAATCTTATCTCAGTTCGTTTTACTCTCTTCCTGCTGTCTGAGTCCCTGTTAACCCTTTGATCCTCGAACTGCTACCACCTCTGTCACCTCCCCTCAGACTCAAGGCATGTCATTGAGAAAGTGAGCTCTCACTGAACCTTCGTATCTGACCGTATTATTCTTTGACAAGCTCTGTATTATTAAGTCCAGCTCTGCTGCAATGGGTAACAATCCTGTTTGTTTGGAATTATTGATTCTTTTTAAATTAATGAGCCACAAAGGGCCATGTATTACAGTGATTTTAACCCAGTTAAGAGGCACGAAGTGAAGCCCTTAAATTTTATATGAAATTCAATTTGCAAACAACTCAAACAGAACATTTAACAAGAACAAAAAGTACAACGGTACTTGATTTTTATCCAACAGAAATGTATTAGATCATGAAAAATGGGCATTCCGTACCATATTGTTTGGAGGAGTATGGCTGAATAACTAGGGGGCTTGGTGACATCAGTTGAAAAGGAGGTTGTTTCAGTTGGAATGACATACATTTATAAGACAAGGTAGACTGATCTTAGTGTAAATAAGGCGACAATAGGTCAACAGTTCTGCTGCTGTTGAAATTAACGAACTGCTGTTGAGTAGATTGAACGAAATTCAATCTACTGCCCACAGTGGCCGAAGCAGAAAGTGTTGTTAAACGTTTGGGTGAGTTTGAGCTCCAGCTTTCGAGTGAAATCAGTTGAGAGCCAAAGGCAAGTTGTTTAAAGTTTTAAATGATCTAACAGTGAACAGGAATGCATATTTAAAAAACAAACTCCCTAACCTAAACTCCATCCCTTAATCTAACCATCAGTGCAGTAAAAATGTATCCTTGGAGCAAAATTGCAACCCAATCAAGCCCATCGTTGATTATGTGAATGGGATTACTGGTTTCCATGGGACCAGAACCTGTATCTCTGCTCAGTCGCACCATAGTAAAAGGTAAAACACATTTGTATTGTTGTGAAAAGGTTCAATGAGAGATTCTGCATATCAGTAACTCTATGTCAGGGCACCGGAACATTCGACAGCAACATTTTGACTTTCCTAGTGATCATGTTGGACCAGGGCCATGACATAACAAAATAGTGTCAGTTTGGATTTCATAATGACTTTCATTTAGGTAATATCACTGTAACACAATTCCTTTCACTGCCTATTTCTTTTATCAAATAGTAGTAAAACAGCAGTTTGTTAAAAGACACAAATGTACATAAATAATATAAATTAGCCATAATAATAAGAATTATGCCCGGTAATATAGATAATTAGCAGAACTGTAGGCTTTTAAAGGTTAGCTTAATAATATAGAATTCAATTGATGTGCGGTCACAAGTGTGTACTCATCCAATCAGAATTTAGTATCTATTTATTGTCTTGGATATGTGAGAAAAACATCTTGTCAGTTAAAACAACAAATTAGTTAACATAACGAGTTCGATCAGGATAAAAGATCTAAATGATCCTGTCGCAACTCATTATGTTGAATTAATCATGATGTCTCTGTTTGCGTTTGTGGCATCGAGAGTGTTAAGATGCTACCAAGAGGAGGCAACAATGAATTGATTTTGGTGCGTGTGTGTACATAAATATATGTATATGGAATATATATGAAAGAAAAATGTCTATGTAATGTTGTGGGTTATTTTACAGGTGTAATTTATTATATGTATATTGGCCTGTGTATAAGTGATGTATGGTTTTGTTTTCTAGATGTTCTCTGTTTTATTGATTGGTTGCGATGTCATGGTCATCAGATGTGTTGATTGGTCATGCCATGATCATGCACTCTGTTTGTACATGCCTGATGAAGGTCGACCGAAACATTGCTGAATAAATTTTGATACTCTTTGCAAGCCAGGATAGTGTGCAGGATTTTTTCCATTTCGGTATCTATTTTATAAAATGCAAATATAACATCCCTCAGGGTGTATTTTTGGAAATATGGGGAAAAAACATCCTCTCTGGTTTTTCGAATTGTATTCAAACACAACCCTTAAAATAAAGGTGGTCAGTTAATAGCAGGCTAGCTAATCGCTAGTGGTTTGTCAGCCACAGACGAGTGCTGTCGAAATTTCGTAGACTCCCCGAGGAGCACCCCTTCCAGACCTAGGATAGGTTTTCAGCCCTAACTCTTTTTGGCTCTGTATTATCCCACCAGATTGCCCTCTTCCTCCATCTAATGCACTGTAATATGATGTAACGTAATAATGTTTTTTCAGCAGTACCAGTTAGCTTTCATTGCCTTTTTTTTCAGGGGTATAAATGGGTGTCAGGGTTGGCTAATGTCTGCAGCGTCTGTTGTCACGGGTTGTCCCCTTGATGTTGTGTAACTTGCGCAGTGTGCAAACCGTCAACCCCTCTCTGGGGGGAAAGACTGTAAATCAAGCAGGCACTATGGTGACACAATGGTCACAATGGCACGATCTTTCATGCTTGACGAAGTGCCTGAAAAGCACAAATCGAATTTGTGCTGCATGCTCATGTTATCAGAGTTCCAGGAAAAGCACTGGGTTAAGAGCCTTTGAACTGGTTGATTTGTATTTTTTTTCGCAAGTATTTAGCATGCAGGAACAAAGCAGTTTAGTTAGAGGCCCCCACTCAACACATTCACTTGCTGACCACATTTTGGCCTGCTACGTTGAATTATGGGAAATGGAGGCCCATGCAAAGCTTGCCGCCACAATGACGTATTTGGCCTGAAATTTTTCCATAATTTTGCATGTGTCTATGATATTCTGGTCCATAGATATGTATCAAGTCTCAATATCTGTAGGCAATTTTTCTATGTTTATCATCCTCCGTGTGGATAAAAGTTGCTTAGAACTTTAGTAATAGTGCAATAATAATTATTGATTATTCTTTTTAACATTTACCTTCAAAACAGATGGCATATTTTTAAGAAGTTTGTGAATTTAAGTGATTTCCTTGCTTTCATCCATGTAAAGTTGTTTGCTTTGCAGGAGACCAGATCATTACTGTTGTGATGAAGACATGTTAAAGGTCTATTTTGAAGAAAAGTCATAAAGTTATTCTTCAGTGTATTTTTACTGATGGCTAAATTGAGGTCTATATGGGAAGAAAATAGAGTGTGGAGGTTTTTAGATAGTAGATGACTGACTCTTGGAGATGATGGTCACACTTTCAAGGCCTGGCTGTTTTTTTTACCTGTCAGGGAAAGATCTGACAGATTGTTCACATTTTTGGGACTTTCTCATGACTTCTCCAACATAAGGAAGTTGTAATGCAAAAACAAGAATTAATTTGTTCAAACAAAGGATATTCTATACTTCTAGTTTCTGCGTTCTTTAATATTTGTATCTTCAATCTTGTGTTAGGGAAGCTGTTGGGTCTGAACGGTGGTATCTGCATGTGCAGGTGGGGTGGCATAACTGCCAGGTCATCCATGCATGGATGTGTAGCAACTTCCTATAACATGAGGGCCTCAGTCACGCTAATGCCCTAACCTTACGTTTAATTGGCACTGAAAAGACTTTACCTGCCCTGTATCTTTTGGAAACTACCGTGGTTAACATCATGGACAATGCTATCATTTTGGAGGCATCATGGGTAATGACAGGGAATCTATTCCCTGGACAGATTATATGCATGTGCTGGAGAGTACCTGAAGTTTGTTAGCGGTTGTATTGCATTTTATTAGGGATGTGCCTGCATGTTGTAACAGAAGTGTCTGTTTATCAGGGTATTTGAGCCGAATGAATAGCATTATTGTTAGTATTCTTATTTTATTTTTATTTTTTGCCCTTTTTACTGTTTTATTTGTAGTGGTTTCCCACACGAGGAAATTGGGAGATTGTGATAGAAATGCCAAATGAAATAATTCAATTCAAATGTATTATTTAAAGTAAAAAGTTTAACTAAAATGCAATAAGAAAAATAACTAAATTAGTATTTCACATGTAAACATTCACAAAATGTTTGAAATGTATTAGGCTATATTGTTGTAAGGTTAACAATAGGCCTACATCAAATTAAACATGTTGGAATTAGGGGATCAGCTGACAAAAAAAGTTTGGAAACCCCTGATTTATAGGAACGGGGAGCATTATGAAAGAAAATGGGTAAAATCGGGGTGAACAGGATTGGGAAATAAATCACAGGCCAGATTGGAACTCACTTTTACCGCATGTCAATGTGTCGGAGCAAATGCGCTAAACGGTTAGGCCAGCACTCTGACAAAATCCACACTTTTTACCCTGTAGATTTGTGTTTAACGATTAAGGCCATGAAATATGATGCTGGTTTTCTTTAATTCCTCTGAACAGGAAGACCAAAATGATATTCTTGGCCCAAGTGAATGTGAGTGTACTCCTAACGGTACTGAAAGGTCATGATCTGAGAGACCTATTCAAGGTCCCTTCGAAAAAATCAGAAGCACTGATGAACAGCTGTGTCATAAACCATTTCCTGAAAATGTTAAATTGTGGGTGGAGTGTGCATTAAACGAAAAAAGAAAAGTTAAAGGATATGGTGGTGTGTGAGCTATGTTCAAAACGAATGATTTGCAAACACACATACAGATAGTGATGCAGGTCGCCTGTAGTCAGAGCTGGATTTTAGATGGCCTCTGAAGGCTTTCTTCCTGTCAGGCTGTTGTTAACACCTCTCCCCTGCTCATGGGGGGTGTAGGGGGGGCTTTCTTTGTTGCTGCTCACTGTGAGAAAGAGAAATAGAGGAAGGAGAATACAGAGCCTAAAGCGGTAACAGCCATGATGACAGGCCCATCTCTCCACCCATACCCACACTTCTGCTCAACAATACATGGGTTTGCGTTCAGCAAGAAACCCCATGTATGCAATTCTGTACACACACACACACACACACACACACACACACACACACACATATATATATATATATATATATATATAAACTTAAAAAAAAGGATGGTTCACCCAAATATTTACATTTTCTCATCATTTACCATCCCAGATGTGGGAATTTCTTTCTTCTGCTTAACACAAGTTAAGATTTTTAGACAACTCTCTCAGCTCTGTAGGGCCATAAAGTGCAATTGAATGGTGACCAGACCTTTCACATTCTAAAAAGAGAAAATAAAAGTGATTTATAGTATAAAAGGACTTTAATATTGTTTCTGTTTCACACCCACACTTATATCGCTTCTGAAGACATTGAGTAAACCACTGGAGTTGTATGGATCACTTCAATGCTGCCTTTACGTGATTTTTGGATCTTCAAAAGTGGCCACCATTCACCTGCATTGAAAGGACCTACAAAGCTGAGATATTCTTATAAAAATCTTTGTTTGTGTTCAGCACAAGAAAGTTATACACATATGGGATAGCACGAAAGTTAGTAAATACTTTTTAATATTTGGGTGATCTGTCCTTTTAAGTGAACATTGAGTACATTCTGTGTAAAATAAGTGATTAATGTTTTTCTGCTATTTTATGTTTGTATCATTTGTTATCAATATTTTTTAAATGTCGCAATAAAATGGCCATCATGTTGTGTAAATATCAGTATCTGCATCTGCCATTGAAAAAAAAAAACAAAACATGG
The DNA here is from genome assembly GCA_032164185.1 of Moxostoma hubbsi. Lineage (NCBI taxonomy): Eukaryota > Metazoa > Chordata > Actinopteri > Cypriniformes > Catostomidae > Moxostoma > Moxostoma hubbsi. Next base: position 10,907,715 of record JAVLUX010000026.1, read on the forward strand.
TTGACCACTTGTTAACATGCTCTAATTCAGTCTGTAGTTCAGGAGAGCAGTTCATGACTTGTTCAGCTGTAAATGCAGTAAACGGATGGCGTGAAAGAGCATTTTTCCCTTCCTACATAAACCAGCCTGACCTCCCTAGACTGCTGCCATATTAGACAAATGCTCAGGAGGTTTTGCATGCTTTTTGTGCGAGCATGTTTGTTTGAGGCCATTTAGTCTCTCAGGCTCAAATCCTCATGCTCAAACGTAATGGTGTGTGGATTTCTGCTGCACATGCCTTACGACCTGTATGGAAACTACAAGCTCAGATAGGTTGAGTAAGAGTCACCGTCCAGGCCAACAGCATGCATGACCTGTGCAGGGAAAGAGTTAACTACTTGCAGAAGTGTGTGTGAGAGAGAGAGAGAGCATGTGAGTGAGCAAATTAATTGCTGTGAAGGCGAGCAGCATGCTGCTGTTGTTGGGCAGTGGGAGGAGGAGATGTGGGTGGAGCTATGAATCTGTCTTGCCAAGTCTGTGAATTCTGATAGGCTGGCAACTATGAACAAAGTGCTTTTGATGGACACGCTGCACATCCCAGGGTCTAATGGGGCTCTAAGGGGGGCATTGTCCTGCCTTTAACCGGCTGCTAAGAGGCTGGCTGTCATACTTGTGGTTTTGGTAACATATGCATACATTGGCTACATTTGGAATACTACAATACTATACCCTATCTGTATTATACAGTGTGTATGCTGTGTACAGTATCTATGGTTAACGTGGTTGACGTACTAAATTTCTCAAACTGTATACAATCGGAGCATTTGGTGTGCTTGTCTCACAATGCAATCGATGTGTAAATATTCATTATTATTTGATTGGTCCCCCTAAAGTATTTAAACTCAAGTTTTTATTAAAAAAAGCAAAATTGCTTTTTATTTCTGAGATGCCATTCGCTGAATTAAACATAGTCATGTGACAGTGATGTAGCATACTTCTGTTTGAAATGTTTTTTGTTGTATAATGCATATTGTTTCACATACTATGTTTAATTTTTTTTTTTTTTTTTTTTTTTTAATTTAATCCTACTAATTTATATTTAAACATTGTCAGTAAGCAATATTCTAGAATTTCATTCCAAACAATAATGTGCCTTTCAGTCAATGAAAAGGTGCACAATCCAAGTACACATTGTTTGAATTTCTGTTTTGGCCTTTTGTTTGACATGCAATAGTTTCTCCTTTACAAACCATCTGCAATTATTGAAAAATGTATTTAAACAAGTTATATTCATCAGTTCATTTTCTCCTATAAAACACTAACTTCACACAGATTCTATACATGCATCTAAATTAAAAGCTCTGTGTGTTGAGCTTGACATTACAATTTTCTTCCTAAGCTACTACAAGAACATGGTGATGACTTATTCCTTTGATCCTGTTTGACAATGTCACTGAATCTCGCAAATGTTTGGCTGGATCATCTGTCCAATTACTGCCAAATATTAGCCTAAATATTGGTGCTCAACCCGTCTGGAACTATTTGTGCTCAAGACCTCAATGACTTAAGGACAATACCTCAATTTGTGTGGCTTGTTGAGGAGAGGTGTGCTGTTAAGTTATTTTACTTAAAAAGTTTGCCTGGCTGATAATAAAATGTGTAAAAAGTCCCATAAACTTTGAAGGAGGGGCTTTGGCTATTTTGGCTTGGGACAGTACACAACCACCTAACGATTCACTAAACACCCAGAACTCCTCAGCAAAGGCATAGCAATACCCCATGAACCACACACAGCACCCTAGCTTTGTGTCAGCAACTTTTAGCATGTGCAACTCATTTCTTCTGAAAAAAAATGTATATCTAGTTTTACTAATGCCGCTGTGTTCAGTCATTTCTTGGTCTCAGTTGCTGCCATCTAATCTACACATTCATAATTGTTTTTTTGTTTTGTTTTTGTCAGTCATGACCCCACACTGCTTTAAAGAGAGTGAAAGGAGTGAGTGGAAGATGGCCAGTCAATTCTGAGCATTATGGAGCTGCGTTTTTCCCCACCTCAGTTTTTCTATTTTTTTTTTTAGCTTCTGTATTTCAGTCACCATTTCCTGTCAGTGAAAGTGTCTCTGCCACCTGCACCTGAACGAAAGCTCTGCTTAATCTGGATATTTAAATCCAGATTCTGGCTCCTGCTGTTAGCACCTTTTAACATCAGTGGTGATTTGTGAGAACAGCCTAGGTCGCCCCTCCCCACACTTTTATCCTAATTTTTCTCAAATGCTATTGTGCCATCACCACCTCATTGTTAGAACTGGAGTAAAATGTGAATCTATTTTAATGTATTGTCAGAAGTCAGTTTATGTTAGCATACATTGGAAATCATGTTCATGGCTGTAACGTATACTGAAGTACTTCGATATGTTCTGCCCAAATTACTTTAGATAGGAAATATGTTAACATAGGAAAGAAAACTGTGCTTGTCAAGTGATTTAATGGGACCTAACACTCATAGAAATATAGCCCTTTTGCACTTATAGTACTCTAGAATGAAGGAACTTGTTTACAATCATCTCTGTTACGGTTGACTTGGCCAAATTAGTCTGTGGTTCCCTATAAATATGAACTGCACAGCACCTCAGTTGGTAAGTGTTTGTAAAGTGTAGGGTAGCCATGTTTATGGTTAGCCTGCAGTTACTATGCTAGGGACATGGGGTTTCCCTCCATGCTTCCCTGGCCTGTGGCATTTAACAGGAAGTCAAAATCTTCTGTTCTCAGATCAGTTTCAGTTTGATTTGCTACATAGGGACCTGTAAATATGTGCGACATCACAGATAAATCAGTTTAAGGTATTTGTTAAAATTTGTTTTGTGTCAGGTTGTCTCAAAGTGTTGAGCATGCTGTAGCCCAGAAGCATGACTTTGCATTTTTGTTTTGAACAAATGTTGACATTTATACCATAGACTCAAGACTATTGATGCTAGTGTAACTGTTTTTGGTGCCCTGCTTTAAACAAGCTTATAACTGCAAACCATCTTAGGCCTGTTAAAGATGTTGTTGTTTTTTTTTTTAATCCATTTTGAGTTCCTATTCATGTAAAAATTTGCCAGCAAGTGGATGCAAAAGCATTTAATTTTGGCATTGAAATCAACAACACCATGTCAAGTGTGAAACCAACAGCTTGCTATATGTTTTTTGCCACATGTTTTCACTTTGACACAATTTTTGGCCATTGTTTCTTTTTGCTGTAGAGGATTGGGGGTGGCTTGTGAAAGTTTCAGAACCTCTCATGGAAGCCTCCAATGCCACGCTGACGCCTGCTGTGTATTAGCTGATTAAAAAGTACAGTTACGCATGTTTAGGTGGAAATGAGTAGGAGTAAACATGATGAAAGGCTCATGCACACAGCTGAATCGCGGAATCTAATCAGCTCGGCTTCCTGGTGTATCTTTTTGATTATTTATATTTTTAAGAGGAGTACGTTGAGTGGAATATCTAAATGGATATCTGGGTGTGTAATGCAGTTTCCGACAGAGGTTGGGTAAACTTCTGGTTTTATGTGCAAGGTTTTATGTTTAACCTTCTTGTTAGTCTCATGATGTTTGGAAATTATGTACCGTTTGACCAATTTTCTTATTTTGTTTTGTTAATTTTGGTTATACTTTGGATTATGGATTTGAACAAACTCCTAACTCTTAGCCCAATTATTTAACCTGGTCAACTTGTGCTGCTTAATAAAGAGAGTGGTGTTTATTATTTTTCAAAGCAGTCAGATTAAAATTTTTGGTCTGGTGGACAATTAAATGGGTAAAAAACCCCATAGAATTACACGAAAGGAGGGACCAAAACATTAACAATGGCCCAGAATACCATAGATGGACCCTATCAGAGCTATGGACATTTTTGTACAGGCAGGCACCACTCACATATACTCTACATAAAATGTAAATATCTACTTTTTTTAAATGTTTTTTTACATGCCTTCCATGTATTTTCCTCTAAATCTGAAGTCTTCTACAGTTTTCCGCTCCATTCCGTTGCATGTCTCTTGCCCCAAGCTGATCAGTGGTGATGTTATCATGCTCTATCCAAGTCCAGCTGCTGTACAGGATGTTGTAAACACCTGCTGCCTTAAACACCAGTCTCTTTTCCCACAACCCCACTTATACCTAGCCTCTCTCCCACTCTGTGTTCCGAGATTCAACTAGTGGTGACGCCACATCCGTCAACCCCCTTACGTCCCCATCATTCTTTTCTTTCCGCGTCCTTGTGGGAGAAACTCAACACAAATGCTCCCATTCTACAATCACATGTGGGTGACTGGTCCTTACAATGGCAACACTGTAGGCTAGGTTCCCAGTAGAGTCTGTAGTTTCTCCTGTTGGAGGAGGGAGAGATCTGGGTAGAAAGGCTGGCTGATACGTATGATCTGTTCCTCCCCCGGCTCGGCCTGCTGAATAGCGCAGTGTCTGTGGTGAGAAAGCTGGGCTGTCTCGCCATTTCTGCTGCCTGTCTTGCATTTCAGTGCACAAAGGTGACTTATTCTTCCTTGCACTAGTCTAAGATTGTTCCATTTTCTCATGTCTGAGCACCAGAAAGTGAGCCATGACTTGTGTGTTGTGACTTAAGAAGCTGTCCTGCATCTTAATCTTATCCCACTCATCATGCCAAGCTTCTGTTATGTTATATTGAAGGCATTTAAGTGTTGGAGCAAATTTCTTGGAGCTTGTGGCACATCACAGAAGCAGTCAGGCTGTACTATAAATACTTTTCCAAGAGCTGTGTGCAGAGGCCAACAATGTGACCAGTAGTATAGGAGATCTGAAATTCCAGGCTGTATCCTCTGGTTCCTGTAAGACAGTGGCATCTATGAGAGCAATGAACGCTCTCAAAATAACACGTATTTGGGCCAGGTATCACCCTAGGCCTAGTTTCTGATACAGTTAACCATTCTGGTGTCTGCAATCCACTGCCTCTATGGTCTGATGGATCAAGTATGGTTAGTTATTTAGGCAAGCAGTCTGGAATCCCATCCCAGTGTAGAAATTAGTGTTTTAAGCTAATAAATGAATGACACTTTTAAAACCTTCAAACTGCATCCCAAAATATCTTATGATGATATGTAATTTTAACTTGGAATGCTGAACATTTCATTCAGACATCTGAATATATCTTTTGGAAAATTTTGAAATTTTGTTGGTGTAAACCAGCTGTGGTGTGAAAAATTGCAGTAAAGTCAACAAGAAACTCTATTCAAAACCTATTTTATGTATGTATGTAACAGATTTCTGAGTTAAACCGCGTTCTCAATCTGAAGAATTTTGGGTGGGACTTTATCTATCAACAATCGATTGGATTGTGAATAGTGGATGTTCCATACTCGAGTTTGCATAAAACTTTAGAGGACTACACCACTTCTGAAACACGGCATTTGTTGGTTGAATCTTAAATAAAAAAAAAGTGAAGGTGAATGGGGTCCATTTTGATGCCATGTTGACTTTTAGAGCTGGACAGAGTGGATTCTTGCCAGCAGTGCATGAAACATAGCTCCTGTTGCTTTATTCAGTAGGTAATAGAGCTCTCGGGCTCAGTTTACCTCAACATGGAAGACGGTCTGGAACTGATGGTGTAAGATGGGTGTTAATGCTCAAGTGTGAGGGAGGGAGTGTGCGAGAAGAGAGCCTGTGAGAAAATAATCCAATTAGTCGAGACACTGCAGTGATGGTGTTATTTCCTCTACTGTATCTTATCACACCCCCCTTGTCATTGTGTCAGTTTACGCTGTGGCAAATATGTTGGGTTCATGTTATTCTACATACCTATTCACTCTTCTGCATTCCACATAAGGCACTGTTCAAAGGCTTCATCTAATTTTAGGAATGTCTGGAATGAGAGCTCAGAGCATGCCAGCATTACCTCAAGAATTCCTTGCTAATACCCATGAATGATTTAAAAATAGCTTCTTGGAGCCTCTTTAATGGCACTCAGTGGCTTATTTTTAGTTCATTAAATAGTGTAAACAAAGCCACTTGACTTGCCAGACATTTCTTTTAATGACATGTATCATTGGTGAGACTTTGGTCTGATATTTAAAGTTATAGTTCACCCAAAAATGAAAATTCTATTATAATTAACGCCCTCATGTTATCTTCCAACATGATCACACGGGAAGATGCCATGTTGTTTCTGAGAGTTTCATTAACCTAGGATCGGACACATTATGCCAACTCACTTGAGTGCATTTACATGCAATTTGAAATTTTGATTTCAATTAGACCGAGTATTAATTTGTCTTTTTAAAAAGACTTGTCTGTTGAACTAACAGACCTAGATAATGCAATTGTAGCTCTGATTCAACTAGCATGTATACAAGTTAATCGGACCACAATTTGCATCTGCAGTATGTGGATGCTCCCAATAAGTGAGGTGCCACATCATGTGTAATTAACCCGGAAGTCGAATGCATTACAAAGCAAAGAAGGAGAGCAGCAACAACAATAACAATACAAAGGTTTCATGGCAAAGACTAGAAATGTAAATTATTGGATGAATCGGCAGTCCTTAAGTCATTCACACCTGTGACACATTGTTTTGCCTCTTGATTATAATTATTTTGTTTATATTCTGCCCACTACCTAATCCTTTTATCTGTCTTCCATAGTAACACCCATATTCACACCAAACACCCATCTTTGCAGTAGCGTCAAATGTTTTCTTCGCTTTAGAGCTATAAGTACACTATGTAAACAATTACACATTATCTTGTGTTTGACTATAAGCACAACGGATAACGTAAATCTGATCTGCACCAAAATAAGCATGTCAAAAATGTAAGAAATACATAAACGCACATTTTTTCATGTTGTGTCCGTTTTGTGTGTCCCGCTGTTAAGAAGCTAGTTAGCTGACTACTTCAGTGCAACAATATGACACATAAGCCCAACAACACTTACTGCTTTGGCCACTGGGGACTGTGTTTGAATTTTGGTAAGCACAGACTGATTTTAGCTAAAGAAAACCCAACCTGTTGTTTCCAATTTCACAGTAGCCTAGTTTCCATCCACTTTTCACACTATTTTGTTATCGACAAAGTTAAAATGCGTAAAGTTGCCTTTTCCATTTCAAATGACCTTTTATCGATTACACTGGTGTGCGTGATGACATCATGCCTAAAAAAAAACACTTTGTCACATAAGTTTTGGTTTATCACAACAAAGTTGCTCTTAAGCTGTTTCCTTTCAGAAATGTGTGTTTATCGCTAATTCGCCTCCCAGATGTCCCTAGTTGTTTTCCTCTGTTTTGCTAAAACAGGGAGATTATTTAGAATTCATTTAAATTAGCCAGCTTACTGTCATTTTAGTTTAACAAATAAAGGCAATCAGAAGTGGAGGAATTGCAGTCAAAATTGAGCAGTTGCCCTTCTGCTAGGACTGTAATATTGGTCCTGATGTTGCGCCTATCGCAGGTTGCCACCAGTTCCAACCCGAATGGGAATCTTCATGGCCCTGTTCAAGTTGGTAACCTGCACCAAGTAGTGGGGAAATTTTCTGTCTTAGTATAAGGACCATCAGTCGACGTGTATATGCTGTGTGCACACCTATTAAAGAAAAATGTATGCAGTGTAATATCAGGGTTTACATATGACACATTCCTGATATTCAATATTTCGAACAATCATCTAATCTAAAGCATTATCATCACAACTGCATTATGTCCCGCATATTTCTCCAGCAACTTTTAATGACCAACTGAACTTGATTATCATCTAAAATGTATTTTAGCATCATAATGCAATTTACATTTTCTGAAGAAGCTCCGCAAATGCAATCCAAGGTAAAGAGGATTAGATTAAAAATATTTAAACGGTTTAAAATGTTAAATGTTTCATGTAAGGCTAATTTAAGTTTGTGTAAAGAAAAGTAATATATAGGTCTAAGAATAATTAGTGATATTAGCAATAATTTTCAATCAGCTTTATTTTTAGGCGTGTGGTTTTTTTTTTTTTTGTTTGTTTTGTTTTGTTTTTTAAATCCTTGGATGGAAGGGTAGTTTGTAAAATCAGTCTGTTTCTTCCATGCAACACAAACTGAGATTTAAGAATTTTTGTTTTTGGCTGAAAGGGTTAGCCTAGATTCTTTATATTTTAGTGTTTGGTGGAGGTTTACTTTACTTTTTTTTTTTTGTAATTTTTAGTATTTAGTATTTACAGTATATCAACTACTTTGAACATCAATCTGACACACTTGAGCAGATGTAGATTATTTGAACCAACAGAGATGGAGGTCAGTAAAGATCCCCAATCAGCATCCCTGTAAAATATCCTGATCAGCTCCTTCTGCTGCTGGGAGATAAGGCAGATGTTTGGAGTCCAGCCCCAAACACTTGTGTGAACGTTCCGATCTAACCACGTATGTTGCTTAACAGAACCTTGAAATAGGAGAGATTTAAAGTAACTTTTAACTGTCCAGAAGAGAACAAAAACAAAAAGACAAGGAGATTTGGTGGGGATGTTTGTTGAGATAAGGAAGTGTGTGATTTAAGGGAGGTTAAAGTTGGGTGAGTGATCAAACTCTACCCTTTGCAAGCAATGGAGGATCTGGATGCAAGCCATTGGCAATGACTGTATTTGGATTGAAACATTTCTCTCAAATGGTCAGCGGTAGTAAACATGTCTCAGACCTGATATTCAATAAAACTGACTTATCTGGGACTTGTTTAATCACTCAATTTGTGGTTGCCCAAAATATTTTCACTTATTTGTGGTCGCTTGATCAATGCTGCATACCTGGTGAGTTGTAAAGGAATCGAAGTTTTATGCTTTATGCATCTGTCAAGAATACCAGCAAGCTGGTAGTCTGAAAGGCCATTTTCCTTTATGCTCTGCAAAATGGTGCATCGAGGGCTCATAGTGGTCACATCTTGAGTACACTTCTTAATCATAAAATGACAAATGGCACAAGCATATGCTACAAATCTACTTTAAGTGCCCCATTTGGGACATGGCCAGAATGTTCTGATCAACTTGATGTGACAGACCTGGAACTGGTTCTTCAGTTGAGTATGCAGTGAGTTTTGGGGTTTTGATTAAAAGGTAGAATTGTAAATTAGTGGTTGTGAGTGCATTTATACCTTGTTGCCTTCCTCCAATTAGATTAGTAATTTAGAATTACTTAGATTTTTCTTTACATGCAATTATTTGCTGTCTCTCAAACAAAGTGGTCTGAGTCTCTGCTCAATTGATTTTGAGTTGATTTGTTGTATGTGTACTCTTTAGTATAACTGGAAACTGTCTCTCTTTCCAGATGTTGAGCTTTCAGATGTCATTTACTGCCCTTACGTCATAAAGTGGAGGAGGCTTTTCTGTGCATTCAGACACTAACTCTCGCTGCTGCTCTGACTCATCACAAAATATTTCATGTCAGACTCACTGATATGATTTATGAGTAGCACAGGAATGAGTGTTGCGATGTGGTTCGGGCTTTGAGGCTATGACTTCATTACTGTCAGCGTCTCCACTTGTTTATAAGGGGAAGTCTCCATGAAGCAACTAGGTAGACCTCCCGTACACCGTGACTGAGATAGAGACATCTGGTTGAGTAGAGTTGGGACAGGAACTGAGGAACCTGGTCATATGTTGGACTATTTGGACACAAAAGCCTGGCAGATATGGAATGTTGAAAAATGTGTCACATCAGCGCTTTTTAATGACTGAATGATCAATGTGAGTCCACCCACTGCCACCTGGAGACATCATTCCACTTGATCAGTCATTTATTTACCTACCCAACAGGAAAAAGCCCCATGTGATGAGTGAATGTATGTTTAAGCCCACACGGTGCTTTCACCATGCCATATGGTAGTGGTGCAGTAACAACAATTTTGTGGGCTAACCAATAGCCTCAGGTACAGTGAAAAGTGAGCAGAGGATGTTTGAGCTCAGGAGATTTATTTTAGGTCATCTTCACACCTGGCTCGTTTGGAGAATTTGTTTCAGAACCTGGTGTGTTTTCTCCCTCGCTTCAGTTTTTTTTAAGGCATATGTGAACATTGCAATCACACTTGGATCTGCAATTAAACAATTGGTTCGAGACCACCTGGATGAGGTTGTCTCGGTCTGATTGCAAACGATCTCTGGAGCGGTTCACTTTTGATGAGAATGCAGTGGAATGAGCATACCTGATGGATCTGCAGAGAACAAATCTGTTGGTCAGCATGTCACTGTAATTCATAATCAAAACGTGTATATAGCTTTTGACTAATACGTTTAAATATAATTGCATTTTTAAAAAGGAGTTGTTTAATAATCCCAGAGGTCATTTTAGTACGATCACTTCTTTCTTTTGAATAGTGGCAAAACAGACAAGGGTAGGACAGCGTTAGCAACTTTTTGACAGATACATCTGACTTTACGAGGCTTCATTTTTTTCTGCTGTTTGTATGTGTGTGTTTGTGTGCGTGCGAGTGAGAGAGAGCGAGAGCTCTGTGACTGTGATAACAGGCAGTTTCCAATGAAGAAGTTATGCAAAAACACCTTATGATGGATAAATATAACCATGACACAAATTTTACAACTCAGAGTGACAGTTAATGTTTATTTGCAGCACAGCCTCTGACTAGAAAACGTATTCTATACCATTCTTTAACATTTTGCACAACATTGATACAAACAAGACTAACTTGTAACGGTTGACAAATTTTTACAGGTATATCATTTTAACCGGTGTATTTGTTGTATGAGCTAAATCCTCAAACAGGGCACAAACATTCTGACCAGTGAGGGGACAGTTTGATCACACATTACTTTTTTATTAAAACTGCTTTAATACGTTTTGATGAGTTGCTTTGTGAACGCGACACATACCAAAAAAGCAACATTGTAACAGATTTAATCTGAACAAATCAAACAAACCACAGGTCTGAAAATGCCCTTTTTTTCCTTCCCTTTTCTCTCCAATTGGACATGCTCAATTCCCAATGCGCTTTAAGTCCTCGTTGTGGCGTAGTGACTCGCCTCAATCTGGGTGGTGGAAGATGACTCTCAGTTGCCTCCATGTCTGAGACCATCAATCAGCGTATCTTATCACGTGGAATGTTGAGCGGGTTACTGCCGAGATGTAGCACGTGAGGAGGCCCACACTATTCTCCATGTCATCCACGCACAACTCATCATGCACCCCACCGAGAGTGAGAACCACACTTTATAGCGACCATGAGGCGATTACCCCTTGTGACTCTACCCGTCCTAACTTCCAGGCCAATTTGATTGCTTCGGAGACCTGTCTGGAGTCCCGCAGCATGCCCTGGATTCGAATTTGTGACTCCAGGGGTGGTAGTCAGTGTCAAAACTCGCTGGGCTACTTAGGCCCCCTGAAAATGCCCTAAGTGCACTCTGTGCATCTTCAGCCAATTCCTCATTCTACCATGTTCTCCTCCATTCTTCCCTGTTTTCCTTGTTGTTCTTCATTTTCTCCCTCCCTCATTCCTCCTTGTTCTTCCTTATTGCTCCTTGATTATTGACAGTTCTTCATTCTTCCTTATTCACATTCATTCTTCATTTAGTTCTTCTCTGTCCCTTTTTGTCAGGTCCAGCCGAAGACCACAACGTTCTGAGTAAGCGAGTGGCAGGAACTGAGAAGTATTATGAGTTCTCATTATTTCTGTATGTGTGGTTAACCATTCCCTCAGCCCTCAACAGTTCTCTTTCTCTCAATCTTTTGCAGATGAGAGGTTTTTGATGAACGGCTCATTTGAGGTCTTGTAGCTACACAAGTAATAAGTCTGGCTATTTACGTTGTCCCGCTATTTACGTTGTTCCTTTATGAACCAGTTACAGAAAAGACTCCTATTATTGTATCTTCAGTGGAAGGACATAATGGAATGAGATGTTTTCAGTTTTGTCTTTTGTGTTTAAAGAGAATGGGATAACAAAAACGTCAAGTACAGTAACCATTGAGTCATGTGGGGGTGAAACCACTTTAGAGTTGGTGTACAAATTTGATATGTGTGGACAAAAAATCAGAAATGCTTTGATTATCCACCCTAACATAAATTATAATTATCGATTAAATGATCAATCGATGTTTACTGGTTACAAACATGCATACACACTCCAATCCCTCTATTATTGAACAAGGAATCAAACTGGGCCAGTGCTTAGTCCTCTCAAAGGACATCCCTCCCTCCATTAGACACTCAGTGGATTGTGGCTTCTAGAGCATCTACCTTTTATTGATGGATCCTGATATTTCCTCTAAGTGCTGATTCTGAGACAGTGTGTGTCATTGGTTGAGTAGAGGCCTCTTGTATCAATGGTATGGTCCGTACGGCAGCCACTCTTGGGTGAAATGATGTTGTCAGGCAGGTTTTAGCCCTGCTCAGGGATATACTTTGCGACTCACAGGAAATGGTTAATATTTTAAGGTTGATTGGCAGATTCTGAAGAGGTGCTTTATGGGTCTCTTCAGGTATGTGTGTTTGTGAGCGAGGCACTGAGAGCATTTGTGTAATGTAGGTCAGGAGGAGAGGAAGTGGTCTGTGCTCATATTGTTCAGTCTCATAAGGACGGTTTTGTCAGACACTTCCATAGTTCACAATTGTGTGTGTGTGTGTGTGTGTGTGTGTGTGTGTGTGTGTGTGTGTGGCCTAATTTCTTCTGGCTTGGCATTAAGAACACTGTGCTGCCTGTACCGGCTTGTCTGCAAGATCACACACACTAAATGCGTACATGTATGTGTGTGCGCATACTGGTAGCTTGTGTTTCTGTATGTTTAATTTGGGACGCACCCCTCCCATGTCTTCAAGTGTAATTAAAGCAGATCTTTCAAATGGGAACAGAGATCATAGTTAATTTTTTTTTTTTTGTTTGTTTTGTTTTTTGTTTTCATCTTAACGCCATTTGTGGCTGTTCATTTTGAACTGTTTTTTGTTTACGAGATTTCTGTCTGAGCAGTTGGGTTGAATTGAAGTACAAACTGTTTAAGTAATGATGTTAGTGTTCTGAAGATGCTCTCTGACATAGGGGTTTTTAAGAAACTGATGACAAACCAACCAAAATTAAATGTCTGTGAGGCCTGTAGTCTGTTAACGTTAAGCATGCAATTGTGATAAGAAGGTTGCTGTTAATAAAATTTGATTAAAAAAAAAATTGCTATTCGAAGCCAGCCATGATTGATTTATTCTGTAAGTGAAAGGAAAGGTTTTTTTTTTTTTTCAAAAACTACTGCTGTTGCCACCGACTGAGCCAGCATACAAAGAATAATCGAAGGCAGATTATTTGCAGTGACCTTCTGGGTTTAAGGGACAGAATTTAATTCTTTTCATATATTTGTGACAATGATCAAGCTTTCCTGGCTAGCACAGTAGCTAGACAGTAGAGGTGTTTCTCGATTACTGTGTGTAAATGCTTGTAACTTTAAGAGTTTTGGCTGGCATGCTCTAGAAGAGATCTTGTGGGGAAAAGGTTGCCAGACTCTCTCAAATTACTGGGCTGCTATTTTAAGAGGCTTTGATTAGGCCAGAGTGACTCAGTGTTATAGTCTAGCCTTCCTCTCTTTCAGTTCTTTATTTTCTCTCTCTTTCCCTGTCGTCTCCAGTGTTTTGTTTTGTTTTACACTCAAGGTTCTCCTGACATCTAAGCATTTTTCTTTGACAGCTTATCTTTGTTCGTTGCCACCTCTTAAGGTTTTTGCCTCCTAGATTGTTGCACTCTCACCTTAATAAAGTATTGAGTTGTTTCAAGGCCACCTCTCTCTCTTTATTAACACAACCCCAACCCCCACCCACCCCGACACGCTCTCCTCCCCAGGGTTATATAGGTGAGGGAGTGCAAATAATGTGTCTGTGTGAGGGGTTTGATGGAGGGCTAATAAAGCTCTCCCTGTACCTTCTGTCTCTCTCTACATTTCAGTGTCAGGGTTGCCCTGTGTCACTCTTCACTCAGACTCACATCAGCAAGGGCTCATCTCCATTTGCACCAGCCAGATGAATACGATGCCCTTATGTTTTCTAATTCATTAGAATTTATTTACTGATGGAGTTTAATAATGCAGTATCATCAAACTCTTTGATTTAGCCTTGTTGCTTTAATATCCTCTATCGGGCAAAATGAGGGCATGATGGTGCCTGCCAGGGTCAGTTGTATTCCCACTGTCACTGTCTGGCCTTCATTTATATTCACATTAGCGATTTAAGGTAATTAACTGGTTACATTTTATTCTGGGGAAAAAAACAAACAAACGTTAAAATGCTCCATAAAGGTTTAAGTGCTCCATAGAGTATTCATCTACTAGGAATATTCCTCCTTATGTAAAACAAAGAAACTGAAACATGCCTTTCTTACTACTTAAACTGTGCTAAATTTGAAAAATGTAAAGTGTTCTTGAACTCTGGTAAGGCGCTATATAAATTTAACATTATTATTATTATTTAACTAAATAATGGTGTCCAATTGTAAAAAATAAATAAATAATTCCTTATAGACTTCTGGGAATTTCACTTGTTTGTAGGCTATATTTATTTTAATTTCTTAATATTTGAATTTGTATGAATTATTCACTGCTAAATGTGTGCTTGACATTTCACATTTAGCTTGACACCTCCTGCCTCCAGAGTAATGTTGTTATACATGCACAGATAAACAAAAATTCTGTTTCATGCATATATTAATATCTGAAATACCAGGAGAAACCACAACATATTCCACAGTTAACGTAGACTACAAATTCAGCTTCATCTGGCAAGAAAAATAAGAATGAAATAATATTTTTTACAATAATAGTGTATTATTATTATTAGGTTATTGTTATGAAAAGGCATATAAGGCATAATTTATTAATATAAATTAAGTTTAAGATGAATACTTAAAAATGGGCATTTCATTTAGTTTTGATGCACTTCCATTTTAAGCCCTGCCTACACCCAGTTTTATCTGAATACAGAAACCGATACAGATAACTTTGTCATTTGAACAGATATAAATACAGGTAATGGCTCTGCTGCACACCCCTATTAGCTAGTTACTGTATATTTCTGTTGTGTAGAGTAAGACTTGATCGCAAGTCCGATTTACCAGTTAATCATTCTTTTGAGTCAGTTCTTTGCATTCAAGTAGTCAAAGTGGTTCACAAATTTTGAATTGCCAATCGGTCAGAATCAAATGATTATAAAATATTTGCATCCATTAATCACAAACAGATGGAAAGGTCATGTAAATTCACTGCTCAAAAAGGGAGGAACCCTGATTGTTGTGTGTGTGTGGTATCTCATTTAAAATTAACTGCAAAAGTGTGGCAAATTTTCTTTTGGAGCTTCATTTGTTTTCCCAACAAAAGCAGTTTTGAGCAGGACAAAATTTATGTGGCTGTATATGAACATCATGATTTGGTAGAGTAAAACAGACCGTTCTGGGAATGAAAACCATATTGCATTTACTGATATCTTGTAGGGAGGATGTGGCTTGATGACCTCACTGCATCAAGCTTTTTCCGGGCCTTGTCAGAATCTAAGTTTGTGACGGTTTCTCCATTTCAGCAGGAGGATGTTTAAACTCCTGTTTCCTTTTTGTCTGTTTGTCTCTTGATCATTTTTAACATAGGATATGGCACATAGGAAAACTTGGAAAAATGTGCCGTGTCAGAAGAGGCAGAAGACCGCTTCCCTCCTTGACCGCACTATCCTTCCAAACTCCCATCACTGGCTGCCTGTCTTTCTCTGCCTGTCCAGGGGAGATGTGTATGCTGAATTATGTGTTTTTCCTGGTTTCTGTAAACTCATTAGTCCTTGCTCCTGGCCTGGCTGAATTGATGGCTATTTTTCTTCACCACCATCCCCTCACTTCAGTGCACCATCAGCAGAACGGCACTCTGTAACAGACTGGAAGGAGAGAAACGGTTCTGGCAGGCGCCAGACACATTATTAGCTGGCTTAATTGTGGAAAGGAAATCTTGGAGTCGAGTGTCTCATGTGAACCTGTGGGATGATATCTGGTCCAGTGGGCCATGTGGGAAGGGGAGGAGCTTGTACATGTACAAAACTAGCAGTGTAAATGTTCTCACTGGGTTTGTTGGTGCTGGTATATGGTTATTCCTCATTTGACCATGGTACAAATGGGAGTGTGACCGACCAATTATAAGCTAGCAGTGGTCTTGTTAATTTGCAGTCTTCAAAGATTATTTATTCCAGTGTGGGTTTGGACGTTTATGATTAATTGTATTCCATTTTCACCTCACTAACCTGATCTCATTCTTGACTTAAATGCTGAAGTCTGTAATTTTTTATGTTCAAATTATTTCTCAACCAATAGTGTGAGTTTGAGACAGAACTGTTCAGCCAACCAATGGAAGATGGGGCAAGTGTTCAGTAAACCTGTCTGAAAACAGTTGTTATTTTTGCAATTTTGATTAGGTAATGCAAGTGGGGCAGAAATTACACACTTAAAAGATGTGGAAAGACATTCCCAACCCATTATACTTCCGGTTCAGCTGGGGAAATGGATATTTAAAGACAAAAAATATAGGACATGACTTTATTTGATCCATCAGGAATTGAATTGATCATGAAAAGTTTGTTACATACCAGAATGGAGCCAGGTGGTTGGATGGGATTCCTTACAAAAATCGAGAGTTCTAGCAAACTTGCCGCAATTTCACCACTCATTATTTTCGCATGCAAATGAATTGTCGCCAAAGGTTCACTGCAGTTTTACCACTAATTCTGGCAAATATTTGCAGCGAATCACAAGTTAATTTGCATGTGAATAAAATGATTAGGAAATTTGCAGTAAGTTTGTCTGAATTCTAGATTTTCTGTAAGGAGGCGTTTGGAAAATGTGTTTTGGCTTAAGCCGAAAAGTTGCCCCTGAATTGTAACAAGTTATTTTATTTTGATGGAGCATCACAATAACATTTGAATTGTTTTTCTTTTTTCCCCCAATTAATCTTGCACAATAGGCCAAGACATTTAAATTAATGGGGTAGATTTTGATTTCATGTTTTTGACTTTAAGATACAACAGTCAATAGCGAGAGCAAAAATGTTTTGCCATTCCCTACAAATGCACTGCCCTGAAAATGGCATCAATACTAACCATATGCTAACACAGGCCCCGCCAGTGTTTTCTCTTCACAAATACATTTTTACTTGAGCAGTGTCACTAGCTGCCTTGACTTCAAATTTTTCTGTAATGGAAATTGACAAGTTGCCAGCATGAGTCTGTTGGCAGCATGCTTTGCCATGTCAATTGGTATTGACCAACACTTTTGTTCATTGCCATATTTCAACTATTCCAAATTCATTTTTCATATCTGCATGAGTGGAAGTAGATTTTAGTGTACCATTTTCCCCAACTTTTTTCTTCTACTCTGATCTGGAAGAAAAAAAGGAAAGAAAATGTGCTTGTTACTACCATGAGTTTACTGTTGACTAACAAAATTGGATTTATTATAAAGTTTGCTTACGGAGTACAACTAAAAAACGGCACAATGCAAAAATAATTATAATTACCAGTTGCTTTGCTATTTCCTACAAATATTCAGCCCTGAAAATTGCATAAATGCTAACCGTATGCTAACACAGTCCCACCACAAGTGCTAACACAGTCCCCGACAGTGTTTTCTTCTCACAAAGGGTTCTTTTTGACTTGATCAATGGCACTAGCTGCCTTTAATTGTAAAATTTCCTGTAGTAGAAAAAAACAATTATGCAGAGCTACGTTCCCACCAGAAGCCTGTGGTCGGCTAAGGAACGTCGCCTTATTGTACCAAAACAAAGAGGCACCAAAACACTTTCCCGGACTTTCAGTTTCATCATACCACGTTGGTGGAATGACCTCCACAACTCCATCCGTGATGCTGACTCACTCTCTATCTTCAAGAAACTACTAAAAACACATCTTTTCAAAGAGCACTTAACCAATCACTAAAAAAAATTAACAATTCTTGTTGCACTTAAATCTGTTTTGTATACTATTCTGATGCTAGTGAAACTTTGTAGTATGGCACTTTTCGTACCACTGTCTCCTTAAGATGATTCGCTTATGTTTTTCCTCTTTTGAAAGTTGCTTTGGATAAAAGCGTCTGCCGCATGAATAAATGTAAATGTATGTAGAAATTGACAAGTTACCAGCATGAGTTTGTTGGCAGCATGCTTTGTCATTAATCGTGATTAATTGCAGATTTGAAAAATGCTGAAATTTGACACTATATATACTTGTCAAAATTTATATCCATCATAGGAAAGAAAACAAAACAATATGTAGCAATATAATGCTTTATAATTTTCCAAACAAAGCCTTCCACAATATAATAATAAAATTTCACCAATTAATATAATAATTGATCTATTGTCACACATTATACATAAATTTTTTTGCATATATACAGTGAAATAATTTTTTCACATATCCCAGCTAAGCTGGGGTCAGAGTGCAGGGTCAGCCATGATACGGCGCCCCTGGAGCAGATAGGGTCAAGGGCCTTGCTCAAGGGCCCAACAGTGGCATCTTGGCGGTGCTGGGGCTTGAACCCCCGACCTTCTGGTAAGTAACCCAGAGCCTCAACCGCTGAGCCTCCATTGCCCAATTCAAATAACCTCAAACATTTTCCAAAGTCTAAGTGGGAGTTTGACTAATTGAAGGAACGAGTCCCCACATAGGTTGCATATTCATTGCAATGGGAATGAAATCTCTTAAACTCTCATCCTCCACAATATTAATTTGCCATTAGACTGTGGCTATCTGCTTTGTTACAGCAATCGTGAAACTGGGTTCATGATTCACGTCAGTGATCGTGCATCGTGTGCCGCCAGCATCGTGTGCCTCCTCATCTTGAACAGCACCTGCAAACAAAAACTTAACATTCTGCCTATTGGTTATAGTGAAGATTTGGTGTATGTCTGTGGTTATTAACCCGTGCCTAACATAGGCTGAAAAATAATTGATTTCTATCACAAGTCCCATCTGGGCTTGTTTTGTACATCAAATAGTGATAATTGTAGTCACTGTTAATGAAACACTGTTAATAAGAGCTTTAGAAAGAGCTCCTTTCTCCATCATTTTATCACTGACATGGAAGCACTGTCAGAGATTATTTCATTTACTGAGATAACCACCTCCGTGGTTCTATCATAGGAGAGAGCGTAACAGTCAACTTATGTGTTAAGACAGTTCCTCCCATAGAATGTCTATGGGACTGTCACATTATGCTGTTTTATGCTAGGCTTTAAGGCTCTCCTTGGTAGAAGGACTCTCGTGGCGGGTGCATCAGTGTGATAACTCCGGTTGGATACATTACAAAGGTTCCACCCTTAACACCAGCGTTTATGCTGAATTAATGGTGAATGTGTTAATCACAATTAAGAAATTACCACATGAAACTTTTGTAAATTAATCGCATGTGTTCACGTTAATTCTGACTGCTCTAATTATCGGTAATTTGATCTTGTTTTCCAGTAAAAATATCTTAACACTTATCCTTAAAACAAGATAAGTTTACTTGCAGCAAAACTGTGTAGCTTGTTGGCTTGTTTTCAGAAGTCATCTTGAATAAAGTGTATTTGTTGTACACCATTTTTTCCCTTATGTTTTTTGGCATATACCTCACTAAATTGTGTTATATTTCTGCTAAAATGCACAGACTAGTGTGTATCCAGCACACAGTAAATAAACTCCCAATATGATTCCATCTAACAGGTGCTGGGGTGGTGTGCAACTTCTGCGCACATAAATCAACGGCGTGTCACGCAGATGCGTTCCAGTGGCTTACATGTTTAATGGGAATGCCACATCCATTTGCGGGTTACAGTGACGCACGGACGTGTAGTGACGAGGAATGGTTTCGCTACTTTGGGAAAAGGTTATACTGGTTTGGCCAGATTAAGTGATTTGTTAGATAACTCATGGATGTGAGTTTGTTTTTAGAGGGGGTTAGCTTAGTGCTTAACTGAGAGAGGTGATGTAGACATAAAGGTCAAAGATCTTTGTTAATAACTTAACAATTTTCAGTTCTTAATAAAATTAAGTCACTCTTGGTTTTGAGATTTTTGGACACTATCCTTCTCGATTGTTTGTGCTTTTTAATGGTGCATCATTTCTGTGGAAATAGTCGCCAAATGATAGAATTATTTTTAGTAATGGCTGTTTTCAAACAGATATCCTGAACACTCCCCCTCTCTCCAATTGGTGGCCAAACCGATAGTTCCACCCTAAACTCATGCATTGATTCAGAAAATGTTGCGGTGTCAGGCTTGTTAGGATAGTCAAATAAACAGTGCAATGATATGATGATGCCAAAGATCAACCCATTAATGACTTAGTCATTGTTGTCTCTGTCTATAAAGCTGTGAAAAGACTAGCATTATAACATCTAAAAAAATTACACACTTTGCCTTTAATTTTCTATCTACAGGTATGGTATTACCAGTTATTTTATTTGCATACATGATCAAAAACCACACTCGTTTCCCAGTATCCTTTGACATTGAGCCTGTGACTGGACTGGTTTGGCAGGTTGTTGTGGTAATGATGGAGGTGTGTTTGAGTATTGATATTCCACGTGTCCTGCTGCTATAGCTCAGTATTATCAGATGGTCTCTCGCACTCATAACTACAGTTTATCTGTAGATTCTTTGGATTACTTCTGCTTGCATAACTTTTAGAACATCTACTTTTTCAGTTCGGTGCCAATGAGGAAGTGCAGTTTAATTTATGTAATAATAGGCCAATATCATCTATAAACATTAATATTCAGATTTAGTTGGCTATCAAAATAGGTTTTACAGTGGCAGCTTCATAACTTTTTAATTTAGTCTTCCCAATGTTGAATATGTGCTTACATGCTTGTGTATACATGGTTGGATGACTTCTATACCTGAAAGTTTAATAAAAACATTAACAATACATAAATCGTTTTTTAGGAACAACAAGCCTGATTCAAACTAGTGCCACTGCTCAAAGTGCCAGCCCGAACTACCCGTATAAGCACCAATGCTCAATACTTTGGTGACTAACTGCTCGAAAATGGCTTTTATTTTCTGTTAATTCACCTATTTTGAGATACCCATTGAAACCCTGCTGTCGGGATGATTTTTGGGGGCATCTGAGGTGAGCTCTTGGCCTGGGACCTTCCGCTCAGGATGTGGCTGTATTGGTGTTTGCAGGCATGATTGTTCCTCTTATAGGCTCGAGCACTTGTCCTGGTGGAGTTTGGCAGGTTCTTTTCCACTGGTTCAAGTTAAAGCCAAAAATGTGCAGCTGCACAAACACACAGCAAAATGGAACACATGGTGGCAGAGACGTGGCGCATGCTTTGAAGGTCTATCTTCTCTGCAGGGTCTGGTTTGTTCCAGTTTGGTCAGGTCTGGCTGAGTGAATGTGCTGTCCTGATAGACTGTGTAATTGCTGAAGAAGAATGGAGAGGCAAAAGCCCTTGCACATACAGACAGCCTTCTGTATTCTCCCTAAAAATGTTCGAAGAGGCAGAACAATATTGATTTTCACTTGAGATTACTATATCTTCTCTGTTATACGTTTGCCTTTTGTGTAGCTTGTTAGAAGTGGCCTGTGGTGATGCAGTCTGTTTCATTTTATCTTATTAGTTTGTTCGAATGGTTTATTTCAATGAACCAGTTAGAGATAATTTTATGATTTGAGTCAAGGGTGTAACCACACATTCAGGATTGGGAGGGACCAAATATCAAAATTATTGTGAAATAGCAATTTAGTGAAAAACTGAATTAGTGAATTAATAATAAGATAATTACTTATTTTTTTTATTGCATTCAATTGAGATTTCTCATTGTAGCCCAGTCTCATTGGCTCCAGAGACGAAAAACTCAGAGACCTGGATACAAGACCCAATATTGAAGGTCTTGTTTTCCTATTAAACTCTGTTACACTGCAGGCTTTCACCCTTTCCCACCATAAATAAGATGGCAGCCATGCCTGCCACATGCGAGACCGTGGAAAGCGCAGTGATGCAGCTTTGGACTGCTTATCCTGCTGCTGGCTTTAACCTGCTGCCAGCAGCCACTGCTGTGGAATAATGCCAGTGTTCAGCTGAGAGAGTATTTTACAGAGAGAGAGGCAGAGAGAGAAACTTAGAGAACTTCAATCTGAAATTTAAATTTGCTTATAATTTAATGCGCTAGGAGGAAGTGGATTTTCTAGAGTTTCGCATTAGTTAAAATGCACATTAAGGTGATGGAAACGATTTATTTGTAAAACGATGACATGTTTTGACCATTCATGCATGTGTTATGAGTGTATGTTAGCTTGATGTGACTAGCCCACCAAAAGGTCTAACCGTGGCACACAATTCTTTGAACAATCAGAAGTGTTTAACCCACAGCTGGTTGATAAAGTGGGTCCTCACAATCCCCCAGAACAGTTGAGAGCATGCATGCCCTGGTATGCAGGACTGGCGTTGTGTGGGCAGAGCAGCTATTTTAGCCCACATTATATCAGATTCTTATCGGATATTTATTCTGCAGTGTCTTGTGGATGCATTTAATAAAATTAGATGCTTGCTCCAATTTTGCAAATAAAACTGTCCCCAAAGCAGGGAGAGGTCATTCAGCTGCTCCATCATGATAACTCATGATAATGTGCATTACGTAGTGGATGGAAATGCGCAACAGTTCATTTTTTTCTTAAGTCTAATTTTTAGAAATGCGTATAAAAAATGTTAAACATTTTGTATGGTAATGCAGCAAGTGAATGTTTGCACCTTGTGTAATAGTTGTGAACTACTTTCATCAGACATGCAATATGTCTTTAGTGCTTAAATTATTGTTGCACACACAGTAAATATTAATGTTTAATAGTTAAAATGATCATTTAATTTAGATTGAACTTCATTGCTGCATTTAAAATCCCCAGTTCTGACCTTGTTCGCATAAGATAATATATAAAATTATAAAAATAATATTTGGCCTCAAATCTGTCACAGTGGTTGCACTTTGGAAAGATCAGCCTGTTACTATTTTGTGTGATTTGTTAAAACTTAAATCTATCAACAGCAATTGTGGATCGAATAAACATTTATTTGAGCAGACTCAATAACAATGATGATGGTCTTTGAAAATTGCAGTACAAGACTTTTTCTATGTCCAAACATCCAAAAGAAGCTGACTTCAAAACAAGCTACTTTACACACAAATCGAGCAACCCAACAATATTCAAATTCTTTTGTTCTGCACTCACAAATGCTCTCATAATAAATATAGCTGTTTAGTATACTGTAGACTCACTGCATCTCTGATTGACCTTTTGCTATTTCATTGCTCAACGCACATTGGTTAGAAACTCAATCGCTGCCAAAACATGTTCTAAATAGAAACCATTTTAACGCAAAATGAGTAGACTTAAACGGAATGCTGTAAACGCCAGTTTTCATGATTACATAATCATGAGAGCTATAATCGTAATTGCGATTATTTTTTTTTTTTTTTTTTATTTTTTTTAGTTGATTTAGGGGACGATGTAATCGGATATCGCAATATTATTTAAGGCAATTATCGCATATATATACACACACACACACACACACACACAAATCTTTGTCTTTCTTTACTGTGACTAGATGGCCCAGACACAAAGACTACAAGTGAGCAAATTGAATGAAATCCCAGATGCAGTTCATGCTACTCCAATCAATAATTACCAGGAATAAAAAAAGATTTGGTACATAAAACGGGACTGTGGCAGGGCGGAGGTCCGGGTCGTAAGTCTACACACCCGGTCACGTATTAGGCTAATCAAGCCTCCGAGAGGGATAAAGGCTGACTGCGGAGGATGGTGCAGGAGAGAGAGAGATCGTTTACGGACATGTCCGTCGTGTGTGTGTGTGTGTGTGTGTGTGTGTGTGTGTGTGTGTGTGTGTGTGAGTTTTGTCTTTTTAAGTTTTTAATTAAACTATTATTTCTATTGTCAAGCCGGTTCTCGCCTCCACCTTTCCATTGAAATCCCTTTACACTGGTGCCGAAGCCCGGGAAGGAGGAGGGATGCCCATCGCGGAGTCCTCGACACTGCCGGGGGAGGGAGTAGACCGGACGCGGTGAACGGCCGGCGTCCGCAAGGCGAGTGGGGACTGGACTCCCCGACCACCTGGAGCGATGGAGCCGCTGCCAGGGGCGGAGGAGAGCCCTGCCATCCCCCAGAAACGCGGAGGGGTCGAAAGAAGACCGCCGTCCGTGAGGGATAGAGGGAAATGTCTCTCCGACCGCCTGGAGCGGTAGGGCCACTGCAGGGGTGGAGGAGTGTCCCCATGAGTCGCCGAGAACGCGGAGGGGTGTTCTGACCGCCGGGGGTTGTGAGTCTGACTCCGGTCCACCCGGGGAGAAGCGGCTGTCTTCCGCCTGAGAGGGTGGAGAAGTGATCGTGGACCATGCGACGGTGTATTGGCGAACCAGCGAGTAGGTTTCTTTATATCTCTCTCTCCTCTCTCTCACTGCCGCTCTGCGTTGGCCTTTTCCCTCTCGTTTAAATTTTACAGTGTTTTTTTGGGGGGGTACTACATTGTTACTGGAAGTAATAAAGACCCAGTTCAAAAGAGTCATTTGTTCACGAATCAGACATCATGGCTCATGTTTGTTGCGTGCAGCCAGTGAGCTCATATCTTCAACAGAACGGGTGAAAAGCGGCTCGAGACACACTGGCGCTCTAAAGATGTATTCAATAACTCTCAAGATGACATTTGGTGAACGCATATGAACGCACACTTCCCGACTGTCGCCAATGGCGACTAGATTTAAAATGATTGTCGCAATCATTTATTTTTGGTCGCATTTGTGACCATTTTAGTCACAGTCTGGAGCTGTGTGTACTTCGGTCAGACGTGAATGGTGAACATCCGCGTACAGGATGCGTGACACAAATCTCATCATCATCAGAGTGCGTGAGCACTGAATGCGCGCAGCTCGGTATTTTATTTTTATAACTGCGTGTCTTTTGAACACAACAAATGCACATGTGCCTGCTGCTGTTTGCACTACATTAGTGTGTCCACAAAGTGGCAACACTTACATTTTGAGCTGTTGCTGTCATGAAGAAGCGCTACAAGGTATAAACATCAGGAGATGAATGTAAAAAAAAAAAAAGTCAATTTGTACAACTCAAGTCTGAAGGAATATAAAGACATCTTAATTAGCCTAAGCTCCTGAAGAGAAAGGCCGGTGTCTCATAGCAGTCGTAGTGTGCATGCGCCAGCCGCCTGTGTATATGCCAGCACAGTTACAGTATATGGAGTATACTTTGACAGACTCGCATCAACTGTACACTGACGCTGAGTGTTCAGAACTTTCTAGAGGGGTTTATGAAGGAGCCTGTCAGGATATCTCACTTCTGACAGCTATGAGTCACAAACTCTTAAATCACACATACACACCCTGATATCTACGCACTGTTTAAATGTGGAATATTTAAGCTGTGACACAGATAAACACTCAACGCTCAGCTCAAGATAAGAGGGGTCAAAGGTCGGATGATCTAAAGTGACAGTAAGCATCTCTTCTTACACCTTTGAGAAAGGAGAGAGGAAAAAAACAAGGGATAGAAATGACATGAAAGTTGAAGTCTGGCACATCATGTTTATTGTTGACCGATTCACTCTCTTGAGTTCACTAGCTTTTTTCTTTCTTTTTTTTCACTATTGGGAAAGGATGTGTTTTGGAAGGGCTTCCCATACTGACGTCTTCATTTTCCAGTAAAATACCTAACAATCTAGTACATTTACTTTCAGAAGATATTTAGTTGTTTTCAGAGAAATTTAACAAAATATAGTGAGATGTTATGCTTAAAACAAAATTTGTAATGTTTTCGCTAATGTGGAAAGAAAAATGTACTTAATTGAAAGGGAAATCAAGTTTCCATTTTCTTACCCCATTGGAAAATATTATACATTTATATAATATACTCAAATTCAAATGTTTACATGGCAATTATTAATTGATTTAATTGATTATTTAAGATCTGCAACACTTAAGTCCATAACCACAATAGACATTGAGGAGGAAAGACTAACAATACAAGTCAGACCCGGTTTGCCCTTGCAGATTGGTATTAATTAAGCACGGCTGTTTAAACAAGGTGAGTGTAATCGCTCTTGTCAGTAGTGCTTTGGAATGATCCAAACAGTGTTATTTCAGTATAATGGTCTTTGTAATCAATTTAGTGGCGGAGTAAGAGAAGGCCAAGCAAGGTGTGTTTCATATGCTAATCACAGGTTTGCACAACATTAGCTGAAGACTAAGTATAAGTTAGGACTGGGTGATGTATATAAAGTATTCACAATATAATTACAATGATTTTGCTATTGAAATAACATTTAAGCAGTATCATGAATATAGCAATGATTTTAGTGTGTGTATGAAATGTCATTTTTTTATTAATTTAGTGGAAACATGCCTTCATTATTTTTTAGTTTATTTCATGCATTAAACATATTTAGTATACTTTGCTACAATGGCTGTTTGGTTGAAATTGTGGTTTCTTTGATTTAAGAAAAAGAAAAAAACGCATTTAATGCCATTTTAGAATAAATAATTGTTTCGATTATTGTCAAATAATCTGATAAATAAACATTTTTGCCCTAGTACAAGTAAACCCCTGTAGTGCTGGTGATTTTACCCTCCACTTTCACTGTTGGTTCCTCTGGTTTTTATGTTGGAAATTAAAAGAAGTGTGTAATTTCTGCACCATTAACATTACCAAATGGAATTGCAGACATAGGCCTAATGACTGTTTTCAAACAGGTTTCCCAAACACGCTTCCATTAGTTGGTCGAACCGACAGCTGCATCAGTATTTTTGAAAGGCCAAGGCTTTAGTTACGTCACAGCCATGCACCTTGATTTGCTACTTGCTAGTTGGTTGCAGGTGGTATTAGAGGGAGGGACACACTCATTCTAGAGAGCATTTGACTGGCAAAAATCTGTGTAGTGGAAGATGAGTCATCAATATTTTTGGACACTATTTGTCAAGGTTTTTTACAAATTCTGTTGCGATTTATTGGAATACAGTGGTTTGACTTTTCTGATGTTTTGAGGGCTGAATGAAGCAATAATGGGTTGCATAAATGTTTTGAGGAAATTCTGTAAAGGGTGGAGATATGGTAACCTGTTATAAACATTTCTTTATTTCCAAAGTCTATCCTTGTATGGGGGATTCTAGGACCCCAAAGGGATTCTTTATTTCGTTTACTCTTTCTTTTTCTTTCTTTCTTCATGAAATCTGCACCACTTTGTCATGCAAAGACTCTTTTTTCTTTAGTGGGGGATGAAGAGAGAGTGGTAGGGGGTGAGATCAGCCCGGAGGGGAGGAGCAAACTCACCCACCCCTCATAATCAATCTTGATTGACAGGCCCTTTGAGCACCGGAGCTTAGCCATTTGCCGCAAGCTCTCTGGTGGGCGTGACCTTTTACTCTAGGGCCACCTGGCTGCCCTGACCCTCACACCCCCGCACAGACCCCTGGACACCCCAACACGAGCGTGACTGCTACTTCCTCTCTGCTTAATCATGCTTTGTTTGCAAACACATTTTCTTATGTAAATGTACATATCTTTGATAGGCTTCCATTGAAGGAATGAACAGGAAACAAATAGTGTTATACATCTCACGTGCAAAGTCAACATGAAATCAAAATTAACCCCCATTTAATTTCTTAAAATTAGCATTTAACTGCTTTTGCATCCCATTTTACTAACATAATGTCACATATTTTTGAGTGAATTATGGCGGGACTTGATTGTATCCATTGGAAATTTATTGAATTGTGAAAGGTGGGTTTAAACCAATAATAACCTAACCTAACTTTTCATGTTCCAGTCAAATCCTTATGTTTAAAATCAAGGCCCATCCTGCATCATTTCTTGCATAATATTCTGTTTCACACAATTTTTATGTTTTTTGAATGCTGATTTATGTTGTTTTTCAGTTTGTTGAGTTTAAAACTACCATGCTAGCTTTACTGCATCTAACGGGCGTGTGTCAAACATCTCATCGAGCCTGGACAATCCTCTCTAATCCTTTCTTCAAATCCCTTTCCCTGTGTGTATTTCCACATCGCGTGATATCTTGTGGCCTTTGGCATGGTGTGAATTTGTTTTATCATGTCTTGTAACTGACAACCGCTTACTGTGACCATTTAATACATACAGCGAGAAAGCCACAATACTGGAGAGAACATTTCATTTCCTATTGACTTGAAATTAGGTTATGTCACATAAGACGGAATAAAAGCATCTCTTTGGTTTGTGATAATAAAATGGCCACAGTGGCAATATGAACCACCCAGCTGCTGCTACATGTCCCTTCTTACCCCATATGAGCCTTTTATTTTTGTGTGTTTCTCACGTAAATTCATTCAATTGCTCCATTTATTCAAGGGCCTTTCGTGTGCTTCGGTTGATAATGTTCTTGGTTTGTCCAAGTCTGGTATGGTTGATGTGAACATTTTGGGAACATTTATTTGTAGTTATAGACTTGCCAGTTGCAACACTTAAAATTAAAATTGTAAAGCAAAAGTTTAAGCTGAAGTATAGCATTTTAAATACAAGTTATTGTACTTATATTGCATACTTCAAATCTAAGCCAATACTATTCTTTTCACAGAATGTGAAATTACATTTGTTTTTTTTTACATTTTTAATATTTAATAATTTTATAAATACTATTATTATTGTATAATAGGCTATTTGGATTATATAAATATTTATTGTATTTTTTTATATATAATGTAATAATTGTATTTATAGAAATTCAATCTAAACCAATACTATTCTTTTTACAGAATGGGAAATTACATTTGGTTATTACATTTGTATTAAAGTTATTTTATAAAATGTTATAATGATATAATATATATGTAATAAACAATTGTATGTTTTATAAATGATATTATTATTATTATTATTATTATTATTATTATTTTTTTTTATTCCTTAATATATATTTATAATGTAATAATTGTAAATATAAAACATAATACAAGTTATTTTATATATATATATATATATATATATATTACATTTATTTGATTTATTTTTATATTTTAAATAGTTTATAAATGAGTATTATAATATAATATTTAGATATTTTGTATAAAATGTATGTATATTGTATTACATTTATTTGTTTTGAATATATTTTAACATCTTTTAAATCCTTTAAATAATTGAAGTATTATAATAGTATATAAATATAATCTAAAATCATGTTACTCTATACACAATTTATGTTAATGGTATTAAGTGTGTGTGTGTGTGTGTGTGTGTGTGAAAAGTTTTATAATCATATTTTTTATAGTAAATAATTATTGGGCTTTTTGCAACTTTAATTGACTTGTGCAGTGAGAGAGAGAAAGAGGACAGGAAATATGAAAATAGAAAGGAGATGGTAAAATCTAGATTGGGAAATGTTGCAGGCCAGATTTGAACTAGTGTCGCTCACAGCTCAATGTGGTAGAGCATATAAGCAACCTTCCTGCTCTTGTCACATATTGTTTGTATTAAGAAATACTGATTTGTTGCTGATTTATTACAGTGTTGCAGATTTGCTGATGATTTCTCTGTGTGTGTGTGTGTGTGTGTGTGTGTGTGTGTGTGTGTGTGTGTGTGCGCGCATATTTCTTGGTCGACATATGTTTACCTCAACCCCTGTTGCTCTCAATTAATGCTGGCCCATATGTATCCTGGGTAGATAATGAAAGCTATTTGTGTGTGCGCTAGTCAGGAAATGCTTTTCATCTGTGTGTGTGCACCACATAGGAGCTCTATGGGATCTGGCTGGTGCTTCTGCCGTCGTGACCTGCACTGTGTTGATGGGGAGAGAATTTAATTACATCACTCGACTGGGATAGAATGGAGGGTGTAGATGTGGTTATGAAGTGTGTGTGTGTGTGTGTGTGTGTGTGTGTGTGTGTGTGTATTTGTGTGCGTGCACATAGTGGATTTAATAACTGCACTCTCACAGGTTAGCCAAAGGGAACAAGGTCAGATGTCCTTGGCTCTCTATGACCAGGATGTGTAAAAATCATAACCGCTGTTATTAAGTATCTGTACAGATTATTCAATGACACCAGAACCTCATGCTATTAAACACTTCATCTTTGGCTGCTGTAACTATTACATTTTAGGCCTTTATATAAAACAGACTAATTTGCATTTAAAAATAGGGGTCATTGAGTGAAGAAGATCCTGAGCTAATTATTGGTAAGGCTAATCGAGTAATTAGCACATTATTGAGGTAATATTTGTGCAAGGTATCCATTGTGTTTTTATTGCATGATGATGATAATAATTATTTCCCTGGTACACAATGAAAACAGTGATTCTCTTGCCATTTTTCTAGGCAATCTGCATCAGACATTTAGTGTCCATGCTGTCTTGAGTCTAAGACTATAGTGTCTATTTCAAACATGTTGAAGAATTCCTCTTCGTCTTCTGTATGACTACTGTGTTTCTCGAAGTTGAATTGTTTCCTCTGCAAATAGAAGGGTGCTGGAAGTGTCTCCATGCACCAAGCTCTGACACCCGGCAAGTCGCCATCTTCTTTGTACCATGATTGACACATGGCCCGGTGTGATGTGGCGTGCCAGGCGTGTAGGTAATGAAGCAGGGAAACGCTGCTGAAGGGAGTGCTTGTTACTCCCTGACAGTTAAAGATCCACTCGCTCTGCCAAGGTGTCCAAATAACAGCTGATGTATATTTATGAAGCTTGTTAGAGGTGGAGAGACCATATGAGGGAGGGAAGGTTGGCATAATGTTTCTGCAGGGTTGGGCTGGACTGCTTAGCCTATCTTTTAATGTTTATGGTTGAGCAAATTGACCTGGTGCTTTTTTTGACCATATTTATTTACAGGCAAAAAAAAAAAAGATTCACAAAGACCATATCATTTATTTATTTCTAAATATTCTGCCACAATGCTCCATAATTCAAAAGCAAAGTTGACCATAATTACTTTCTTAATAAATATCGCTGGTCTTATATTGCATGTATCATTTTGATAACTTAATAATAATAGAAAAAAAAATATTATTATAGGCTACAGTATTTCATGTGCTATACAGACGGGTTTAGCCATTGCGCATCATCTCTGTTTATATCAGTGTCTACCGCTGAATGAGTTTGCATACGTTTCCTCCCGCGAGCATTGCTTGGTAGAATACGTTGGCGGATGTCACGACCAGACCACCCTCCTGGGAGTTCTGGGCCCATCTGCAGCCGCGGGACCTAGGTCTTAAGCCCCAGTAAGCCTGTGCATTGATATAGCCCTGGGTCCAACCACACTGCAATAATTGCACTATAATTGGTTAGCAGAACTAAAAATATTTGAAGCAATGTTACATAATTTTTTTATTTTTTATTTTTATTTTTTTTTACGTTAATGAACTCCCAAGTTTAAGTGCCCCATTAAACTCTTATGGACATGCCGGCTGGTCCAAAGGGGGATGCTATATCACTGTGACAAGTTTCTGGTCTGTCTGGTCAGGAAGCGGGAACCAGCTTCCACATTTAAGTGTTATTTATTTTCTGCAGCTTTTCAGCGTACACATGAACAGAAAGTCAAATGCTCCATGATTATAAATTAACACACTCTCAAATGCAGGAAGCATCTTCATTGGACTCAGGTCCTTCTCTTTTTCCCCATCTGTGGCTCTAGCTGCTTTTATCTCTCCCACTCTCACTGCAACAAAAAATACTCTATCATGCCCCCATCTCCACATTCCCCCACCATCGTCTGGCCTGCCACCCACTCCCCCTCCCAATTCTAGAGAGGAAATCCGTAACTGCCTGCATCCCTGCCTGTGGACCACCTCGAACTTAAAAGGCTTAAGTGCCAGATACCAATGAGTGAGCCGGGTGTTAGCATCCTTCATGCGATGGAGCCACTGGTGCGGGGCGTGTTCTGAATAGAGAGTGAAAGCTAACCCAAACAAATAGTACCGTAGGGTGAGGACAGCCCACTTGATGGCCAAACGCATATTGTGCTGGACTTAGTCGGAAGCTCTCGGTGAGAGAGACTAAAGTAAAACACGGAGTGCTTCTCCCCCTCCACCACCTGGGATAGCACTGCTCCCAACCCCCCGTCTGACACCTCCATCTGCAAGATAATAGTCAGGGGAGTATAAGAGTAGTCTGCTGCAGAGTGCAGCTTACACTTGCGTCAAAGCCTGGACCTGGTCTGGTGCTCCTTTTTAGTGAGATCTCCTTTTTGGTCTTTGGTATCGGACAGGCCGTGATTGATGTAGTGTTATCATTTTGGGGCCACACCTGCACATGATCCAAGTGGAAGGCCAGATAATTTACTTCCACCCATCCAGTTGTGCACTTCTTTAGGTTGGCCATGAGTCCTGCCAACCTCTTCGATCTCAGGACAGCCCTCAGATGCTGCAGGTGCCGCTGCTAATCATTACCGTAAATAAGGATGTCATCAAGATCGAGGCAGCGGCGTAAGCAGCATGGGGTCTGAGAATCTTGTCCATGAGTCACTGGAACGTAGCTGGGTCCTGAACAAACTGAATGGAATGGTCACGAATTGGTGTAACTGGACGGTGTGGAAAATGCTGTCTTTTCCCGGGACATGGGAGTTAAGGGGATCTGCCAATATCCCTTTTTTAAATCCAGTGTCAAGCCATGCCTAACCGATAGAGTAGTTCATTAGTCAGAGGCATTGGGTATGCATCAAATTTAGACACTGCATTGACTTTTTTTTTTATAATCCACACAGAATTGGACCGAGCCATCGCTCTTATGAACCAGAACCACTGGGCTGGCCCTGTCACTCTGGGATTCTTGTCTTACCCCCATATCTAGCATAACCTTCCAATTCTTCCAGTACCACCAGTTTTTTTTTGTCTTTGGGTAATCAGTAGGGACAACTGCGTACCACTACCCCTGGGGTCGTTTAAATATGCTGCTCTATGAGATTCGTGCCCCCGGGGAGAGGCGAGAACATGTCAGAGAACAGAGAACCTGCAACCTGACAACCTGACAATGAGAGGTGATCTGCAGAAGTATCCTGGGTGATCCGATCGGTAGCTTTTAAGTTAATATCTGACCCAAGATCTTCCCTCTCCGCATACATTGTCACCAAAGTCACTGGAACCACCGCTCTCCATGGTTTTAGGAGGTTGATGTGGTAAATCTGACACGCTCCGTCTCCATCCATTCGTTTCACCTCTATCGATTTCCTCAACTCAAAGGGCCTTTTCCACTTTGCAAGTAATTTAGAGCTCTACGTAGGGATCAATACAAGGAATTTATCTCTCAATGTAAATTCCCGTAGTCAAGTACCCCTATTATACAGCCAGGTTTGGCATTCCTGAGCCTGGAGCAAATTCTACTGTGCTCGTTAGCCCAGTGTGTGTGGAGTTTTGCTCTCAGGTCAAGAATGTTTTGAATTTCTTTTTTACTGTTTGAAGGTCCCTCCCAATTTTCCCATAAGATTTTGAGCACACCACATGGTCAGTGCCCATACAGTAATTTGAATGGGGGAAAACCCTGTGGATGCTTGTGGGACCTCTCAAACTGCAAATAATAGGGGTTGAGCCACTTCTCCCAATTCCGAGTGACATCATGTGCAAACTTCCAAGTCATGTTCTGTAGGGATTGATTGAATCGTTACCAAGCTGTCAGTTTGGTGGTGGTTAACGCTGGTACGAATCAATTTAATCCCCATTAATTCGTACAGTTTGCGTAGTGTGCGTGACTTGAACATAGTGCCCTGATCAGTGAGGATTTCTTTTGAAATCCACTCTTGGGAGGTAATTTTGAAGCGTCTCCACAAGATGATGCACAGAGGCATAGCTTCAGGATATCACGTTGCATAGTCCACCAGAACCAACACAAAGCAATGCCTGTGTGCAGTCCATTCTAATGGCCCAACAAGGTCCATACCAATACTTTTGAAGGGGATCTTGATAGGAAGTGGGCACAATGGTGCTTTTGGGGTGGCCATTGGATTCACCAGCTGAAATTCACGGCATTCCCCACACCACTTGCGAACATCCCCACTAATGCCTGGCCAATATAAATGGGCTATCAGATGATTCAGTGCTTTTTCCTGCCCTAAGTGACCCACCATCGGATTATAAACCATCTGGAATAACATTTTCCACCGGCTCTTTGCACTAACAGTTGGGTTGTATCTTTTGTCTGAGTGTCCTGCGTCACTTGATACAACTGATTTTTGTTAATCAGAAAATACGGTTAAGAGAGTGTAATGCCCGACTGGAGGCGTTGACAATCAATCACTTTCACCTGGTCAAAGACATGCCTAAGTATTTGTCTCATGTCTGTACCAGAGGGAAATCCCCTACATGGAATCCTCTAAGGGCTGGGAAAGCTGAGACTTCCCCCTCCCTTGCATCTTCCTGATGCAGAGCTGACATAGACGGACCAACCACCACCTCCCCAGCCAGCCAGTCGCAAACCACACACATAAAAAAATATTGGAGAGGCAGGACTAACTACAGCCGCTATGCTTTGTCCCCTAAATTGAATTGTGACTGCAACTAGAGGGTAATCGTGAATATCCCCTTGTACACACCTCACCTTTTTTGCCGGTGGATTAGAGCCAAAGCCTCGTTTTGAACCAAGCATTGGTGGATGGAGATTTGGTTACAACCTGAATTCACTAAGGCTTGGTATGTACCTCCCTTAATACTTATAGATATCTGATACATCCTGGCTTGACTGGGGGTGGGCTATGGTGCCTCAGGGACCCGGACCAGAACCCCCACCTCCATTACTGGATACCGATCCTAGAAAAGCCCCGGTTCCCCACAATTCCAACAGACCAGTCCAGGCTTTACGGATACCCGTAATCCGCTTTACCTGTGGCAGCAGATTCACCAGCCTGGGGGGAATGAGGAGAGAGAGAAAGAGAGAGGAGAGACCGGGGAATCCAGTGGGTTGGAAAATCAATTAATTATTTTGAGCATTAGGGTTTACAGTGCATTTAGGCCAGCTTGGACAAGCTAAAAACTTTATTTGGTTTTACCAGTTACAGTAGAAGTTCTGGATCTCGGTCCCTTGGGAGTGAAGTCCTATGGATTGTGTCTGTCTGTAGAACTGTAGACTTAAGAGCTCATAAACATGCTGTCTCTCTGTGTTTGGCACCCAGCTGTTTAATTTGTCTCCTTGGTGCATGAGTCAGGAGTGTGGCCTGGCATAAATATCTCTGTGTGTCTTTGAGAGAGAAATTTGGTGTAATCGTGCCAAGCTCAGGAGGGCATCTCAGGACGCAGGCGCTTTGTTTGCCCCAAAGCCATAAAACTCCTCATTGAACGACATCATGGTGTGAGCTAGCACTCTCTTTCAAAGCCTAGTCACTTTCTTGCCAATGGTTTGGAAAATATTTACAGCAGCTGCGAGAAGAGCTAATTCTCCAGCACCGTGCCACACTCACAAGCGTCTCTCGGCTCTAAACATTGCATACATTGTCCTTTCTCTGGGTCTATGTTTTGTCTTTTCATGTCTCCTTTTCACTACTCTTAAAACACAACACCTGTTTTCCTGTCCAGTTATGAGTGACTACTCCTAAAGATAGTTCCTCACTCTGCTAATATTTTTAATATTTTTAATTTTTTAATCTTGTCCCTGATGTATGAGTTATGACTTTAGATATGCCAACTGGCATTCTATGACCTAGTACGATTTATACTCCCTCACAGAGACTGATGTTGATGCAAGAGCCGGCTGAATCTACAGCCACACCATGCATTGGCAATTCAGAGACCAGGGTAGGACGAGAGTGTTGTGTATAATCTCTCTCTGTACATACAGGAGGAGGATGTGTGGCTTGTGTGGTTGGTGTATTTGCCAAGTGAATGGCCTTTAAACATGTTTTATATTCTGACTTGACATATGTACTGCCTCCACACTGACCCATGTTGTTGTATTCATTAATTTAACTCTCTCTCCTCTTCGATTTCTGTCTCTTTCTTGACATCTGGGTGAATGTCACAAAAGCATGTCGAGTCATATTTTATTTTATTTAAATAATAAATATACAATTTTGCATAAAGAAAATGAAGCCCATTTTATTTATTGATTATAGCTAGCTCATTATTTAGTGCCATCATGTTTAACCCTTATTTTATTGTGTGTGTGTGTGTGTGTGTGTGTGTGTGTGTGTGTGTGTGTGTGTGTGTGTGTGTGTGTGTGTGTGTGTGTGTGTGTGTGTGTGTGTGTGTGTGTGTGTGTGTGTGTGTGTGTGTGTGTGTTAGCTAGCTCTCTATTTAGCTCAATTTTTAGACCATTATTTTTTTTATTATTATTTTTTTATTTTTGTGTTAGCTTGCTCTTTATTTTGCTCACTATTTTTACGACCTTTCATTTTAATAATATTTAATTTTCTTTTGCATAATGATTTTTTTTTTTGACAGTTAGGCAAGTCTTCCTTTAAATTTGAATTACCATAATGTGTCCAGACATACATTTTATTTGAGATTTTTTGTCATTCTAATTATTGTTAATGGTGTTTAGTGTGTTTGAGGATGATAACAACGATATCTGAGGTAGTGTTGCATTTTTACCTAGATTCTATTTATTTCCCCCTTGGGCTTTTACTTGATATTAATATTATATGTGTGTGAAAGAATATGTTTTGTATTCTACTTGCGAACTTTCCAATCTGCATGATGATTTGACCATATGTTTGACAGTATTGTTCTCAGTAAATAATCATAATTCACAAGTTATGGAAATGGTACACATTCAATTTGTCAGCAAATTAAAAAGCACCTGATAATAGTTGGTTATATTGCCTATATAAATTGTAAAGTCTTTAAAAAGACCAATTTAGTATTCGACAACGAAGGTATAGTTAATAAATAATTTTTTCATGATTTCTTTTATATCACAGAACTTCAACATGCCAACAAATTTATTAATTATAAGAGCAAGCATACTGTATTTGTCATTTATTTGCTCCCTGCAATACAGGCCACATGTAAAATACATATGTAGCCTACCTAAATGTCAACATGTTCACATATTTTGAACTCGTTTTTTTTTTGCTACAATAATTTAATAAATACTTTGAATCCACAAATGACATTGCTTTTGTTTTTTTTCCTAAATGTATAATTAGAATTTTGGATGTGTAATCGCAGAACAATTCAGACATCAACACAGAACTATAAATGCAAACCAGCGTTTTGGCCACTACGCGGAGCCTATGCCGTAGGTTCGACACAGAAGTATAAATCAGCCTTTAGAGTAAACAATATTGCAGTACAATGTTTTTTTTTTTATTCAATCATCTTCCATGATGTACACACAAAGGGAACACATATAATGATAAAATGTATACCCTGAATGCACTTAGTCGCTTTGCATAAGTGTCTGCCAAATG
This sequence comes from Moxostoma hubbsi, assembly GCA_032164185.1. Lineage (NCBI taxonomy): Eukaryota > Metazoa > Chordata > Actinopteri > Cypriniformes > Catostomidae > Moxostoma > Moxostoma hubbsi. The sequence continues at coordinate 10,945,035 of JAVLUX010000026.1, forward strand.
CATGTGTATATGTATAAATTCTTTCCAATGACAAAAAAATTATAGTGCTTATTACATTAGATCAATGTTTATTGTAAATGTTACAGTGCCTTTTTTGTTTTTTGGCATTACAGTAATGTAAACAAAATGTAAACACATTTAGCCAGTGGCTCTCAATGTCCTGCTACTGTACAAGATCCGCTTCGTCTAGTTACGAGACATGTAGAGAATGCTGTTGGCGTGCAGTGGCGTATACTTAGGTCTTGCTGACACCCTCATTGAGATCTTGTACAGTTATCCCAAGTCGTTTATTTTTACTCAAGAGACTACACTATTTTAATGTGAAACTTTTGGAAACGCCAAATAATGGTGGAGATTAGAGTTTATGAGCATATTTCATACATTTATGACTGCACTTTATGGACTGAACAGTCCAATTCTTTTGTTAGTACTCTGTAAATGGGAGTGAGACGTATTAGAGGAGATCATTTTTTATTTATTTTTTTGTACTGACTAGCTGAGTCAATGTTGGCCAGTGTCAGCGGAAACCTGCTTTACTGTCCTCTCACGTCCTTACACTAACACACACACACACACACACACACACACAGCTCTTGGCTCTCCTCCAGTTGGCAGAGGCTTGTACTGAGGTAACAAGCTAACCTTGGTCAATTACACCAAAGTCACAAAGAGCAAACCGAGGGAGGGATGGAGAGATTGAGAGAGGAGAGGTCAGGGCCACGGAGGAGCATGTGTAAGACACATGCTGCTTTGAGCAGGCCACTGGCTGCGCAATAACTATTCCGGGGGAAAAGCTATTTAAAATTTGTGGAAATTACAATTTTAAACATATAATGCACAACGTTCCCCTTCTATCCAATAATAGCTACTTCACAGAGACAAAAACAAATTCACTGCATGGAATCCACTGTGATGTACAGCACGCACAGTGAATTAGTGTGTGTTTACAATGTATGACTCATCTCGCATGCTGTGTGTGCTTGGGTAGTAAATGTGGAATGGTCTGAAAAACCGGTATCTGTGTCTGCTGTTGTGTATAAACCTGCCATTTGGTGTTCTTTTACTAAGGATGCTTGGTTGTAGGTTCCGTTTTACAATATAAAGCAGATTTTCATTAACATTTTGCATTTAGTCTTTAAGCAGACTCTTTTGTCCAAAGTGATTAACAAATTATCTTCAGTTTGTTGCTAAAATGTAACCTGACAAATTTTAGAAAGATATTCAGATGTTTTTGCAACATTGTTTATTATTCAATGTAAACTTGAAATAAGAAGCAGAATTTACAAAATGGCCAAAACTGGAGTCTATCAAAAGACCCTAATATCCAATAAAATATTGAGGAGCAATTAAGGAGTTAGAGACAATTTTGACTGAATTCTGATGGGAAAAACCATTGTAAAATACCTGATAAACGTGTTTTGAAATAGGAAATAAAATGCACTTTTGACGCAAATCAGTTACGTAACTACGGTTGAAGTCAGAATACATTTAAACTCAGTTTTTCACAATTCTTGACATTTATCATAGAAAACATTCCCTGTCATGTCAGTTAGGATCACTGCTTTATTTTAAGAATGTGAAATGTCAGATTAATGGTAGAGAGAATTATTTATTTCAGCTTTTGTTTCTTTCATCACATTCCCAGTGGGTCAGATATTTTCATACACTTTGTTAGTATTTGGCAGCATTGCCTTTAGATTGTTTAACTTGGGTCAAATGTTTTGGGTAGCCTTCAACAAACTTCTCACAATAAGTTGTTGTAATTTTGGCCCATTCCTCCAGACAGAACTGGTGTAACTGAGTCAGGTTTGTGGGCCTCCTTGCTCGCACGCTTTTTCAGGTCTGCTCACAAATTTTCTGTTGTATTGAGGTCAGGGCTTTGTAATGGCCACTCCAATACATTGAATTTGTTGTCCTTAAGCCATTTTGCCACAACATTGGAGGTTTGCTTGGGGACATTGTCCATTTGGAAAACACATTTGTGATCAAGCTTTAACATCCTGGCTGATGTCTTGAGATGTTGCTTCAGTATATCAACATAATTTTCCTTCCTCATGATGCCATCTATTTTGTGAAGTGCACCAGTCCCTCCTGCAGCAAAGCACCTCCACAACATGATGCTGCCACCCCCATACTTCATGGTTGGGATGGTGTTCTTCGGCTTGCAAGCTTCGCCCTTTTTTCTCCAAACATAACAATGGTCATTATGGCCAAAAAGTTCATTTTTTGTTTCATCAGACCAGTGGAAATTTCCGCAAAATGTAAGATCTTTGTCCCCATGTGCACTTGCAAATTGTAGTCTAGCTTTTTTTTTTTGCCGGTTTTGGAGCAGTAGCTTCTACCTTGCTGAGCAGCCTTTCATGTTATGTTAATATAGGACTCGTTATACTGTGGATATAGATACTTGTCTACCTGTTTCCTCCAGCATCTTCACACGGTCCTTTGCTGAGGTTCTGAGATTGATTTGCACTTGTTCCACTAAACCATGTTCATCTCAAGGAGACAGAATGCGTCTCCTTCCTGAGCGGTATGATGGCTGTGTGGTCCCATGGTGTTTTTTTACTTGCATACTATTATTTGTGCAGATGATTTGGTACTTTAAGGCATCTGGAAATTGCTCCCAAGGATGAACCAGACTTGTGAAGGTCCACATTTTTTTTTTCTGAGGTCTTAACTGACGACTTTTGATTTTTCCATGTCAAGTTGTCTAAATGGCTTGACATCATTTTCTAGAATTTTCCAAGCTGCTAAAAGGCACAGTTAACTTAATGTAAACTGCTGACCTACTGGAATTGTGATGGTCAATTAAAAGTGAAACAATCTGTCTGTAAACAATTGCTGGAAAAATTACTTATGTCATGCACGAAGTAGATTTTCTAAACAACTTGCCAAAACTATAGTTTGCTAATATGAAATCTGTGGAGTGGGTAAAAAATTGGTTTAAATGACATCAACCTAAGTGTATGTAAACTTCTGACTTCAACTGTAACTAGAAACATGCTAGATTTATGACACACTGACTTGACAAAAGTTGTTTATTATGATTTACACTGCTTGGCCAAAAAAAAAGTAGCCGTTTGGATTTAAATAAGCAGATACTTAAGAGCCTATGATTGGATCATTATTGCAGTGATTAATATGTTTCAGCTGGTAACGATTATTTTAAGCTTAACTGATGCAGTGTGTAGCTTCTCATTTCTTAAACAACCATGTCGGATGACGTATCCCATGGTCGTGGAAAAGATGTTCCTGTGTTTCAGAATATTATTGACCTTCATCAAGCAAAGAAAGCAAATAAGGAGATTGCTGAAATCACTGGAGATGGGTTAAGAACTGTCCAACACATAAAACCTGGAAGCAACCATCAGCTTTGCGGAAGAAATGTGGTCTGAAAAAAATCTTGAATGAGCGTGATCGGAGATCACCTAAAACACTTGAAGTCATATCATAAAATGTTTAATAGTAAGAGTATTTCCATATGCACAATGCGATGAGAACTTGAAATGGGGGAATGGGATTAAACGGCTGTGTGGCCACAAGAAAACCACCTGTTAGTGAGGCTTCTTGGTGACATGCATATGCTATTTTTAACGCTTTGTCCCTAATTCCGAATCAACAAACCGCGTTCATAGTGAATTTAGCTTATTTTCGCATTCAATTGTATTCAATATTAATTCGGCAATTGCTACATTGCATGTTAACTGGAAACAGATTAAAATTTAATTATTTTATTCTGAATTATTCCTGCTTACAATTTCCATTAGAATTTTTGTAAATATTGATATGTATTTTGTTGTATTCATAAAAGGCACTTTTTTTTAGCATACTGTTTGTGCACAAACATCTAATTAGCAATGTTGCGAAAACCTCTAATTATCTTTCTAATGTCAGGGAACAGCGTCAGATTGCTGGTCAGCAAATGCTCTAAAATTGCATTTCCCACTTAATCTACATAAAAAAATCATCTTGGCTACATGCATATACTATCAAGGGCAGCTTCTAATATTCAAGCTGTAGCGTTCCCTGTCGTCCACTAAAGCTGTACATCCGCTGCTGTCTGCTGCATTTGGTGGTCGCACTTAGCATAACATAAGCCGTCTAGCATAAACATATTGATTGTACATGATTTTGATTTGTTTTTTGGAGTGCCTTTAGTCCCTTGGGTGGCTAAATTGACCTGTTCTTTTTCCTGAGTTCTTTTCAGCTCATGCAGAAACAACCAGCAGAGAAGTCTTCAGGAATATAATGTATTTCTGATTAGCGTGGCAGGGTAAAATGTTGTTTTAATTGCTTTGTGGAGGATTTAGATTTTTCAAATCTAATTTTTTGTCAAATAAAAGCTTTTTTTCGTTTTGTGAGTGGAGGACTGTTTTAACAGCTGATTCTGCTAAGCGGTAAGCATGCTGTGTTTGTGTGTACAGACTCTTTCTCTCTCTCCTTATGTTAGCAAAACCAAGTTTTTCCATACACTGATTCCCCTAAACCTCAACTGCCAGCATAAACTCTTACATATGACTCAGAGAAACTCATGTTTGTGAGTGTCATGTTTGTCTGCAAGTATGTGTTTAGAGCTTTAAGGGCTTCCTCTCTATACAGTGTTTATTAGGCCAAGCAGAACAAGGAATTCTTCTGGGATAAGTTGATGGCTTTTGGGGGGGAAAAAAATTGTAAGCTAGCTTGTGGAACAATGTTTTTGGTTGTCCAAGGTGGTCTAGGAGACCTAAGCAACTTGACCAACATGGACTCCCAGGTCCACCAGCTGGTAGCCCAGTTAATCACAACCTGGTCTCATAGAATCAAGCTACTATAAAAAGGTCTATCACACTATCATGTATCACACTAGAAGCGCTAACACAAAGGATTATACTCACTTTCACACAAGTCACAAGAAAAGCACATATTTTTTGATCTGTTACTCACAATAATAACTTTTGACATCTAAACATATTTACTATAACGCATGATTTGAGAGAAAATACATTTTAATGCCTTCATTACATTTCAAACTACATTCACAAGCTTATTGTAACTAATTTTCGTGGGAGTGCAACTCCTAGATCTTTGGACTTTGAACTCTGAAGACCAGGTCTCACATTTCATATTTGACATGACACAATTGGTTAGGTTTTGTTGTAGAATTTATTGTATAGGGACATTGGTTATCTTTATTTAAAACTAGAAAAACAGATTTGGATTTTAATATTTAGCAATTTGGTTCTACAGTGTAGTTTGAATATGCTTTATACATAAATGAGACTTGAGGCTAATGCTCCGTCATCTCATATTTGCTTTTTATGACACTATTGGTTAGGTTTAGGTTAAAGGTTTAGGTTAGGGAGGTCTGTTTTGTTCATTTAAATCTCAACAAAACATTAACCATAAAACAATCATCTTTTTGGGAGAACATTTACATGGCTTTAAGCATCCTTCAGTGAACATTTCACCTTGAAACTAAAACGAGATGTGAAATTAAATGTAATTTTGCAAAAATGTTACCACAGTCACATAATCTTCATGGGATCAGGCTGGCTAATCAACCATCTAGACCAGTGTTTCCCAATATTTGTAACGCATTACCCCAAACAATACACATTTTGGATGTATCCCAGTTAGGACATTAAGCTCTCCATTATGGACCTGATTTGCCAAAACTTCCAAAATATGTAGTGGACCAGCTAATGAGCTTAAATGACCAGCTTGGACTAGTTAGAAACCATGCAAAACCAGCAATCACCTTTAGTTTTAGCTGGATCATCAGCAGGGATCAGTCAGGATCATGGGGTGATTCTCACATAACCTGTCAAGAAAATGTACTGGTCATTTTCAACCACAAATCAATACAACAAAATATTAAATATAAGAAAATTACGCCTACATTTAGGAACATTCCGATTTGTTGCACTGTGACATTTTAATGTCAGCACATCTAAGCACATTTACTCTCTAATTCTCATTACCGTAACATATCCGGACTTTTTTACTTTTACTATTCCCTTGATGACTGATGATACGGTAACACATGTACTTTTTTTTTTTTTTTTTTTAATCTTTTTAAATCAGCGAAAATTAAAGTCAGTACTGAGGGAGAACTACTATGATGTATAGAGTACTTTACAATTTAAATTATATATTTTTTTTCACATTGCAGTAATGAGAATATGATAATGACCATTTTTTTCAGATTGAAGTAATGAGAATGGGGTGTAAACTTTGTGTAATTGTCATAAAATGTATGTAAATAAATATAAATCACAATGTAAAATACCTTTTTATAGGAGCTCAATCAACAGAATTTGTGGCATTAATGCTTTTTTTAAAGGCAAAAATTTAGATTACTGTGAGGCACTTAAAATGGAAATTAATTTAGCAATTTTTTGGAGGGTTTGAAGCCTATAATTTGTGAAGATCAATTGTATTAGCACTTACAATATTGTTTTTCTGTTCAAACGTCATGGCAACAAAGTTGTAAAATAAGCTATTTTATTATACTTGAATCCTGTTAGCATGCATAAATTGTGGCTATACTTGTATTTTAAGGTTTTCAGATTAACCCCACGCACTTCCATTGTAAATGCCTCACTGTAACCACGATTGTTAATTTTTTTTAAAGAAAAGGAGGGAGAATTGATTATAGAGTAAAACAGGGCCAGGACATTTTCCTGACAGGTTTCATGAGGTTGTCTCGCCATGGGAAATTACTGTTAACATATTGTGACCAACCAATAATCTACATCTCCAGTACCTTTAGTGCAAACCAGTTCACACACTTCATAATCTGGTTTCCCTCCATCTGTGTGTGTTTGTGTAAGGGTGGGTGGCATGGCTGTTGTGGGTTTGTATACATTTTCCCGTGCCACCCAGGAGCAACAAGAGTTCTGCATTTCCGCTTAAATCCCTCCATGCTGATTACACTCTTTGATTTTGGCTTTGTTCCCCTCTTCCTCTCCAAACTGCCTCTGTAACTGAGAAATCTCTCCATTTTATTTATTAAAGGATTTGCACAGGCTGTGGGGCAACCTGTCAAATCCATTAGACAATCTGTCATCAAAAGAAAGAAAGTGGGAATGTGAAGGAGAGGTTTTACATTTTTGGTAAAGGATTTTGAAGGGGTGGAGAGGTGGGGGTGTTTGGAGCATTTGGTTGTGGTGTAAAACGTGTTCAGAAGAGCCGGTTTGAGACTTCGCTGAGCCGACAGGAACTCTTCTGTTTCTCAAAGCTGATATCTGCATCCACACTCAGACACGTACTTTTACTGCCCCCGGTGACTACATGAGGAAACGACTACTGTGCTATGTACCAATTCAGTTTGTGAACGTTCAGGAGCATTTTTGATTCTCCTTCCTGACCATACAGGACTGAGCTTTATTTTGGATCTTAATTGCTTCCTTATTGATCTTTAAATCTGTATTGTACTATGTGGCAGGACACTCCTCCGCCCCCAGCAGCGGCTCCATCGCTCCAGACGGTTGGGCTATCCAGTCCCCACTCGCCCCACGTACAGCGGCCGTTCACTGTGTCCGGGCGGTCGGGCTACTCTGTCACCCGGCAGATGGCAGCGGCGCTCCCCTGGGTGGACGGCAGTGTCGAGGACTCTGCGACGGACATCCCTCCTCCTTCCCGGGTTTCGGCACCAGTGTAAAGGGATTTAGACGGGGAAGGAGGAGGCGAGAACCGGCTTGACAATATAAATAATAGTTTAATGATAAACTTAAAAACACAAACACACACATGACGGACATGTCCGCAAACTATCTGTCTCTCCTGCACCATCCTCCGCAATCGGCCTTTATCCCTCTCGGAGGCTTGATTAGCCTGATACGGGACCGGGTGTGTATAATCACGACACGGCCCCGCCCTCCGCCCTGCCACATACTATAAAATGGGCTTGACCCAAACCAAACTACCTTTTAAAAGCTCACCTAGACAGATTTATTAAAAAAGATTGGAGACTAGACAGACCTAAGGCTTTGTTTTAGTTGATTGAGTGTATTTAAAAGCCTGGGAGAGGCTAAAGACGCCCAGTCTCTGATGTGTATTAATGCAGGGTAAATGCACACATTCAGTGTGAGTCTGGGCAGGCCTGATATCTGCTACAGCCTGCAGAAGACCACACATACCCAAAGAGCCTCTAGCTGCCCTTTTTAACATATGAAACTGGTGTTAAAAGGGATAGTTCACCCAAAAACGAAAATCATGTTTACTAGCGCTCATATTGCTCAAAACCTTAATAACTGTCTTTCTTTTTCCGTGGAACACAAAATGATATGTTAGAAGTATGTTTACACTGCTCTTTTTTGTATGTAATAATACAGTTGACAAAATCTGTCAAGCTCCTAAAAAAAATAAAACCCCACTATATTCAAAGTCTACTGATGCCATGTGCAACAGAGTAAAATCAAAGTCATTACACTCTGGAATTTTTCAAATCTCAAATGTACTAGTGCACATTCATACCATAGTTTATGTAAATGAAGTCAAATGTCAACTGCTGCCATTTGTTTCATGATCGACTGACATCTTACCTGGTATGACACGTCATAAAATTTGAATGTACGCAACCTGAGAGCTCTGGAGGTGAAGATTTTAAGCTAATAGGTTTCGGTGTGTTCCTTACGCCACGTTATTGTATGGCTTCAAAAATCTTATAATTTAGTGCATATACACTCACTGAGCACTTTATTAGTAACACTATGGTCCTAATAAAGTGCCAGATGCGGTCTACTGCTGTTATAGCCCATCCACCTCAAGGTTCGAAGATGCTTTTCTGCTGACTACAGTTGTACAATCTAGAGACTGTTGCACGTGAAAATCCCAAGAGATCAGCAGTTACAGAAATACTCAAACCACCAACAATCATGCCACCGTCGAAATCGCTGAGATCAAATTTTTCTGCATTCTGATGTTTGATGTTAACATTAACTGAAGCTGCTGACCCGTATATGCATATTTTTTTTTTGCACTGCTGCAACATGATTGACTGGTTAGATAATCGCATGTATGTGTAGGTGTACAGGTGTTCCTAAAATGTGCTCAGTGAGTGTAGTCATATAGACTACTTTTAAGGTACTTTTATTCTTTGAACTTATTGCCCCAGCTCCCATTCTCTTTCATTGTATATAAAACCGCAACCAAAATATCTCCTTTCGTGTTTCATGGAATAATTTTTTGTTGTTAAAAAAAGCGTTAGTGCTCCATTTGAGATGATACTATACTTCATACACTAGATGGCCGAGTGTATGGTGCATTGTGCACCATTTTGGACACAGTATAGAACTTTTTATAAGGATAGACCCTAAGGACCCAGACATTCCAATGCAGTGAGGAATGGGGTGTAATGGGGTGCTTCAGCTGGCCTCACTCCACAGAGAGATCACCCCTCTCTCTCTCTCTCTCTCTCTCTCTCTCGGAGCACACAAAGCTCTGCAGCGCTCTCTTGTTTTGCATGACTTCATCCATGCCTCGCTCTTTGAGTCATCGACCAATGAGCTTCGATTAACTTTGAGACTCACTGAGTGCAAATGCACATGTAACAGTGCTGACCCAAATATTGAGCAAAAGCCGCCGTGTTTGCTTGTTTCCTTTTCTCATTCAGCATCTGGAAGGCATGTGTATAGAGAGGAAGAGGCACTTTAATATTTCTGCTCTTTAAGGCCGTCTCTCTTGGCTTTGTTTCCCCCCTCTCTTGCTTTGTCTTTTTTTTGAAGAAGAAGAATTCATGTTATGACAAATTTCTGCATGTTAAACTAAAGATCTTGGTTGGTGCTTGACCTACATTCTTTGTTGATGAGATCCAGGTCTGTGAGGCTATATTTAGAGCCGTTAATATGAATTGGCTTTCAGTGTGTTTTAAAAAAAAAAGACACCCTCATGCGAGTGTGCACCCCTCCCTGCCTGCTAATGAATCCATTGTGATTACATGTTTATTTGCGAAAGACAATGTATAACCTTGTTACATGCAGATACAGGAATTTGTCTTTCTATTTGTTCGTATTTCTTTCAACGTTAATGTGATTTTCATTCACTTAGTGGTCTGATTTTTACTCTGAAAAAGCAGCCTTCAAGTTCCTAAGGACAATATTATTTTAATGGATAATTGCTAGAAAGGTTTTCATTTCAAGATACACCGCACACATATAAGAGTGTTTATTCAACTTCAAGCATTTTTAGCACTGTGGACTTCTAGAAAGTAGCCTCATTAAAACATTTTTCATGCTCATATTCTTTTCACAGATGACATTGTTAATATTTTTCACAAAAAAAATGGCTGCCTCCTTTGTCTTGCTACGGCTAGTTTCATAGCTAACATTTTATGTATCTAAATACACACCATTAAATCACATTTTCACACTTTCAAAGTTTATCTCAAGCATGCACTTCACTGACACACTTTTTTCCGACTTTGTTTATAAGTACACTAACTTTTGAAAATTCTTTATTAGGGGCAAAATTGTGTAATGTGGTGGAAATGACGCCACAACTGTAATTACAATTATATTATTAGATTATTGGGGACTGGGTCAAGGCTAAAATAGTAAGTATCAAAAATAAATGAAGGCCTTGTAAAAAGTTTCCAAATTGGTTTTAACGTGACCTTTAAGTTGAAATCTGTTTGTGTTTATAACAGCCCGTCACATGAAATTAACTAAAGTTGAAGAATCGTCCATAAATACGAACAAAGAAACTCTAAATATGTTACACTTCTGCCGGCTTAGAGGTTATAGATTAGAGATGTGCAAAACTAAATTTTTTCTAAATTAAATTAGTTGCGGAGTGGTTTGATTTAGTTTATCTATTTATTTTATTTAGAGCTCTGCTTTGATTGTTGCAACTGCTTTAAAAGAGATAAATTTAGAGATGCAAATTTGCAAAAAGGGTTTTGCCGTGTTAACAGTCCAACAGTTAATGTTAGCATGCTAGAGCATAGCATGCAGTCAGCAAGCTAACATTTTTAAAATCCTCTTTAAATTCATCATATCTAGATCAATATATCAACCTCGCTGATCATCCTGACCTTTGACCTATGCCTATTATACTGTAGATTCCAGACAGTCAAAAACAGTGCTTTGCTTCATCAGTTGTGGTGTGTGCTGCATTGTTCAGTTACACATGTTCTGCCAACGCTGCTGTCTGGAGGGGTTGTTTGCAAAAAATGAAAAGGAAAAAATAAATGGCAATAAAAAAGGAAGTTTGTCAGGCTTTACAGGAAATGCATGCTCATTGGCGGTTACAGACAGATGTCATGTGGTAATTTATTCTCTTTTGGCTTTTTAAAACTGAAGTGTGTAACTGTTTTGATGTCTAATGTTAGTCACTTTAAGCAAGCCCTTCATAGGGTGATTTTACAGAAAAATGTAACACTGCAGTATTAAAATTTTTTTGTTTGAGCGGCCATCAAGCCTGACAAAGCATCACTGACCCCGTTTACATGCACTTAAGAAAATGGTTTGTTCCAGGGGTTTTGCTGAAATCAACATTATGTAAAGGAGTACGCCACTTTCACTACGGAGTTTAAGGGAGTAAAGCAGTTTAAACAAACCTAGGTTTCTCCCAGATAACACAGCTTATGTGGCCATGTAAATATTTCCACAAGTGGATCCCATATTTGATATTTCTACAAGTGTTTCACAAAAAATAACATTGCTGTGGAGAAAGCTGATTTCTGACCGAGCCGTATGTATGCAGAGGTAAAAAGAAAGTCGATAACATGGTGCATGTAAACTTGTAGGCCGAATTCGAGTCTTAATCAGCTTTCTTGCAAATAAATGGTATTCTGGTGTCCTTGTAAATGAGCTCATTAGCCTGGCCAATGGTGTAAGTTTGGGGCAGGACTATCTGTTTGTAGAAGCAATGGCTGATGAGTTAAGTTTTCTGGGTTCTTTTGGAAAACCATGATTCATTTTTGTAATTTGATGATGCTACATAGAATTTACACACTTAAGCAAATACAAATTTCAAGGGATGATAACATTTCCTAGAGACACAGCCATGATATTGTCCTTATTGCTTATGCCTTCACTGGAACGCTTTGAGTATTCCGAGAGTCCTGAGTGCCACTTGGGCTGTCTGTGTGATGGGTGTGTGTATATGCATGAGTGTGTGTGCAAGAGAGACACTTCTCTTCGCTCTGTCACACACACATGTGCTCTTGGTGCTCATTAACGAGGCTCCGGGCTCCTCTGGGATGGGGCAGAGGGGGTTTGGGGTGTTCATATGCGAGTTGCAAGTGGCGTCTCTTAGACTGTGCCAGCTCCCTGTGTCTCCTCACATCTGAGTCCTGACGTTGCCAACAAACTCTGCCAGTCTGTGAATGAGTCTGGCATCGTCACGACAACTGTCAGGACCAGCTTTCTGAAGTTTGTCACCTGGTGACGAACTTCAGAACTTCATTTAAAAGAACCTACTCATAAGAGTCATTTGCATTTGAGGTTTTAACAACCATGCAATTGCGTGGGACCCCGAACGTCGGGTAGGAAAGCTCTGCAAAAATAGCTTGAGGGGTGACATGTTGTTCTGAGGATATGCTGTTATATTGTTGTACACAATATTAGGCAGGTGGTTTTAATGTTGTGGCTGATCGGTGTATGTAAATGCACTGGACCGATGTCCTTGACTACTGCACTGCGTCTCGCTGTTACTTCAGTGTCTCACGCAGAACTGGCATAGACACGGTGTCGAGGTAAAAAGTACTACTTTCAAAATAGCATGACGAGACACCTGAGCTCTGTTTCAGTCGTTGATCTGCATCTAGATTGTTTCAAGCGCAAGTGTCACAAATATTTAACGTTCTGAATAAGTTCAGGTTGCAAAGAGGTGACTGTTTACTGCAGGGGTGTCCAAAGTTCGGCCCGAGAGACTTTAGAAATGGAACAGAATTAGGCCCGCTTTGGAGAAATTATATGAAATTCATATTCTCTGCACTGGATGTCGCTATCACATGCGGCCGCTATTCACAGCGCTTTGTCTCAAGTGCGTCCTGTGTCGTCACCAGTTTCAACCACTGGCAGAGTTCAACAGGAGTTTGGAATGCTCCTTATATCCAGTGATGAAGCACCACACAGAAAGAATGATGCATTTATTAAAGGATTGACATCAGGTTAGATACTTTTACTCATGTACTTGTTCTTTTTAAAATGTCCCGTTACCTCACATCATACAGCTGAGTAGAGCTGCTGTTGCGGCTGAACAGGGTTTATTAACCGCACAATGCCTGAACCGAGCATAAACTTCCAGAAGAGTGTATGGGAAGTATAATTAATTGGTTCGTTCTGATATTTCGTTGAAACAAGAAAAATTATTCACAGGCTTCCCAGCACCATTCGAGTGAGGACAAACTGTACTGTAGAAGAGAGCATTTAAAACACTTGCACATCTGTGCCTGATGCATGCACTCAGCTTACAGATGCACGTCTACAAAATAAAATGAATTGCAATCATTTTGATCATATTTGACTAATATTTGTTACGCAAGTAACAATAGAACAGAACATATAAATGTATAGCTTTAAAGAGTAATTCATTGCATTACTTCATAAAGTGATAAGATGCAATCTGATTCTGATTATAGCGATTGTCATTAGTTAAAGCAAAATGTTTTGAAATGGGGCCCCTGGTTGGTCTTTTGCCGGGGCCCTCAGAAATCGTAAACCCGCCCCTGATCATTTGTTCTTGAATCAGACTACATTGTCTTTGTATAATTGTTTGGTACATATTCTTTTTAACTCATTGTGCAGGACACCCTGAATGACCCTTTTTAGGAATGGTGTTCCAATGCTAAATTCCTGTCAGTTTCTGTACATAGATTCCTGATAAAAGGTTTGTTTTGAGAACAGTGGGTTGAGATTTATAACGGATCACTCAGAGGGAAAAAAGACTCTTGGAAGTCAGTTTGCATGTCCGCAGACACCAAAAGCACAAACTATTGCTGAAAACATGCATTTGTACACGGGCTTAGTGACTCTGCATTAGTTCAATGGGGCTGAAATATGATTGACTTGTTCTCCTAAACATTGTTTTTATTTGTTGTTTGCTGAGTAGCGAGCCATGAGGCAGCTTTGTTAATGCTGATATCCAGCTCAGCATTTTTCCAAGTTGGAATGCTATATGTAGCTCAAGAAGGAAATAACTGTGGCAGCTTGCCAAGATTGGAGGGAGAAGTGCGGGTGGACTACAAAAAAGAAAACATACTTGAAGGCAAAGTATTTGCGGTTTGCTTCCAGAGTTGACAGAAGAGTTTTTTAGGTGAGGTGTGTGCGTGCGTGTGTGCGTGCGTGCACTCAGAGCAGTTATACTCTATTCAGTGAGCAGCGCTGGCGAGGGGTAATTGCTGCCTTCCCAGCAGCCTGCTGGATTGTGCTCCAGGGATCCAGTGACAGCATCACACCTCTGAGCGCTCCAGCCCACCTAACTGTCTGGTAGTGGGTAGAATGCTCTCTATACACGCACACAAACACATATACACATATATATATATATACACACACACACACACACACACACACACACAGTATGCAAGCCGTACGGAGTGGAAGTGGAGTTGTATGAGTTTGCTTTTTTTTCTATTTTAAATCAAAGCGTAGGCGTCTTCTCATGCTCAAAGATCACTCCGTTACCATAAGATGTTAATGGTCCGTAATACAAGAGTTTACCATGCGTTATACACTGTGTAGAATTAGTTTTCCCAGAAATTATGTCATTTACTCTCATGTGTTAATCTCATCAACTGAATTTCTAATGAAAATGTTCTTTGACTTTTTATTTTTTTAGATAAAAAAAACACAATGGTTTAATTATATCTGTTGACGAAAATATGACATGAAAAGATATTAATCCAGTTATAATGATTTTTTTGATAAAAATATTGAAAAAGCTGGAAATGTGCCGTGAAATAAGTTACATGCTAGTCGCAATGCATAACTTGCGTTGTGACTACACGTTTCAAAAAACCCACTACACATAACGCAATATCTTAAACTGTAAACATGAGGAATTCACAACAGAGTAACTACTTAAAGTAGCTACACATTGTGTTATCTCATCTGAATGAATCTTTACATGTTTAATAATTGTAAAAATAAGTACTAAAATAAAGTTTGGTCCATAACAGTTTGATACATGTTTTTGTCATTTTACAAGTTTACACAACAGTGCCACAGTATAAATGTTAATTTTAACTACTGACACTTTGTATCATTTTCTAATTGTAATGTCTGAGAAAGCAGTGCTGTGGTTAAGCTGCGGCTTTGCATACAAACTATTTTGAGCACAGCTGTGTGTGTGTGTGTGTGTGTGTGTGCGCGCGCGCGCGTGTGTGCGTGCGCGCGCGTGTGTGTGTGCGTGCACGCCTGCTGGTGTGTGTAAAAAGTGTGTGTGAGCATCTAGCGAGGTGCTCTGGTGGTTTCACACACACACACACACACACACACACACACACACACACCACACGCCCAATCAGCCGCTGTCAGGCTTCTGCAGCGCATCAGTGCGTAGAGCAGTCTCAAGGTGTGTGTAAGTATGTTTGTTGACATGTCTGCTGGGAGATGTGATGTTCACCTGTCAGCGCACACATTTAAATGCCCTTTGTTTCACTAAGTCCCGCCTTCTGTTTAACCCCACAGGAAACAATGTCACACCATACACTTTTAAGTGTGCCTTTCCTGTCCAGTTTTCTTCCTCTAAATCATTGAATGTATAAGTCATGTGTCTAATGTTTAGAGAGTTGACTTTTAGTAATTAGTGGTGTTTGCTAAGGCAAGCGTCACTATTACTATTGTTCATTCTTGGGGTTAGGCCTGCACTTTGACCACTCCAGCTCAAGTCTTGGTTACTTAAGAATTTTCACGTGACATTGTGTGTTGTTTTAGCTGATCTCTAAATGCCACATTTCCCCTCAGTACTGTAACTGCGAGTATCACAACTCCCCCACCTCCATGGCATGGGAATGTCTTGTGTTCCCCTCTCGAAATGAGTGAATTAAGTAAAAGGAAGCAGTTATCGTCTCTCTGAATGTCAACATATATGGTTTATTTGCTACTACTGCCATCTTTTACCTCCATCTACTGACAGATTCCATTCTGACGCAGATCTTTTTGACATTTTTGTAAGATTCTGTCTTTTATTTATTTTTTGTCCTGTACTTAACTATTTTACAGTAATGGACATTATCAGTATGACTGAAAAAGGCAGAAGTGTGTACAGAAGAGTGTTTTTCTGTTTTGTGTTTTTTGGTGCCATTCATATCTTGTGCATACAAACATGGCAGACCATAATGGATTACAGTTGCTGTTATCTGTTATTGTTCAAGCAATTGGAATTAAATGTTTCTGTTTCACAATCTATTCATGATTATGTATTTTTTATTGTTCCAGTCATCAGTGTCTTTCACATCGTAACTAAAATTTGGTATGTTACTATATATTCTGGAGACTAACACAAGAATACACAAATGCACGTCTACAGCAATTCTATTATTATTGTATGTCCTACAATTAAGCCAGCCTGTTATAAAGTATTTTAAATGAATTCAGTATATAGCTTCTATTGCACTCGTATGCTAAATAAAGCATATATGTGAGAACTTGGCTTCATGTGATACATAGAAAATGTATCTATATATAGATTGAGAATTGTTCTCAGTTGTTGGGTGGAAAGGAAACTGTATTTTAAGGAAAGGAAGTCCTTGTCTCTGTTTCATTCTATTTTAGAAGAAAGAACACACTTCTTGAAATGGTACCAAGATGAAATGAGTCATTGGTTCTAAAGTGGTGGGAAAATTATGTGACATTCATAACTCTCGTGAGCCATCACAATAACAACAACACCTTTGATAATGGGGAAGGACCCATGGTATACATGATGCAAAGTGTAGGTGTGTGTGTGTATTGGAGTGTGGTTTGTGCAAGAGTTTCACTCTTCCCTTGGAATGTGGTATGGAATTGGTTTTATTTATTCCGTTGTTTACTTAAATAGCTTCAGTGTGAGAGGTAGGGCTGAACGATTCATTGAAAACAATAGCCGAGATTACCATAAACCATTGTGGGTGCCTTGATTATTTTATTGTGCAAATTGTCAATTACCGCTGTCCATTTAGTTCTACTCTTAAGGTGCGGACAGTCATCTCAATGGGAATCGGTGTGACCATGAATGGGATGGACTTCTGGTAGTGAATAATTCCCCCTTGGGATTTTCACGTGGAGGTCAAGTTTGGTGGATTTTGCTGTGAACTTTCGTCACGGTGACCAATAGGAAGCAGTTTGTTTGGGCTCTTGAGTGGGCAGTGCTTCATACACAGTTACATTGAATATAAACCAGATATCACTTCAGAGTTTTTTTTAATTTATTTTTTAAAATGCTATAGTATGAAGTGCAGCATTAAAAAGAGGCTTCTTGGCTGATTTCACATGCGCTCAGCATCCGTCCACATCATCTTCACCCATGGAATTTTGTCATGCAGAAGTATGTGTGACTGCACCATTATCGGATAAAATGTGTCTATTTAAACATGTTTTTTGTAGCTCATGAGCATTGTTGTTTATTAGTGACTTAACGACATGTCAGCTTTCATGGCTATTTTCATGGTGACATGTAGAACAGAGCAAAGGTGTCTTGAGACACATTTTTTAAAAGTTTGCAGTTATTTTTATCTTGACACGGTGTCTAAACCATGTCAATGTGACACGCATGTGCTACATATAAAGCAATATGGTGTGGCAGTTAAGATGTCTGTGTTGCACATTTACAATTGAAAAACAAGTTTGTTGTGTGTTTGAATGCAGTGGCCAATCAACTATATATATATTAGTATATATATTAGTTATATACTAATATATATAACTATATATATTATATATAGTTATATATAACTATATATAATATATATAGGTAATAGGTTTAACTAGTAATGACTACTGGTCCTAATGAGTGATCTTTAGGCTACGTCCACATTAATCCCAAAACATTTGAAAGACGTTTTCGTTTTCGAAACGCTCTGTCCTCATGGCCGTTTACAAGCGTTTTCCAAATGTTTCTTGGCCACACTGAAGCTAATGAAAGCACTTAAATCCCTTTACTGACATGCAAAAAATCAGAGTTCCATGTACGGTCTGAAACGCAGTTGTTCTCGTGTTTCCTTGTCGGACAGCAAGAAAACTTCCCGTAATCTTTGAAGGAATGCAATGCGAAAATTTAAAAAGGAACATTTATCTTTAGCAGCACTATCAAAGTGTGTAGCAGGCAAAACAATGTCACAATGGCCGCCATCTTGGTTATTTTAGGTTTAATGTATTACGTGACTGCATCACATGACAACAAATACGTCATCGTTTTCAGATATCTCCATTTTCCCTGTCCACACTACAACGCAAAGACAGTATTTTCCAGTTTATTCACTTAAGAAAGAGTGTTTTTAAGCTCTTGTGTTTGCTGTCAAAAAGGGCATCTCAGTGTGGACGGAAGGCCAAAATGAAGAGGAAAAATATGCGTCTTTTAAACAAAAATTATTAGTGAGGACGTGGCATTAAGCAGTCTGATCCACAGATAATAGAAGTGTTTCATCTCTCCATCCTCAGTGGCACAAGAACTGTTGTGGATTTGCTTGATGTGGTGATTTAAATTATCCATCCATCCATCCATCATCAACCGCTCATCCTGTGTACAGGGTCGCCAATGTTAGCTGGAGCCTATCCCAGCTAACATTGGGCGAAAGGCGGGGTACACCCTGGACAGGTCGCCAGTTCATTGCAGGGCCACACATAGACAGACACACACTCACATCCACACCTAGGACAATTTTTTGGAGACACCAATTAACCTAGCCTGCATGTCTTTGGATGGTGGGAGGAAGACGGAGCACCCGGAGAGAACCCACGCAGACACGGGGAGAACATGCAAACTCCACACAGAATGGCCGGGGCAACCAGGGTTTGAACCCACGACCTTCTTGCTGTGAGGCGACAGTGCTAACCGCTGCGCCACCGTGCCGATTTAAATTATATTAATTGAAATTAATAATCATGATTACAATATTAAGGAAAATTATCGACAGATATTGTTGTCACAGTTCTTGTCTGTGCTTTCTATGCTGAAGGTCTGCACTATGGCTAAACTGATCTTTTCTCTCTCTTTGTGTGTTTGCAGGATGATAATGATGGGATACCCTGGTCGGAGGAAAGGGTGGTGCGGAAGGTGCTCTATCTCTCGTTAAAGGAGTTTAAGAGCGCACAGAAGCGGCAGCTCTGTGGCAGCCTCCGCAATGGAGGAAAAAGCTCTAACGGTGAGTAACGGCTTCAACCTATGATCATCACTCATTCAGAACTGGACTAGTCTAATATACTCTAGAAAGCTCTACTAGTCATGGATGCCATCATATAGCCAATGAAACATTGAAAATCCATTTTTCTAATGTTTCCAGTGGACAATATAATATTGTTTTGATCTTTTTCTCCGCCTAATAGTCGACACATGATTGCTGTACTTTTGTAACTCAGCCACATTTCCATACAGTTTTCAGATTTACAATTTTCAGACAAATGTTTTGTTTCTTGATGGATGATTTTTTTTTTTCCAGCCAACACTTTTATGGTGAATCTCTCTGTTATCAGCGTATGTTTTTCATCACATGAATGAAGCAATATTTTACATGTCATTTGCATTTACGACTTTGGTAGATGCTTCCATCGAAAGAAACTCGCAGAGCATTTGAGGCACATGTTCAATAGGTACACATCCTGGAAATTAAACCAATGACTATGGCAATGTTGCTGCAATTTTCTACAAGTTGAGTTTTACATTTTGCATATTTGAGTATGAAAAAACAAAACACACACAAAAAAATGTTGGCTTTGATTTTTCTCTCTGTTAAAAGAATGTTCCTAAGAAATGTTCTTGTATCAGTGGGTAAGATTGCCGTATGATCCAGGTTACTTGAGAGCTTTGGCAGTCATCTGATAGAAGCGTGTCTGACACTTTAGGGACTTCACTTCACACAGGCCTCAAAGCCAGAGCTTTCACTAAAAAGAGCTGCAAGACTCTGAGGGATGAACAAAGAACAAGTTTTATACGTTTCAGTTTACACAGCCAGACAGAGATGAGGGAGAAGACTTCTCTTGATGTGAGCTAACCCTTTTTATTACTCTGTTGAAAAAAAAAATTAAGAAAAATAAAGAAGTAAATACAATTGACACTGCATTCCCTTTCACAAGTTGCTAGTCAACATGAAAGCAAAATTTAAAAACTTTCTTAATACACGTTTCTGGTCCTATTGTGAACTGTTCTTCGGTGCACGTTATTCCAAATGGGGAAAAAAATCTTCGTAATCTTTCATAAAAATGTAATGGGTGACTTCACAATTTTTTTTTTTAACCTTCTTTTTTGTCTTAGTCTTTTCTGCTGCGTAACACAATTTCAAAATCCGATATTGGAAAAAAATATTCTTCTCATTGAGTATCCTGTTTCACTCAAATGCATGAGATTATCGAGTCATGTCATGTTGACGTTAAGGTCCTAGCTCACGTTTGATTGCCACATCCCATGTTTGTTGTCCACTGAATTTTTTTTTAAAAGGATAAGGTTCAATATTTCATAAACAGCATATTGAATGGACTAGTTCTATCCCTCACAGCCTATTTTGTGTTTACTCTCTAAACCGATAATTAGGTCTTATCACAATAGCCATTAATCTTGATGTCTTGTTATATGTGTTAACATTGCTATGCTACCTCATTATAATGGTTATCCCTCTGTACGGAGAGTGTTTAACCAAGGTTGACCCATTAAGACTTGCAAACTCTTCGCAATTAAAAAGTATTTAAAATATTATTTTAAAGTTTCCTATATAGTATAGTGTTTCCTTTGGATTATTCGAAGTGTTCAGCCATTCATGCTTTGTCTAATATTGCTCAAAATGACTTACTATGTGGAAGGAAATTTTGTTACCGTTTTTCCCCCTGACCTTTTGGGTTGTTGGAAATATGGTAATGATAAATTGTAAGGTAGCTAGTTTTGCTAAATGCTAACACTTGTATGCAAATGTAAATAGTATACGACAAAGGCATCAAGGCTCATTTATGGCATGGAAGAAATAAATTGAATATTCCTAATACTGTTGTACTATCTTACTACATACTAAAAAGTATGTACTTTCAAATCACCAGCAAAATACATTGTGTGTAGTAGAAATATATGAATTGGGATGCAGCCAATGAAAAGGGATCAAATAAAGCCCTTTTCTTTGGCTTCATTTCAATTACAATCAATGCTCCGATCCAACACACTCATTCATAGTGGTGGGGATTTTGATTTCATCCCGGTGACTCGAGTATTTTGAATCTATTCATCAAAAAAGATATGTTCAGATTCAATTTGTCTGCAAATTACACCTTTGCGCCAGTAGATCACAACAAATGAGAATCTTTTGCATTTTTAACAAGTCATTGCATTGAACCAAAAGCACAGAATCATTCACAACCGAAACAAGTCTAATTATTCTTTATTAATATCTGCATATTTACAATTTTACATCATAAGCATTTCCCCACAAATGACAAGAAAACATACCTATAATTTTGACAGCTAATGAGTATGACTTATTTAAATCAATCTATTCAAAAAGATAACAATTCTAGCCTAAAAATTGAGTTTCAATAATGTCCTTATGTCATTGTAATGTGTGGTCATCACTCACTTTTATCCATAATTAATCAGCACCTTTTCCTGTTTACAGAGATTTCTGAACTGAATGAATGACTTGTCTTCTCTCATTCAATCAGTCAGCAGATCTGCGTTCATGAATGAGATTAGTGATTTGTTATATTTTGTTCATGAACGAGTGTATCAGTCAGACTCAAATGACCGATTGTTTCAGTGAAGGGGTCATACCAATTATATGCTCTTCCTCAGTCACACTCAAATATTATTGGTTCACACTATAGTCAGTCATAACAGGCTAGAAACGCCACAAAAGCAGCCTTGCTCTTCAAACTAGAGCTTATTTGCTTCAAAAGGGAGACTTCAGATCAAGAGAAATAGGAGTGTATGGAAGTGAATGAAAACAATTCGTTCACTTAAAGATTTGTTCAAAAATACATATTTTTTCACGAACAAAGCATCACTACTCATACACAATAAGCAGTGGGATCAAGAGTCGCCCAGAGATGCGTAGTCTACACACATCTGAAAGAACCAAATCACATTTGATTGCAGATTTAGACAGATATTGCTCTGCTGCTGTTGCCCATCAGTTCCCTGCTCAGCTGGCAGAGCAGACAAAAGGTGGCTGTCAGGGGGTTTAACTTCTGTGCGCCAAACAATGTGGCATTGGCACCCGTTTTGGAACCTCAGCAGTGCATAAACAGCTTGTTTTTGGCAATGCAATTTTATTTGCCACCACAGGCTAAACACATTCTTGTACCAGTTATTAAAAGGGACATTTTCTACACTTGTTGCCTGTTCCACACTTAATTTTTTTTGCTATGAAGTCCACTTATAATGTTAGTCAAGGTTTCTGGCACTTAACAGTTACAATTTATTTTACAGTGACCATTTTCCACCCTCTCTTTGATCCTTGGAATAAAACACGCTGTTTTAGCTACTCTACCTTTTATGAGTTCTATGTTAGTGACTTCTGATAGGATTAGCTAACCTTTTCACATGATAAATGTCTGAAAAAATGGCAACTGATCATCAAATACCACATCAGACTTTAATAAGACAAATTATTGTTTAAGTATGACTGAAATTAAACTTTTAAAGTGCAAGTGCTAAAAAATAATCATACTTCATGTCAACCACAATGACTACTTTGGTGAGACCATTACAACAAGGTCCAGGGAGTTAGTGTGAATAACAGGGATGCACACAGTGCTTAATTATGAACGTCATAATTTATTAGTCTAGATTTACTCAGGACCGTTATGCGATGCTCTCTCGCTGCATTTCTCCATTCGTTCTGACCTAGTCATTACCATTCCTTAACTAATGGGTCACACATCATAGCATTACACTCTATCACACACGCCGTCCCTGGAAACCATGAGGGGAATGTAGCGACGCGATTGGCTTAGTTAAACATGCATAAATATGATTAGAGGCCCTGAAGGACAGATACTGGATAAACCGTTGCACGCTCTCGCGGCCTGAGAGAGAAGATACAGGACATTTGGCTCCACTAGATGCAGACTGTCTTTCACACAGCCACTCAAGTGAGACCAACATATGTAAAACACAGTGAGGGAAGCGAGCAGCTTGCGTTAAGCTGTTTAGATATGATCCCTCTCCGCCCACGTCAGCTTGGCTTGGCCTGTTCTCTCAGGTTTTGGTTTCCCATTTCGTGATGAAGGCAGCAACTCTAAAGCTTGTTTGTTTGTGCACAAGGGGAATCATTTGAATATAGGACATGAATGTTTTTTTTTGTTGCTGTTTTTCTATTTGGAGCTAAACTGTCCCAGTTTTGGTGTTCTCACAAACAATGTTTTGTCCGATGTGATTGGACCACCTGGGATTTAGCTTGTGTGCTTTGAAGTTCAGCCATGGTAGGCTTCATATGGGAAAAAAAGACACTTTTATAGATTTATATGTATGTGTTGGAGAGCTGCTTCATTATAGCTCTTTATTTCTACAGCTGTTTTTCTGGCCAACTGTAGATTTGAGCCTCATGTCCTGGCAAATGTTTGGCAATCGCTTTACAGATGCTGATAAACACTGCAATTAGATCAGCTGAGCTGATTAATTAGAATTAGATTAGATCAGCTGGTAGAGATTTAACTCTGTGAGCTTTAATAATGTAACAGTAATGGTCACAAGAAAAGGAGGGTGAACCTACCAAAGAGTCGTACAGTGCGTGTGAAGACTCACTATGACACATTGCGGTTTACCCAGTTTTATCTACCTTTGCCAAACAGTTTGTTGCCCAGGCTTGTTCTTGTTTTCTTCTTCCTTCATTCCTTTCAAGTCCCTTTAGAGACTGTTAATTATTTTAACTGAAGCTACCGATGATATTCCACATCTACTCAGCACAAGCTTGATGTCAGCACAACTTCCACAAGTTAACTCAAGAACTCTATCTATATGTCTGTCTGTCTGTCTAACTAACTCACTATCTGCCTGCCTGCCTGCCTCACTAGCTAGCTGCATCGCTATCTGTCTAGCTAGCTTGCTAGCTGCCTTGCTATCTGTCTGTCTAGCTGGCTAGTTACCTCACTATCTGTCTGTTTAGCCATCCATCTTGGTAGCTAGCTAACCTTGATATATGTCTGTCTAGCTAGCTTGCTAGCCATCTCACTATTGGTCTGTCTAGTTACATCGCTATCAGTGTACCTCGCTAGTTAGCTTCTTCACTATCTGTCCAACCATCTTTCTAGCTACCTCACTATATGTCTAACAATCTGTCTAGCTACCTCGCTATCTGTCTAGCTTGCTGTCTTGCTTATCTTTCTGTCTAGTTATCTTTGCGTACAGTATATGTTGTGTACGTGTATATGCATAATACATTAGTCAATGCTACTGGGTGTTGTTTATTGTTTGAAATTAAAGTATTTCGGGCTGTGAGAATTTGTGCTCAATTTGAATATTGTGTAAAGTGTGTAAAGTCTTCACCAGTATTTCAACCTCCATCTACCTCATCTCCATTGTTTCCTCAATCTATGAAGCCTTAAAATAATCCATCTCTCCATCTTATACCATTTTGCAAGTATTACATTTCAGATCTACTTGGTGTTATGCATTATTATTAAAACCATGCCATTTGAGATATGTCACACTAAATTAGATAGAATAACAGATGCAACATGTCAAGTTTTCTCAATATTTGCTCTTGTTTTTCTCCCTCTGTACAGCTTCCTTGTCAAAGGGGCAGCTGAATGGATCTAAAGGAGGACACAATGGGGATGGGTCTCGCTCACAGTGCACAGATGGAAGCAGCGAGTACTCCGAGGAATGCCCAGCCAAAAAGAGGTAAGTAACCCTCTTTCTATCTAACTCTGTGTCTCTGAGTTGGTTGGTTCTCTTTCGGGTCACTCAAGCTAAGAAAAGCTGAGGCTGTACTTTTTAAACAAGCTTGAAGAGTGTGTGAGAAAATATGGCATTATTCGGAGGATGTCAGCATGCCTGTCTTTGACAGTCTCAAGATAATTTACTTGGGTACTGAAGATGTCAGCGGTCCTGTTTTTATTTACCAGTTTTATTTGTTTCAATTTCTGGCTTCATATAGCAAGAAATTATACATTACAGTAAGGTAGCCTTAAAACAACTGGTAATTCTTTGAAATAATTTGCTGTCATGGTCATTGTTTTAATTAGTCACTTTAAGACGTGCTTAAACACTTTCTAATTATTAATTTAAAAAGCACAGTACGTAATTAACTGCTCCGCGTGTTTGTTTGTTTTTTTCTTAAGGTTTTGTAATCTGTGAATTGTAAAGCCTCTGAAGAGTGAAATGAAAGCAGTTAGTAGAAGAAACTTTTTTTGTCAGCTGTGCCTTTGAGGCAGACGCTGCCTGGAAAATGGTGTGAAAAATCTTTTTCAATAGCAAAATCATAAACCGCTGACTTCCTTTTCCACATTAGGAACTGGATAATGCACTTTCAGGGCTCTTCATAGGCCTCCAGACAAACACACCAGATATGTTTGTGCATCCCTGCTTAGAGCCAAGGTCTGATTGCTTGGGTTGGATGCTGGCTTCCCTTCTAATGCTGCCTATGAAAGTGTTCTTTTAGCTATAGATAACAGAGAAGTGGCTTAGAGTCCACTTTCTGTAGGTGAGTTTGTATACATGTCATTGGTACACACTTTCTTTGGGTCTAGGGGTATGTTCTCAGAATGAATGTGCTGTTTATTAATATAAGGACTGATAAACTGCATAGAACCTGTAACAGACGCAATAAGAATGGGCAGTGATCCATTAAAGCCAAAAAACTGACTCTCTCTCTTGCTCTCTGTTGCATGCTAGGAAGTGAGAGGTGTTTGGTGTGGTGGTAAGGAGTTTGAGAGCATTGTAGATTTGATCTTTAAACTTTTTTTCTATACTGGTGGGAGTTTTCTACTCTCGTTTTTTTTTCTCACCCTAGTTAAGGAATTTATTTGTAAATTGGTAAAACTTTTGACCTTTTATTTTTTAGTTTGCATCCATTTGTGATAGATGATCTCTGATGAGAGAGCGCCGGGTGTCTCTATTAGAAATGGATGTAAGTGTTTTCCCGATCAAACCTGTACTGTGGAGGATGTTCTTGTAGCCATGGGAAATGTTGTTGGTCATGATAAAATCATTTCAGCTTCAAGAATGAACAAGGCGGTTGTTGTGTTTCTGAAGGAGGAACATTTTGTGAACGTTCTTGTGGAGAATGGAGTTGTAATATCTGACACTTTTGTGCAAGTGACACCTTTGCTTGCACCTGCAACAAGAGTAACAATTTCAAATGTGCCTCCATTCATTACAAATGAAGTGATCATAAAAGAACTTGGCCGCTTCTGAAAATTTGCAAGTGAAATTAAAATGGTCCCACTTGGCTGTAAGAACACTGCGCTGGAACACGTATTTTTTTTCATGTTTCTGACCTTAGTCTAATTTTTTTTGAAGTTTCCATCCTTATACAGCATGGCGATGGCTCTTTCATGATCTTCGCAACAATGGACAGTATGCAATGTTTTGAATGTGGAGATATAGGTCACAAGAAATTTTCTTGTCCGCACAGAAAACGAGCAGAAGAGGGAAATGCAGAGACAGGTGATATTGAAATGATTAATCAGTTAGATCACGGAGGAACTAGTGATAAATCGGAAAAAATATCTACGCTGGCAAAGGAAACACCTGTACCACCGAAAAAAAAAACAAAGTATACAAAGTGAAGTTCAAGAAGTAGGGATAGAAGATGAAAATCCTAACAGCGGGTGCACTTCTCATGCCTGTGAGATATTGAGGGTTCAGAAGGTCAGTTTTGAGAACAGAGGTGAGTGATCTTTATTTTCCGAATTTGCTTGGCGGTTCAAAGGAAGGTGCAGGTCAGTTTGATTTGAATGGCAATGAAATGTAAATCGAAAAAGCAAGTGGTAGTGGTTTACAGTCTGGAAAGAACGATGATGAAGTGCGCGTTGAGGATTTGAGGAATGATAGTGACAGTCTTTCAGACATTTCCGAATTAGATTTTTAGTCAATCATCTGGAGATTTGTACACTGTGGAATAAATTAATGGGTTTCTGGATCAAACTAAACTACAGAAAGTTGATGTTTTAAATTGTTTCCCTGATGCTGTAAAATTCTTGAAGTCGGTGATGAATTTACAGAAAAGTGTGGGATTTGATATATCAAAATAAAAGTGGTATCATTTGAAAACAAATTCAACAGCAGTACGTAAAAGTCAAAAAGGAAAGATGAAAATGTCCAAAAAAATAAAAATAGGTTCACATGGTTATGGGTCCTGCCTTCATCCATTTCTTTATCTGTCTGTTTTCTTGTTTCTTTCTCAATCTTGTCACATGCATGTTTTAAGAGTTAGCTCTTTAAATGTTAATGGTGCAAGGGATAGAGGATAGAACAAGTTTTATTATCTGAGTTTCTTAAGCTTAAAGACACACACATGTAATATTTTGACAAGAAACCCATAGTGATGATAGAAATGAGACAGACTGGGGATTGTGTTGGGAGGGCAAATACTCTCTTAGCCATGGAATTAATTTAAGTGCAGGTGTAGCTATTCTTTTTTCACCTTACCTCAATGTAGAGATCATGTCAAAGCTAAAATTGGAAAAAGGTTGTCGTCTTATTGTAAAAGCTAAAATTAATGATCATGTTTTCATGTTTGATAATATTTATGCCCCTAATAGAAGTGCAGATAGAGTTGTTTTATTTAGAAAATTGAGAGATTATTTTAAAAATATACGTTAAGATGATTTATTAATTTTAGGAGGTGATTGGAACTTTACAGTTGATTTCTCCTTGGATCGAAATAATGTTGAACCAGATTATGTTTCATCTGCTTTTTTAAAAAGCATTCTGACTCAACATGATTTGCTGGATGTGTGGAGAGAAAGGAACTTGGACGTTAAACAATATACTTGGATAAAAATGTCACAAGGGAGAATTAGTGCAGCCAGATTAGATTTTATATAAGTAAATTGATCAATAATAGGATTATAGCTGCTAACATTGTACTAAGTTGTCTATCTGATCATCATTTTGTTACTTTTCAATTTTCTTTGTTTCAGACTCTGTTGAGGAGTCCTTATTGGAAAGTTAATGTACGAATGTTGCAGGATAAAGATTTCTATGAAAAATTCAAACTTTTTTGGGGAGTTTGATTTTCTCAGAAAGAGGACTATGACAACCTAATACAGTGGTGGGAATTAGGTAAAACGCAAATTCGAATTCTTTGTCAAAAGTTTACTTCTTTCTCTACCACAATGATTAAACAAAGAAGAAATAAAATAGAAAAAGAAATTGCTCAGATTGCATCTAATATGGTACAGCAATCTGATACTTTATTGGCTGAGAGCCTACATGAGAAAAATAATACTCTTTCCTCTCTACTACAAGTACAAGCTAAGGGGGCACTTATAAGGTCCTGGTTTTTGTCAGTTCATGATATGGATGCACCTACTGCATACTTTTTTATTCTTGAAAAAGTTTTTTAAAAAAAAAACCAAAGTGTCATGCATTGTCTGTTATCCCCAAATGGGTCTAGAACTTTTGACCCAAAAAAGATGAGAAAAATTGCTGTGGAATTTTACTCAGATATTTTTAGAGCTGAAAGGTCTGATTCTCAGTGTGCATTGCACTTATTAGAGCAAATTCCAACTCTTGGCGTTAAACAACGTGCAAGTTTGGACAATGCTCTTTCTTTTCAAGATTTGACCGAAGCTGTACAACAGATGAAACCTGGTTGTGTGCCAGTTATTGATGGTCTGCCAGTGGACTTTTAAAAGCCATGTGGGGAATTATTGGCAAAGATTTTTTTGAGGTTCTACTGAAATGTTATGAAGAAAAAATCCTTCCCAAGAGCTGTCAGTGGGCTGTTCTTGCGCTTCTCCCCAAAAAAGGAGATTTAAGTTTCCTAAAGAATTGGAGGCCTGTTTCCATTCTTACAGCTGACTATAATAGGTTGAAGTGTGTTTTGGGAGATATTATACATATAAAGATCAATCTTACTGTATTCCGGATAGAACTATATATGATAAAAATTTTCTTGTTACTTGATTATTATAAAATAAATGTAATTAATTTAGGTCTTCTATCTTTAGATCAGGAGTAGGCTTTTGAGTAGCCTAGATCATGGATATCTTTTCAAAACACTGAAAGCTTTTGGTTGTGGCAATGTTTTTCTTTCTTGGATTAAGATATTGTATACAAATACTTTTTGTTTAGTAAAAATTGGTGGAGGTTTAAGTCAACCAATACATATGCAAAGAGGTATCAGACAGGGGTGTCCTCTGTCCGGTCAGTTGTATGCACTAGCTGTAGAACCTTTGTTGTGTTTATTAAGGAAAACTTTGTCTGGTATATGTGTAGGTGACCGCTTTCATAATGCAATTAAGTTGACTGCATATGCTGATGACATCTTTATTTTTGTTAAAAATCAAATGATTTAAACATAATTAAGAATTGCCTTTGCACGTATGAAAAAGCATCATCGGCAAAGCTAAATTGGAGTAAAACCGAGGGTGGTGTACTTACAGTGTAATGAAAAAACAACTGAGGTTTTACCAGTTATCCCTGAAAATGTCCAATGGGGAAAGGTTGGTTTAAAATTTCTAGGGATTTATTTAGGAGGTGAAGAGTTTCAACAAATAAATTGGGAGTATGTAAAGGATAAAGTTTGTGCTAAGTTGTCTAAATGGAAATGGTTGCTGCCTCAGCTATCTTATAGGGGAAGAGTGCTGGTTATTAACAGTTTGGTCACTTCCACCCTGTGGCACAGGCTGAATGTTTTGGACCCACCAATTAATGTTTCTGTAAGCATCCTGAGAATTCTTGTAATTTTTTTCTGGTCTGGATTACACTGGTTGAAAGAAGCAATTTTGTTTTTACTGGTTCACAAAGGAGGTCAAGGACTGATAGACATCAAGTCTAGAGTTGCCGGTTTTTGTCTACAAACTGTCCAGAAATTACTTTATCATCAGGATCAGAACTGAATGGAAGTGGCTTGTGCCCTCTTGAGGAGAGTTGGTCGCATGGGTCTTGACAGACATCTATTTTTACTGAACTTGAAGAATATAGACCTTAATGGACTTACAAATTTTTATTCTTCAGCTTTACAAGTGTGGCAATTTTTTTCTGTGGAAAGAGTTAATGTCTGTACATTAGAACCATTATTTTTTAGTAATTTTTTGTCTATTGAATTGCTGAATTCAGAAACTCTACGTTCTACTTTGGTAAGAGCAGGCATCTGTAAAGTTTGCCATCTGAAGAAAGATGACCAGTGGCTTACAGCAGATGAACTGTCTAAAAAAGTAGATATTCGGTCTCTTCGGATTCTTCAAAGATTGCTGGATGAAATTAATATTTTTTTATCTGTCCAGTCATCACAATTTGAGATCACCGAAGGATTTTTCCCTGAAATTCATGTGACCGCTGAAGTTGGAATTGCAGACTGGGAGGAGACTGACAGGAAATTACTAACTTTTAAGACACCAGAACTTGTAAATTTTAAATTTGTCTCAAAGAAAGCGCTTTACATTATTTGTGACAAGGCTCTTAATTTAAGAGCACTTGGAGCACTTTCAGAAACAAAATGGACTGGTTTAGTCGAACTAGGCTCTTCCCCGAAAGGTAGTTGGAGGTCCATTTACAAGAAGCCTATTGAAAAAAGAATAGGAGATTTTCAGTGGCGGATTGTACATTGGGCAATAGCTACGAATAGATACAAGGCAAATCTGAATCTGTTGCATAAGGAAGAATGTATTTTTTGTGGGGTCTCTGAAACGGTTAA
This sequence comes from Moxostoma hubbsi, assembly GCA_032164185.1. Lineage (NCBI taxonomy): Eukaryota > Metazoa > Chordata > Actinopteri > Cypriniformes > Catostomidae > Moxostoma > Moxostoma hubbsi. The sequence continues at coordinate 10,975,942 of JAVLUX010000026.1, forward strand.
TCACCTTTTTGTTGAATGCTCACAATTAAGAGAATTGTTCTGTCTGTTAAAAGATGTTAGCCAACAGTTAGGCTTTTTGTTTACTAACCAAAATAGAGTGCCATAAACAAACAAAAAGTGGTTTTATTGAATTTCATTTTTGGCAAAGATGGAAATTTGGTTGACAGGAAAAACAAGACTCTTAATTTAATATGAGTTGATCCAGTATACATCCTAAAAGGTTTTATAAAGGGCTGTTTGATGCTGGAATATGGGTATTATGAAATGGTTAATGATACTGATTCTTTCTTTTTAATGTGGGGAACTGAAGGTGTGCCGTGTTGGCCTGTTGAAGAGCAAGTTTTTCAAAGAGTTACTTGAAAATTTTGGGCTATCAATTGTAACATCAATGTTGTTGTATTTTTTTTTACTTACGTGCGTGTGTGTGTGTGTGTGTGTGTGTGTGTGTGTGTTGGATTAACACTTTTAAAGATAAGAAGGAAAGTTTTTGTCTTTGCTTATGAGTACATTATTTATTTGTAAAATAAAGGGATCTTAAAAGTCAAAGTCTCTCTCTCTCTCTCTCTCTCTCTCTCTCTCTCTTTATTTCTATAAATATATATATGATGTACATATGTATGTATACAGTACTGTGCAAAAGTCTTTGGCACATAAGATGTTTCACAAAAACATTTGCCTTTAGATGGCCATTTATCTTCAGCTTTATGTGTCAATAGGAAATATACTCGCAAACAGTTCTTTTGCGAATAGAAGAACAGTGAGCCCTGCAATGGATGCCATGGAATCCATGCAATGGATACACCCCCCCCCCCCCCCCCACTGAACACTGTGTCAGTCTGAGGTTACATAAAGAGACAGAAGCAATTGAAACAGCCTAAATAGATAGAAGAACTGCAAATTCTCCAAGAACCTTGGAACACCCAATCTGCCAACATCCAAGAAAAAATGTATCCGGGTGTCCTAGGAGAATTGGTGCTGTTGTAAAGCAAAGGTGGTCACACCAAATATTGACTTGACTTTTTTATGTTTACTGGACTTTGTATGACATTAAGTGATAAATGAAAACTATTTATGTCATTTGTTTTGAAGACATCCTTACTATGCAACATTTTTCACAAGTGCCTAAAACTTTTGCACAGTACTGTGAAAAAAAATAAATATATATATAAAATGTATTCACGTTGGGTTGTGTGGGGCCAGCTAAGATCAGCAGGGAAATGGCAACCGGTTACTGTCAAACTCATATCAATTGTGAGTCAACTCTCCCGTGTGCTTTACCGTTTGTGTAACTGCTGCTCAAAGCAGCTTAATAGATTTTGGAACAGAGCTTTTGTTTTATCATTAATTTGTTTATCTTAAATACGGATTCATACAGCATACTGCAATATAAAAATGTGAGAACTAAATTGAGTCATGCTCTTTGCTGTGTGTTACTAATTTTTAATTCTCCCATCTCCTCAAACGTTGACTTTGATCTGTGTGTATGACCACACTCAATGCACAATCACACAACACTCACGTAGATGGGTGGCATTAGCATTATGGAAGGCCTATTCATCAGGCCCACTGTAATGACACAACTTTTGTGGCGTGCCATAAACCCCCTCATAAACAGTGTTTGCGTAGGCCCACTGAAGAGGCTTTTCTTCCTCTGGAGAGTCTGAATTAATCCCACCACAGGCTTCGAGAACAAAACAGCTCTGAGCACAGACGCTGCTTCAAAGACGGTGCTGACCGGTGCCGACCAAACACCACACAATGCGGCACTGCCACACCGCAGCAGCCAGTCCTCAGCAGATGTCCGTTTCAGTCCCCTCCTGAAAAAACAAAACAAAAAAACATTCAGTCGGCTTCACAGAGACCTTCTGTCTGGGGTCTGTTTATCAAGTCGCATGCACCTATGGTAAAGTAAGATATATATTGTGTGTGTGTGTGTGTGAACGAAGATCAGCTTGCAGCATCTGCCCCTGGTTTACCTGTCATCTAATACCCTGTTATAATTGTTAACCATTGTGCTGGGCTGTAGATGCAATCATTAAAACGGCACTGAGAGGCCAAGTGACTGAGCAAGTGTTAGACAAAAAAAGATTTCAGTACAAAAATTTTGAAAATATGTGAAACGCGGGATTTATATAAACACACAGGGGTGAATTCACGAAACAGTTATGCTACTTTTTCATGCAGTATTTCAGCATGAAAACAGCACGTCTTCAATAACCAATCAAGTTTAACCAAATTTCTCCTCTGCATTTTAAATTAAGTCAGTGTCATTGTTTTAAGTGCAAACATGCTTCCTTTCTGTTTAAATTATGCCTATTATGTATTGCACTTTTTTTTTTGTCTGGTTCAATTACAGTTGCGCTATTTCCACCCTCAGAAAGCAAGCGGAAAGTATCAAATGATGATCTAATGGAGAAAATCGTTTTAACTGGACATATATCCAGACACGTAGTATAGTTGAGTTCACTTTCAGTGTTTTAAAGAGTCAATTCAGGTGCCTGGATCACAAAGTTGGACCGATACGATCTTCCACAAACAAGTATCCTGATCCGACATGCAAAACTGCATTCATCACTACATTTTTGGACATAGGTGTGCCTTTAACTGATTTGCATAATTACTTTAGTGAACCGGGTGCTAAAACAACGGAGACAGCACTGAATGCAAACAAACTACATTGGACAACATTCCTTCTTGGTGAATTATCACAAAGCAGCATATGTAATGTGCACAGAGCACACCATTGTGGGTCATAGTGTGCTTTGCACAGTCTTTTATTAAGCCTGCACACTAGAGAGGCCTATTATTAACGACCACCCCCTGCCTGATGTTCAGCGCTAGGCTGAACTTCCATAGATCCATACTACATTTTTGGGCATCTGCTGGCCACATAAGATGGTAATAAGGAGTCCGATTGAGGCGGTGACAATGCCTTTCACACCTGGCCTACAATAAACCTTACAAGAAAGTGAGGGAGTGTAAGGCAGGCCGAGGCACAGGTGCAGGGGCACACCAGGTTGCAGGGGGAGGGTTTGGAAAGCCATTTGGGAGAAGACTACTGTTTGCATTCCCAGGATGGGGAAATGTGAGATGGTGCACTCTGAGTTTTCAGGTTGTGCCAAGTGCCCTGAACACGCACTGAATCTCAATTAGAGGACACAAGGGGGCACCAAATGAAGCAAGCACTTAAGAGAGCTTTCTTTAATGTGCTAATGTACTAATCTTTACTTTTTTGAGCTCCCTTCTTAGAGAGAGGTTCATTGCAATTTTTTGTAAATAGTGGCTGTGCAGTTGCTGCCAAATAACTATTTGAACTATATGTTCAGAACAGAATACTAGCGTACTTTGTGCGAGATCATTTTTTTGGATGTTAAAACACTTCTACCCCAGCTTAATGTACAAAGACAAATGTTTTTAAGTTCATTCATGATACTATACATGATCCAATCAGATAGGTCATGGCATGTGATCTGTTAAGCCAATTGGCTTGCATGGTGTAGCTGATAGGTCCTTTGACATGTAATCTGTTTGCAAACCAACTTGCGTACTCCCTCTTTTTCTAGCATTTAAATTGCCTCGTCTTTGCTGGTAGCCTGTTTCACTGCTGTGTGCTATGAGTGTTTTCTCTCTGAAACCCTCCTCCTCCCCAGCACCACATCTCTAGATCTGCTTCAGAAGGATTGTATGTACGTCTAATTGTGCAGTCACACCATGTCTTGCATCCTTGACAACGCGTGTCTGTGTTCTTAGCATCAGCAAGTCTTAATTGTTGCTCTGCACCAACAACGTAAGCTAGTCTGGCAAGACCAAACATGCTAACATGTAGTATCTTATCTATTATGATACTTTAAAAATTAATTCAGAAAAGTTGTCATGTCTGAACTATAAGTAGTTTCTAGGTCAATTTCTATGGAAAAATGTGAAGGCCGTGGCTCTTTCAGCATTATTGTTTGTTTGAGTGTTCCCACATCAACTAATTGGTCTTTTTGTTATTTGCCATGTAAGATGTTCAAAATCATGTTTGATTTCGCTTCTAGTTCATTTAGCACACTGGAAATGTAAGGTCAAGTTGAGCTCTTTGAATCATAGTATATAGTATATTAGTCACAGTGGGCTCTAGTTGTGTTTTGCACATTTTGGTGAATGTAGTATACTGCATACTATTTTTAAAAAAATGGCTTTTGTCTCTATTCAGTCCACTTCAAAACGTGTCCTATTCATGTTGGCACAAAATAATCATGGCTTCTGTACGTATTGCTCTATAATAGCCATATTGATTTTCCTCTAAATCCTTTGACAGGGCTACATACTACACAATCCACTTTAGTGGTATTGCAGATCAATGCTGGCAGTGAACACCTCGATTAGACGCTACTGCAGCCGTGACTCATGTTTTCAATATTTTTTAGTGCGAGGTGTAGCGTGAGAAGAGGAACCTCAGGTAGGCCATTTGGCTCCAAACTTGGGTTGATTCACAGGGCAAGAATGTCCTGTGTTTGAGGACTCGAGCTGAGTTATTTGCACAAAAGACGGTCCTGGCTGCTGATTGGCTGGTGCTGGATAAGTGAGAACATTAGGCTGTAATCTCCGCTGCTGTGCCCAAGTGTCTTAAGACACATAATTTTTTATGTTACTGATAACATTTGATGGTTTTAAGTGAGTAAATTCACCTGAACATGCATGCTTTTGTATAGATGTGTGTTTGCTCTAAAACTCTGCTTTTGAGTGGCCTAAAGCCTTCTACCACTGAATGGAAGCAGTGTTGAATGGCATCCATGCTCCATTAGCTGTGTTTTGGGTTTGGTTTGACAATAACTCTTGAGTTATGTGCATTGTTCTTAACCCTTTTTAGATATATATGTCTGTCTGTTTGCTTGTGGTTATGTTATTGATGAAGTCGCCCACTTTACAGTCACTTTTTAACTTCTCCCACTTGTGCCTATATCTTTCTACTCCAATGTGCAGTGTGTATGTATTTTGGGTTTGATTTGGTTTTCACATTGTTCTGTCTTTGGTATCGATTTCATGATAAGACACCCTTATACAAACAGAAAAATTGTGTTTGGTCACTTTGTGTGTCAGTCAGACAGTCACTTCCTGTCTATGTAGACTTTTCTTGGCCAGAATAGTCTTCAAAGTGGACCAGACTTCATTGATAGTCAAAAGTCTGGCTCTGCAAGACTAGAGCAAACCCAGAAGATATCTCTGTCTAATTTTGTGCATGAAAAGCTGCCAGCCTGCTTATAGTCTCTCGCTCCATTGTTTTTGCCTTGAGCACACACTAGCTGTGCTCAATGATGCCCTACAGAGTTTGGTGCATCAGTGTGACATCATGCATGAGTGGCAGACGGATGTGTTAAAACGGAGGAGTGTAGGCGTGGGCTCTCAGCGTCTGGCTCAGTGCCAGTCTAGACCACCTGTCTGAGCTCAGCGCTGCTGCTCTATTGTTAAAGCACACTGGCTGGGTTAAGTTGCAGCCCTATATAAAGAATGACAGACATCTTAAGTGGGGACATGGGATTTAGACAGGGATGTTTATAGGAGTGCTGGTATCTCTCTCACTCACTCACTCACTCACTCACTCACTCACACACACACACACACACACACACACAGTTTCCACCAGAAATTAAGATGCGTCTCAGGTGGTCAAATCACATATGGTCAGCCCTAAATACAGGTCTAAACGGTGTCTAAAACGTTTCGTGTTCAGATCACAAAAACCACATATGATGTGGTCAAAAACGCATGTGACCACATCGCATTTGAGGTGTAAACACTAATCTGTCCTGTATGCATACTGGCAGCAGTGAAGAGTCGCCCCTCACCTGTCAAGCAACAGCTGTGCTAAAAACGAGTTTGAAGTTCATTGGTTACGAGCTACTTTAATAGGAAATAACCATCGGGAAAAATAAAAAGCTGATACATACACAATCATTAGAGCAGCTTCACAAATCTTTAGTGTGTCAGATATATTTTTCTCTCTCCCATTTTCTCCCCAATTTGGAATGCCCAATTCCCTATGTGCTCTAGGTCCTCGTGGTGGCGTAGTGACTCGCCTTAATCAGACTGGCAGAGGACGAATCTCTGATGCCTCCGCATCTAACCACGTCAATCCGCACATCTTTTCACTTGGCTTGTGTGAGGCTTCACACTATTCTCCTCGGCATCCATGCACAACACACCATGCGCCCCACTGAGGGCGAGAACAACATTATAGTGACCATGATGAGGTTACCCCATGTGACTCTACCCTCCCTAGGAACCGGGCCAATTTTGGTTTCTTAGGAGAAATGGCTGGAGTCTCTCAGCACACTTTGGATTCGAATTTGCGACTCCAGGGTTGTTTGTCAGCGTCAATACTCGCCGAGCTACCCAAGCCCCCATTGGTATAATTTTAACTCTTGATAACCGTCATCCTGTAGGAACTTTCTTAAAACACCTCCCATAGTGAGTTTGAATGCTTCTTCTGTTTTAATACCTCCTGAACTCATGAACTCTAAACAAACTCTAATCTAAACATATTCATGTTCATGTTCAGTTTATTCACAAAATGTATAATGTCTAATATCTGACATTAGTGACAATGGCCTCCTGAGAAACTAAGGGGCCATTCAGACTGATCTTGTTCTGGTACAAAACAAAGCTGAATAGAACAGAATGAAGGAGTCTTTGTGTGTTGAAAAGTTCTTATAACCTGACATGGCATCCAAAAAATACTGTGCTCCTGTGCAAGATTCTGAAAAAGAGGCACAGTGCATTGGTCTGATCAAAGCGTGTTTATATAGAAAAAGAATTGAAAAACAGTGCAGACTGAGGCCAAAAAAAGTGTTCAGTGTGAATAGCACCACCAACATGTGTTAGTCAATCAGAAATCCTTGGAAGGGTCTCTCTGCATTTTGTACATTCGGGTTTGCCAACATGTACAGTGTTTGTATGGTGGGATGTTGGTGAGAGGGGTGATCTGATTCAGTGGCTAAATGTTCCTGCAACACTGCAAACCATTCATCTGTATTCTTTTTATGGAGCCAAGAGCTTAATCTGTATTGGTCAAATGTCTTTTTGCAATACAAATTCACCAAACTCGAGGCCCCCGTGTACTTCCGGAGAAGATTTTGTTCGTTCTTTGTTCAGGGGTAAAAAGACATTCGAAACAGCCGAGACATAAGGACATTCAGTAAAACCTTAATCAGTGACTTTATGCCTCATTCTATGAGTAGGATTCAAACTAGATCAGTAAAATATTCTTTTTAACCACTCGATAATTGTTTGAAGTAATATATGCAGTAGAAAATGTGCAATGTGTCTTGTTTACATTCTGAAGTCATGACACTAATTGGCTAACAAGCTATTTGCGGCCATAACGTACGGCAGTTACACTCTGTTATTGTAATTTATGATGACACTGATGCAACAGCAAACATGGGTGGAAAACATGCTGCAAACATGGTAAAAGAGTGTTAATGGGAAAAAATACAGAATGATGATAGGCATAGCTTGCTATGGGCAGATGTGTGACTGGATTTCACTGCAGAAGACAAGGCAAGATTGAATGGGCATTTAAGAGTATTTGAGTAGATATGATTCCTTTTGTAGACTAATTAAACAAAACAATAATGTATGACATGTTCTTGGAATATGTCTCTACGTGAACGAACGTACTGATGTAGGTACTATTTGCAATAGCTCGCTAAAGCCTATGTGTTCGTGTTGAATGATCTTGACTGAACGGCATAAGCAGAACTAGCTGTTAGCCTCAAGGTAGGTGGAGTTTCAGGTCACACCTACCAATGGTGTGGAACAATCGCAAAAAGAATGGGGATTAGCAGCCAGTAAGAATTACTGCTAAAAGTTCGCCCAGGTGACCTGTTACGAATCACCAAAACAAACGCAAAAACACTCCTTCAGACAGATTAAGTTCTAAATGATGTCACAACACTTCGTTCTTTGATTTCGTATAAAGTAGATTTCATTTTGGCTTTTGCTGGATACCTTCATTGCATGTACTTGTGTTTCCAGTCTCTCGCATTTACATGCATGTGAGTAGAGCTCTTCTAGTGTGACCGCAATTCTTTCTGGCAGAAGTTAGTTAGACAGTTAATATCGCTTACAGCAATTTAACGTTTCTGAAAGCAAGGCAGACATTCTTAGGAGCTGATAGAAAATGGCAGTGGTGTTGAGAGAAGGGCTGATATTGGCTTTTTGTGGTTAGATGTTTAGCTGTTATACAGTGCACTTAGCTAAAACATGATAGCCTTAGAGATGTCTGCAACAATAACTGACTCACTAGTGTGTTTAGGTGCTAAGAGCTTGGTGCCCAAAAATCCATATTTTTATCCTCCTGAGGTGTTTGTTAAAATGATATCTGTGTTTTTAAAAGGCTGTGGATGAAGGGTGGCATTAGAAGATGGTGCTGACGGATAAGGGTTGTATCATTCTCCTCATGACCTCTGTGACCTCATGTATTTGTGGTCACCTGACTAATGAGCTGATGCACAAGTTTAGAGTCGTGGGGCAAACTGTTAAAGGTCAGTCCAATACCAAACCATCTTTACTGTTATTGATAAGAGAACTTAAGGCATAAAAGCATTAAAAAAAATAGCTGTAGTGTGTTTGCATGCCCAAAGTTTATTTTAAATCAAGAAAGAGAACTCCTCGTGGAGGGCGTTGAAATCACATTCATTTGTTCTTCGGCCCATGGTCATACAGCATCTCTTTGCTGATTTAGGGGGGTTCCTTCTATCAGTATTCTCTCAGAAGTCTAGAATGGGCAAACGGTTTAGAAACGAAATACAAATTCAGCTATTCATCTGTATAAGGTTTATGCCATCAGAAAATGTCCAGATAATCAAAGTTCTCTTCTCAGTATTATGTTACACTAAAAAATTAACTTAAAAATAAAAAATGCAAAGCTCTCATTTTATAGTTTAAAATTTTACAAAATCTGTACATCCAGATGTTTCCTTTCAGTGATGGAGCTCAAAAATGATTTATTTCTTGAGTCATACCTCAAGTAAAATATAATGTAACATTTTACATTAGTTCCCTTTGTTAAGAGTTTATCAAGGGGTTCTTTCTAATAAGTCTTTTTAATGCATTATATATAATTGATTTGCAGTTATAAGTCAATGAACATGTTTACATGCACTTAAGAAAATGGTTTATTACAGGGTTTTTGCAGAAAGAGTCCATTTAAGGGTTTAAGAGAAAGCGGTTTTAACACACCCAGGTTTCTCCCTGAAAACCTGGCTTATGTGGTCATGTAAATGTGTAAGCGGCATTATTGCAGGTTTTTGAAGAGTGTGCATTTGTGTGAACCGATCGGATAACAAATGTCAATGGATAGAGCCCAACAACATGGAAAAGGGTAAATGGTCTGCACTTAAATAGCGACTTTTTGACCTTAGCGGTATTCAAAGCGCCTTACACTGCGTCTCATTCGCCCATTCACACACCAGTGACGGCAAAGCTGCCATTCAAGGTGCTAGCCTGGCATTGGGAGCAACTTGGGGTTCAGTGTCTTGCCCAAGGACACTTCAGCATGTGGAGTTTTGTGGGCCGGGAATATAACCACCAACCCAGTGATTAGTGGACAGCCCGCTCTACCACCTGAGCCCCAGCCGCCCCATTGTGGCACGCAGTTCCGGACATCTAAGGGCATCACATACCTGTTATTGTTCAAATTTCGTGTGGCTGAATGCCACTTGTCCCAACAAATAAACAAAGCTGAAAGAATTAAACATTTCTGGGAGTACAGTGGAAAAAGCACATACACTATAAACTATACCCAAATATACACTATAAAAAATACCCAACTATTACTAATGTAAAATATCAATGGCCCCTTATGTATAAGTGCTCCTACATTGGGGGAATCCCAGTGTTTTATGTAAGAGGGAAACCGCACAAATTCCAGTGAAGCACAATTGAAGCACAATTCCACTGCTGGCCATGATAGAAAGTTACGGAAACAACACTGCAACGACTATGGAATATTTGGAAATAAAGCAATGCAACGGAGAATAAAATAGCGAAGTCTTCCTCGGATGCTATGCTTGTTATTTACATAAGGATCACAGGGAAATTACATTGTTACATTCTCAACATACTCTGTAAGCTGCTTACTGACCGAGCCGCATGGATTCGGGAGTAAAAAGTGTGGCACATAAGAGTGCATGTAAACAGGAATACCACTTTCTCGCAAGTCACCACTTACTGATGTCCTTGTTAATGTAAAATATGTAAATCTGTGATTTATAAGACATAAATGACTGCATATCAGAGATTTATAAGACATAAATGACTTGTTAGTCATTAATGAACCCATTTATAAACCCTTAACAGTGGGAAAATGAATGTAAATTGTTAGTGAAATATTTAGTGATATTTGTATTTAGTTATAATATTCAGTGAAATACTGCTGTTACCACTGCAATTATAGTTAACAAAAAATGTATATTACGTGAAATAGAATTGATTCGCAAAATAATCCTCACAGTTTTACTCACAAATAAAAAAAATTTGTCATTTTAAAATGACCAGTTCAGACTAACAATTTATTGGCAAACCAGACATCACTACAATACTTTCCAATTCTCTTTTTCCATCCAACCTAAGCACATTGGTTTTGCTTTGTCAGAGTTTTGTAGCGTTTATAGTTTCTGTACTGTTTATTAGATCAGGCTCATGAATGACCCAGAATCAGGGATCCCCCTGCACTCTTTTGGCTGCCATGGGCTGCTCGGCACATGTGCTGCTGGCTCCTTACCTCGCTCTCAGAGCCAGCTGCTCCATGCTGGCACAGACTGCTGGGAGAGTTTATCAGGACCATGTGGCCCATCTGGAGCTGTTTAGCTTTAGCGCAGAAAAGAGAGAGTTAGCATGTGTACTAGAAACACAGAAAGCCAGTATAAGATTGAAAAAAGCTTTCCTTTTCTTAAAAAGAGGCCATTCCCCTTTTGTTAACATTCACCACTTTCTCACTTGCATTGTGTGCCTCTCTAAGGCCTGTAGTGATTATTAGAGTGAAATAGCCACAGTCCTTTTTCTCAGACAGTACAGCAAAGTGATTGGATTACCAAATTCAAATCCAGCATTCTGTCTGTATGAGGCATGTATGCATTTTACAACATAATGTGCAGTTTAATATTTTTTATTTGTTTCGATTTATGGGTGAAGTCTATAGCATAGAGCAGCTGGACATGATGAAAGATTTACAGATTATAGGATGTGTTCTAAGCAGTCTCAAGCCTAGACTCTGCAATGTTGTTTTAGCTCTGTAAACACAAATCAAATAGATGGCATTCTGCACAAACATGGAGAGTATGCTGAGTGTTATGACTATATCTGTACTACAGCAGAGAGTTGTATATTACATCATAGTAAAGCTGATATGAGACAGAATATCAAAAGATTAGCTATAGTATTTGTCAGTCAAGTAAGGCTTATGTCAAACATAGTTATTCGGCACGAAATACATGCATGGCAAGATTTTAAAATGAAATGGGGCATTACTATGAATTTGTTGTGTGTTTTTTGTTTTTTTTGCTGTTTTGTCTTGTCTTTTTTGGGGAGGGGGGTGGGGGGTTATAGATGCTGAGAAATTTACAAATTCAGAATTGGACTTGGTTTGAATACATTTAGTGTAAAATATTGGTTGCATATTTAGGGGTTTAATCGCATCACTTTATATTGTCTGTAGATGGTAATTACCAACATATCAACAATAAGAGACGTATCAATGTTTCTGTCTTTTTTTTTTTCTCTACAATTTCAATTTTCTTGTTTCTATAAGGCTTGCGATCCTGTTTTCTTAAAGTTATGCCTCCATTTTAATGCATGCACATGAGGGAAAATTGGGCTGCATGAATCCGTATCACACACAAAGGGATTTCATCCATCCCACCTCCCCTCTCTTCCCTCCAAATGCTCAAACATCTCTGCCCCCAAGGTCTATCACTGCCTGCCCTCTCTTCACGGCTCCATCCATCTCCCACTTGCATTCATTCATCTCTTTCTCCCTCCCTGAGAGCATCTCCCCTGCTCCACTCATCTGATCCAGAGAGATCCCGAGCCTGCTGCTGCGATTAGAAGTGACTCCAGCTGCTGAAGAATGCTTTGATACAGACACTGAGGGGGAGGTGCTGACACCAGAGGGGTCGTCCCGATTACCTCTGGCATCGACAATGTGCTTTTGTTTGTGGAAGCCCTCCACCTCCTCTCGTTCATGAATTGATGCTTTTTTTTTATAGGAGTGTCAACTCTTTTTCAAAATAATCCCTTACACACAAACTAGAGAGTGTGTTAAAGTTGAGTTCCAGAGCTTGCAGTACCTGTGTTGATTTATCCCCATGCTGTGCGCTCATGGCTATGGAGAGAAATCACATTACTAAAGATATCACACCACTACAAATCACAGAACACATTCAGTTGATCACCATGTGGCCACAGGTTCATGTTTAATATCGGTTTCCTCCACTGTGGATGCTGGTGGGACAGCTTCATTTGTTTAAATGTTCAGATGATTATTAGCGTCAAATAGACCTTTGATCTGTTCTAAAGTGTCCAAACCAGGCATAATGCAACAAGATTCCAGTGACAAGCACGTTGTCCACACTTAATGTGAAAATGTGGTACAACTTAAATTGCAGTCAATCAGAAGATATTTGATGTATGGTATTAAGCAGGATTTGGGACCGATAAGATTTCACAGTGTGTGGGGCAAATCTTGTCGCATTTGTGACTGGTAAGGATAAAAACTTTAATGGAAGAAAGATATTTTTACTATTGTTGCTTTATTTTGTTGTGCCTTGTGATGTGAAGCATAGTGAGAAGAGAGTAGGATGGAATCAGGAACTGACTCAAGCTGGTCGCCCACATAACCGTCACTGCACAACTTTTCGTAGAGCATGTGCACTACTTGCCAAGCCACTTTTCCAAGTCATTTTTAAACTTCTCAACATGAAAATGATTAAGCATGAACATGTTTCATGTAATCTGAAGCAGGCAAGGCATCTAAACTTCACCTGCCAACATTATGCAAAACTTCATGTGTGTGTGTACCATTGACATACTCCATGCAGAGTTCTAATCTCTGGATACTCCAGCTGGCAACAGCTGTTTCTTGTAAAGCAAGGTAACACAAAGGTTACTGAAGCATTCTGTCACTTCCCTTCACCTCCTCTCCTAAACTTCATTAAGCCCAGAGGATCCAGCCCTGTTTCTTTTCCTTTCCTGTGGGGCAGGACCAACTCCTCTCTGCTGCCGCTGTCCTAAAAGCTAATCAATGACACCGAAGAACCACAAATGTAACATCAGAGTGGGCCATTCTTTGAAGGGTGAGGAAGAGGTATTAGAGGAGAATGAATCGGGACATCCTGCCATAATCCCCCCTCCCACCCAGCAGGTGCTTGGCCCTTGCTCTTATTTTTTTTAATATACATTTTTCATTTATTCTTTCACTGTCTGCCCCTTCACTTTTTCACTCTGTCTCACATTCTCCAGATCTTTGCCAGCTGGGACTGTTTCCTGAAAACTTTATACACACTTTGACCCCTTCTCTTGTCCCACTATTCTAACGTCTTATATACAATTTCTGTGAGAGCACTAATTCTATGCACAATTTTTGTGCCAGCTCAAAGCGCAAGTGGCCGTGGGTGGGAGTGTTTGCGCTATCTGTGGGTGTATGCACGCAAACTGTGTGTGTTGTATGGTAATGCATCGGTTCAAAGTGCAATTTGCTATTTTCCTGAGAAATAGGCAATTGCACTAATACATTTCAAAAGCACGTCTGTTTGCAGCACAATGTCTATTTGCAATTTGGAGAATCCACCAGCGGGTGGTAATAAAATCCATTTTCAAACTCTGAAAATATAGTGAAACATCAAATTATGTCCATGACGATCACTGTTGTAGACGTTTTATGAAAATAAATAAATATATAAATATATATATATATATGAGATTTGTGTTTAAATGGTTTATATTTAAAAGTATATTTATTATCTAATTTGTATTTTTCCACCTGTTGTCATAGTGATTTTTAAGTCTGAAAAAGTCTTTAAGTCTGGGCCTGTGGAAGAAGTTGGAGAGAGTTAAATTTTTGGATTTGGTCAGATTTTTTTGACCATTTTGTTATTTTGATTTACATTTTCCATGCATAAAAAAGTGTCACTGTCATATAAACAGGGGTGCAGTTAATGCACAAAAGAAAGGAAGACAAAATTTCTATTCTTTTAATTGATTACTTACAATCATGTACGCTTGAAACTGGAGGAAGAGAAATGGAAACTAGATTTTGAGGCAGATACATTAAAACTGGATTCAAATTTAAGAGCAAATGCATTGACATTGAATGCAAAATTTGTAGACTTTCAGATGCCTTCTATTCATATCTGTTAATATCAGTCTGATCTCTTAGAGAGGTTTTACAGAAATGCATCCAGTTTGTACCCTTTAAACTTGACCTCAGTCATGGCTCTTTATCACAGTTTTTTTGGCCAATGTGAACAGAATCGGAGCCCTATTTCCTGGAGTGACCTTACCCTGTTGTGGTTTTTATCAGCTGTAAATTATGCACAAGCCTCTTGTTAAAAGACTGGCATTGTAAGAGATCCCGTATCTTTCCCTTTAAGGAGTACACAGACTGGGAAGCTCCGTGGGGCTATTGTGTTGCAATAACTCTCGCCCACAGAGGAAGAGTAAGACCAGCGGAACCGGAATGCCCGGATAAGTCAATTTCATGGCCCCTCTTTACCATCCTGTCTGGAGGATGTGGTTGGATCCCATCTCCACCCCTCTTACTCATGTCACAATTTACAGACCTTTCTCTGAGAAAAATAGAAGGTATGAAGTATACCGTTGTTACCTGGTTGAAGGGAAGCTTGAAATTCTTCATATTGAATTCTCTGTTCATTTTGACAGACATACTTTTTTTCAAAGAGCGGACAAATTTACATGAACCAAAATAACATCCCTGGAAATTTGCCACTTCATAGTGTTAAAGCGAGTAGGTTTTTGCACAACCCTGTATTGTGTGTCTCCATCATCTGCTTGACGTACCTTATGTGAGGCCTGTACTGTATTTACATAGTATGTGATGAGAGACAGACATTAATTTGTAAAATCACTTTGTGCTATGTCATTCTGGCTATCCCAGCATGCACCTCTATCTCAACTCCACTGGATACTTGCATGCCAAACAGTTGACCATTATGCCATATAATGAGGAACAGATAGGGCAAATAGTCTAATAAAAGCAAGCAGTCTCTGGGATTCAGAGCAGTTTAGACTGACTCTATGAACCGTGACAGTATTCGTTGTTTAGCTGGACCCCTTTTTTGCACAGATGGGTTGGAATTACTCTCTTAACAGTATTAACACTTTTAAAAGAAGCAGCTCTCAGGTCTTAATAATATTTAGGTTTATTATGAAAACCATGGCAAGAGAAAGAGATTGTTTTCTTTCTTTTGTGAAGTACGATCACTCCCCTGGACCCATCTAAATGAGGTTAAACCTCAGCCTGAAACACTTTAGTAATCAATAAATAATGGGATGGTTGGCTGGCTCATAAGTGCTTTGTTGTTCTTTTTTTTTCGTATGTGGTTGTTGGCTGAAATCTCCACTTAGCTGTCATTTGCTTCTCCAGCTGTATCCAACTTTACAGTGAACTTTTTGCCTGTGTAATATCCACTGAGTAATGTCAGTGTTTGGGTGTGTAGTTACAGGCCCCATTTGAAAGGTGGTGCCTTTTTGGAAGTTGATTATGTGTCGTATTAGTCTAAAACATAACACGTGTTGTTTTACTCATGTGTCCACTTAAGTTTTATCCTGTAAACAATCTGTTCTTTCTAATCTGTTGTTAACATCCAGGTCTCTGAGGTGTTTAGTCTCTTTTTCCTCTTCTTCCTGTCTTCTTCAAGAGTCGAGTTCATTCAAAAAAGGCCTTAAATATACTCCGCAATACTCTATATATCGTCGTCTGATGAAAGGCATGTATCTCCGAAATATTCATATTTAAGAGCATGGAAAAATACAAAAAGTACCTCTAGCCCATAAATACAATTCTGTCATTACACATCTGTTGGTGAACTGATCGATATTTTAATTGGACTTCGATTTTTGTTAGCGAACGTGGACTCGTACACGATTCAATTGCTAGAGAATTTATTTTTAGATATAATCTGAGCTTTTATATACTATTTTAGATCGAAATCAGTTTTATGACTAAGGCTTCTAGTCTAGTTGTCAAGTGGTGTTGTCAGAATAAGCTTTCACTCGCAGTTTCGCAAATATTGAAATCTGGCAACCGTATGTGGCTGGTATAGTCTACTTTTAAAAGTTGACAGTGTGCATGCATGAATGCTTTGGTTGTCAGGGAAATCACAGAGCCAGTGCGATGTAGGCAATCTCTTCACTAAACTTCAAACTAAAAAGTGTTATTTACTCAAATATATGCTGTTGGACTTTCATAGTTTTACATATTTTAACACTGTTTTCAAAGAACAAGAGGAGATACTTTGCCTTGGTAGTCATGCTATAGATGAGCAGATGCTATAATTGGTCTTCAAAATGTAAGTGTCCATCAAAAAAATATGGACACTTCTCAAGGCCAATGGAGATACATGTTAAACAGAGAGCATGATTAAACATCTTTTCATTAGTAATTTTGATGCATAGTTCAAAGAGTTGGAAGAAGTCATTTGCGGATTCTGTCTATTGCCAAAAGTGCAGATACGTGTTTTTCATCGGACAACGATGATATGAAATGCATTACGCACGTGAAAACAGATGTTTTCTAGCTATGACTCCTCTAGCTTTCGTGCATCGTTGCTTTCTGAAATGTGTCAGAACACAATTCATAACTCAATGCATTATGCATTATCAACCTTGACATAAAGGGCATTGTAGCAGACATTAACATTGCTCTAAGCTAGCTTAAGAATAACTTGCCCTGGCTGGAAGACCAGCTAGACATTTTTATAAACCAGCTGTGACCAGCAAATCAGCTTTGGCTGGTTTAAGATTTTTTTTTTTTCTTTTTTTTTCAGCAGTTCTTCTCTCTGACAATCAGAATGTCAGATAGCATAGTGAGCATGTCCTCATCTGATGCAGGAAGTGGGCTTTGTATATTTTATGCTTTATGTCTGAAGGGTTGATAACCTCTAGATTTGTTTTCCAAACCACAGACAACAAACTAAGCACATACACAGCAAATACAAATCAGAAAGCATCTTGCCATAGCCTGGAAGTATGGTAAAATGCTTTTGCTCTATTAAAACCATTGTTATAAACATTCACCAATCTACAGGGGAGTTAATGTGCTAAATCTATTAATGTGCAAACACAGTTTATCATACCTCATTTCACAACCTCCAACATAACGTAAACTGACCGAAATGGATTGCTAAACTTTGCTTAACCAAGGTTAATTTAACAATTTGATGAAGGCTATGTGGGCTAGATGCTTAGTGTCAGACCCTTTTAGAAGTGAAAGTGTATTTCACGCCAGGCACAAGGTATTCGGCGTTCCACCAGTCACAGCTGAGAGACATGGAAAAGAAAAAAAAGGAACAATCTGTCTGCCGTACACAACGCAAGGCAGAATTGATTAGCAATGCCGTTGCGGATTCGTCAAAGCTGCTGGTGTTGGCGAGACGTCTCAGGAAGGGGCCTGTGATTGAAAATGATATAAATTTGTACAGTAGTGAATGATTTTTGTCTTATACGCACTCACCCACCCATCCACCCCCCTTGTTTTGTTTCTCATTTTATGTGGGAGAACATATTTGGCACCAATATCAGGCACTGGCCGAGGGGATTGAGTGTGGGTAAAATGATGAAATGCAGCTGAAATGGAAAGTTTGTGCACATGTGCCTCCTCTGGCATCATGCAGAGGGCGGCGGCAGCATTGAGATGTATTACTTTTCTCTGTTTTTAATATTCCGTGCCATTACCTTTCCTGGGGAGAGAGTTGAGCTTAATCGAAGAGTCGGGAGTTGCTCTTCTCAGAAGGGAAAAATTCATTTTGAGCTAGTGTGAGAGATAAATATGTTGAGAAAGATGCCGGCCTTGACAGTTAGCATTTTGATGTGTCCTTAGGACAATTTATCAGTCATCAGATGCTGCGGCAGTTGTGTAAGAGAATAACTAATTACATTTCGTAACCTTGAAGTGAATCAATAGTTGACAGTTGACTTGTACAACAGTTTGCAGGTGGTAAAGAAGGAAACTCAAGCATCCGCTAGCATTGTTGTAGCCTTGTCAAGTTGTTTCGCTCAAAGACTGCCTGGATAACTATAAGAAATAGCAGCTCTTGTCTGCTTATCGAACAAAAACGTGTCTCAAAGGGATCCAGATTGACTGAATTAGTCATGGCAACAGCTAGGCCCAGAGTGGAGTTTTACCATCATGAGAGCAAATGCGTTAAAAGGAATTTATTGCTCTGGGCAACGTTATCCAAGCTCCAGTGCCAAGTGGAGATTTGCAGAAGAAAATGTTTTTATAATGTATCCATAAAGGCTTTATTATATGTTAGAATGCAAGTATATTTAAAGCTAAAGTGTCATTTTTTTTATGCAAAAAAACATTCTGCTATCACAGTTTAATATGCAGAGACAAGTACAAGTAAGCCATTTTTAGACTGATTTCACAGAAAAGTGTAAACATCTGGCCATTGAACATCCTGGCCAGCCTGACACTGCAATATTTGCTCAACCAATGGTGTAAGTTTGGAGTGAGACTATCTCTTTGGATGACCAAAGGAAACCCTTTTAAACCCTGTCATTATTCTTGCAATCTCAACTTTAACCCTTATTGTTTCTATTTTTATCTCAGGCCCAGACTGCATGCACAGAGGAAGTTCGCCCAATCCCAACCCAACTCTCCCAGCACCACACCAGTGAAGATGGCAGACCCCTCCCTGCCCACTCCACTCACACATATCACATTCCTCTCCAGACGCAAACCCAAGACGGAAGACTTCCTCACCTTCATATGCCTTCGAGGTACTGCCTCCTCTTTCGTACATGCACTATTGGCTTCTTGCTCCAGCAACCCTCTGGCCTACAGCTCACCTAGTAGCTTCTAACTAGCTAGTTTGTAGTGCAGGGTCAGCCCTGCTGAAAATAAGAGCTAAACCAGCCCATGCTGGTTTGCTGGTTTTAGCTAGTCACCCACCCTAGCCAGGCTGGTCAGTTGGCTGGTGATAGAGGAGTTTTGAACACTTTTTTTTTAGCTGGTCAGGGTGGGATCCCAGCTAGCCTCCCAACTTAAACTGGGAGACCAGCTAAGACCAGCCAATGCCAGCTATTGATTTTGGCTCAGGCTGGTTTTAGCTGGTTTTTTTTTTTTCATTTGGGAGGTATCTGGGGTCACGGCAGAGGTGGCCCTAGCCTTTCACGGTGGCTGAACTCCAGTCCACTTACTCTGCAAACAGAGAGCCATTGACTCTCAAGGTTAGGAAGTATCACACCAACATTTTCATGTTGAGTCATGGAGGCATTATCAGCATGAAGTGACACAGACTCGTACATTAACAAATACAGACCTCTCGGTGAACCAGGATATGCCTTTCACACATAAGATTGTAGGTACCGCATACTTTTAAGGTCAGCACACGTTTCTATAGAGGCAAATATTTAACCACAGATTAGTTGAAAGCATGGAGCCTCATGATCAGGCCCACGTGGAGTCATATCCTTTTATTCATAAAGTTTTAGACATACCCCAACCATTGTGTGTTCGTTTATGTTGTAATTTTGGCTTATTTGCTAATGCTTTCAACTACCAATTTGAGTATTCTGTT
Source organism: Moxostoma hubbsi (assembly GCA_032164185.1). Taxonomy (NCBI): domain Eukaryota; kingdom Metazoa; phylum Chordata; class Actinopteri; order Cypriniformes; family Catostomidae; genus Moxostoma; species Moxostoma hubbsi. Next base: position 10,995,747 of record JAVLUX010000026.1, read on the forward strand.
ATTGTAGGATTCTCAGTTCTGTTTAAAACATTTGACCATGTTAAAATTCTTTCCACAGACTTCTGCAGATTTTTCACAAAAATCTATGCAGAAAATGTAGAAAATTGGAAGATTTCACCTGCGCCTGCTGTGGCCCACTCTGTCTATAGTCTTAATATGAGGCCCTGTTTATTTGACAAGAATATTTATTAGGCTGTTTAAATGAATTTACTTGTATCAAAACTTTTGTCTGCAATTCTCCAACATAAAAATAATAATAAAAACATTCTCCTCTTTCATGGGTGTCCTGAGATGTATAAAACGAAAAGGAAACATTGGGAGCAGATTGTTACTTTGCACTGTTCAAAAACTTGAGACCAAAACTTCTTGGACATTAAATTTATTCTCTGGCCAGAGTTTTTACAACGCAATACTCAAACATTGCGGGAGATGCTTTTGACTGCATGATTTCAGTATAAACTTTCCCCTCTCACCAGGATGTCAAAATAGCAGCCCAGAAAAATCCTGTTACAAGTGTGAGCTTTCCGAAAACAAAGACAGCCATTTGAGCAAATTTTGTTGCTACAAACCCTTACTGCCCCTATAAAAATGTATTAAAAGGAGGCGATATACATTCACACGCAATACTAAGTCATGCATGGCGGAATAGTTTTTAAGATTAGCCATGCATAAGACATGCTTCTCTCTGTGTATGTAGTCAGGGCAAATGAGGTCTTCTCAAACTTGGCCCTACCTTGAGTTGGCTCCGCTGCGTGAGGTCAGGGAAAGGCCAAATGTGTGCCGTCCACGCTTTGAGGGTGTTGCATATCAGCCTCAACTCTCAGTGACTCTCTTAGCAGTTTTTTTCCATCAAGGCAATTAGACGATGGACTGCACCCCAATAACCTGACACCGGCCTCCTTGCGGTATTATTTATAGATGATACCTCCCTTGTGTGTGTGTGTCTGTGTATGTGTGTATGTGTATGTGTGTACAAACGGCATTGCTATACACTGGCATTATGAGAAGTATCCTTCAAAGAAGTCCTGACATTCAATATCTTCTAGAGCACTCTTTACTTTGGCTTGTCTGTTCCAGTTATCAGGAGGCGGTCGGTGAACAGAGAGTGTTGATCTTTGGGAGGGGGTTGGTTTAAAAAGGATAGGTAAATGCTGAATCAATAGATTCTGGGTAAATATAGCCAGGTTCAAATGGGCAGTAACTCCATTATGGCTGACTGCTAGTGAAATGTCTACGTTATATGACATACAGAAAATATTTAACCGAACCACCAAGTGGAGTAGAACGGAAGCTGTGATTAATGGGACCCTGCAATATCTCTGGCAGACTTCTGAAAAGAAACTTCTTTTCTTTTCTTTTTTTTTTTGGCTGTTCCTGTCTTGAACCTCCCGGGATCAGCCTTCTGATAATATCAACAGTATAATTAGGAATGTGTTTTTGACATGGAATTTATTTATGCTTTTTTTTTTTTTTACATCCATATTGCATTAGATGCATGTTTTGGTGCAATATAAAGTAATGCGCTCTGGTAACAATACTGGAATTACACTCAGACATAAAGCTTTTTTGGTTTCACGTACATGCCACTTAAAATCCATGTGCTGATGTGTGTTTAAATGTGTGAAGGAATGCATTTCTATGCTTCCTAGTGTGTGTGTGTGTGTGTGTGTGTGTGTGTGTGTGTGTGTTTCAGAGTAATTGTTTTTTACAGATTATTACAGCAAAACTGTTACAAAAATAGTTCACCCAAAGATTCACCCTTATACACCGTCATATGAACAACCAGTCAGTGATTACAGTCTCAGAAATCTCAATTGCACATAAACTGATAATTCTATGCCTTTGAGACTTTCTTGTGAGTTCTGTATCTTTAAAAACCAGCTCATTATTGTAATTTGCCCCCAAATCAGACATTTACTTCGTGTCATAAAAATCATTTGACTAATAACTGAGAACTAATAACTGGTTCTCACTTCCCAAACCTATCCACATCTGTATCGTAAAAATCATTTTGTTCTACGATCTACACACGCAAACACACCTTGTAAAGTAAATTCAAGGATGTAATGAGATAACAGTGACTAAATAACCTGCTCTATTGCCCCTGTTACATAACAGATGGTTTTAACTACATTTCTATGTGTGTTTTTATATTTGAATGCCCTGAATTATGGTTTAGTTCAATTCCAGCAACACCCAGATATCATCATCTGTCCCCAAGTCCCTCAATTTTCTGCTTAGCCACAGGAGGTGCATTAGAACGGCTGCTACGTGTGTCAGCGTTCTTCTGTGTTGCATATCCACGTGCTACACAAGAACAAAGATAGCTGATTTCAATTCAATTAAGTGCGCTGACGTGTGTGGCGTGGTATTGAGGCAGCAGGCTGATTAAATTCTCCCGGCAACTCCTCAAGCAGAGGGCAAACTGGGTTAATGGATTTGCAGACATTCAGGAATGTAAATTAGAAGAGATATAATCCATAATCCCCTCGCATTCTTGCTACCGCGACAGACCAGAGACAATATTTTTCCCTATCCCCTCGCACGCCGCTCTGTTGTGCACTCCGATGGCCATATGCTGTCAGATAGAGGGGATGTAGTGTGGGCAGGGGGGCTGCTAACTGCCTATCTTCCCTCCACTCGACTGTCATGGACCTCGACCCTCCTGAAAGCCTGTTAACCTGACAGGTGCCCCATCAACCTTGGACAGAGATACTCAGCCTGGGTGGCCTGTAAAAATCAGACACTCTTAAAGGAATAGTTCACCCAAAGACGAACATTGTAATAATGTACTCGCTCATGTCATTCGAAACCTTTGTCTTTTTTTACTTTCAAGCTACTCTGATTGCAGGATTCTTCCTCCCTCCCTCTAACAATATGTCTAATCAAAGCAGTCCGCATGGCACCTAACCAGCCAATCAGAGTGAGCACTGCTGGCCTGCCCCTTTGATTGGTTTTCCCAGAGCTTTAATTTTCACCTCCTTGGCCTTCTAAAATAGGACAAAAGAAGAGTTCCCAAAGTGGAGGCACTATTGTAATTATGTCTGTGCTCAAATTAAAAATGACAGTTGTAATGGATGCCTTCATTCTTAATTATGATTTGTCAGCCTGTAAAAATAATGAGTGCACACATAATTGAGGATTGGGGAAGGTCTGGTTTTTATTTTCTTTCTTTCTGGGAGTTGACAGATTTAGATTCCGCTCCAGAGAAAGGAGTTGAAGAGGAGAGAGTCAGATAGGTTTAGCATGATTTTGGTCATAAAACCAGTTTTTGCACCCCTGACGCTAGTGACCAGGAGCTATAGCTGTACTACTCCCTACCTTGAATTCCTTGGGGCAAGTAGTCCTTTAACAACTGACTAGTCGATTAAGGCCCCAGCACACTTATCGAAGTTGTTCTTCATTCAGTAAAAAATAGTTCAATGTACAGATGTAGGTACGTTTGCACCAGCTCGCTAATAACTCTGCACACTAATGAGTTTATGTTGACTGATCTTAATTGACAGAACAGGAATTAGCTGTGGGCCAATGGCAGTTGGGTGTTTAGCAGCAGGTACAAAGTTTTCCTAAAAGTTCGCCCTGGTGTGCTTGGCCAAAACCCCGAAATGAACTCAAAAACACCTCCTTTTGGACAGATTTTGTTATAAATGATGTCACACTTTGTTCTTCGATTTTGTAGGAAGTATACACTAGGAAGTATAAATAGGCCTTTAGTAAGGCTGGCTAGTTTATCTAAAAAAACCAACAACGGTGGTTTAATTAGTGTGCTGACAGTGTGCTGTCCTTTTAGCTATTAAACAGTTTACACTTTAAAACCTTCTCTAAAAAGTTGCATCTTTAAGTTCTTCCCCTTTAAAGCACCGCTAGTAAAGCTATACACATTCTCATGAATGCAACATTGTATCTTGCATTGTTTTTTGGAGAATACCACAAAACAAATCTGGCTTCATTGCTTTAGTAATGTTAAAAATAGTCCAACTTTTAAAAACGCAGCTCGAGAACTTTGCATTCTGTTCCATCCTGTTGCCTTCTGCCTTGCTGTTTGAACACGAGTAAATGTTATGTTAACGTCCCCTAAGAAATGTGTCCTATTGGATTCAGGTAAACCGTAACCAGTCTAAGGGTCTGTTCAAAAGGCTAGATGCAGTGTCATGAGTAGAGCAGAAGCAGGGTCTCAAGACACATTTTTACCAGCTTAAGTTCCTTTTTAACTTGACACTGTGTCTTAAAAACACAATGCTCCTGTGCGAGACACTGAAAATACGGTTACATGTGGCACAGCGGTCAAGGTTGACCGGGCTTGTCTACATAGGACAACAATTGAAAAACAGTGTGGATGGATGCAAAAACTCATTTGTGTGAACAGCCCCGAACGGTGAATGGCATCTGAATCATATTATGAGACTACAGCATCAGGTTTCTGCAAAGAACAGACTTTTGGCTGGCAAAAAAAACTACCCTGCCATAACAGAAGTTACCCCCCCCATGCATGACCCCTGCTGACCCTTAGGTCTGTGAGTGATTGGCTCCTTGACCCATAGTACTCTCATACTCCCTCCCCCAGCATAAGATTGCAAGGTAATGATAATGGTGGCCATTTTCTTAATTAGAGAGCTGACATTTGAATGGTCCTGTTTATTTGTTTGGCTTACTCTTGGCTTGTGACTTTAGGAATTACTTTAGGACGGAATGCTGATCCTGTCAGATGTGTTTGGCTTAAGCCATATAGAGTTGAATGATACTGGTTGAATGGCGTTCAAATATTTTTAAGCCGACCCTTCTTGTCTGTCACTTTGGCTGGTAAAATACACAGAATACAATCCATTTAAGAATAAAGTTGTACAACTTATATTCCTGCACTTTTGACCACGTTCCTTTGCCCTCTTGCAGTTTTCCCTCAATTTCAGTTACAGGCTGTATAAGGTGTCAGGTTGTTCACACTTTAGTGTTTTGTTTAGTCAAGGTGATCCGAAAGGAGTTTTATTTTCAATGGTTGTATGTCACTGAGATGGTCATTTTGTTCTCGCATTCCACACTGCATGAAAAGAGCTGTATCCGGACCAGTAGGCTCCTATATATACCTCCTGAATTTCAGACGTATTTAGAAATCTACTGGCCCCGAGTCTCAAATTCCACAGGCCTGTGTACGTCTGATTATATACCATTTTGGAAGTATAGTGACTGACAATTCCTTCCATGTTAATTGTATTGGTTACTATTTATTTAGCACAACCCTAAATCTTTACAGCTATTGGCCACTGAATGCATTGGCTTTACTTTTATTGGTTAAACTTAAAATTTACCCCACCCAATCTTCTCAAAGCTTCTGGTTTTACAACCCACACAGGCCTCCCATAGACAACACCATTTTCTTCATCAGACATCATGTCCATGGAATACACAATACTTCTGTCTGTCTCTGTTGACCTGGTCTCCAGCAACTGCAAAACATAACAGCCATTTAACCAGTGAAAACACCCATTTAAAGAACTTCTAACAACATATGAATTAAAAATAGATATATCAACTATATAATAGATTTTAAACGTATTCTTCTCTCTCTTTGACACAATCTGTATTGAGTCTCTCAGCTCTGCCTAATCTCATAAGTTTTGCAGGACACTTAAAAGACATAAAATATTGTTAGTAACAGAAGACTGGACAGGTAAACCATCATCAAAATGTATATAAAAAGATGGCGACAACAGTTTGAATTTGACCTTTTATAATCTCAGAAGATGAGTTGAGTCTGGTCGTATTGGAAATATTATTTTGTGGCAAAGAGGAACCATTATGTAAGAGATTATGAAACGGTTGAAGTATTGGTGATTAATACAAAATAATTCATCTTGTTTACCTGGTTAGTGGATTATTTTAATGAAGATTCTTCTTAGAATGTTGCAGTCTGACTGGTGTTCTGTAATTGTGTTTGAAATGGCTCAAGTCTGACCAGAGATCAGAACAACAGTCTATGCAGAAGGGGGGTTGGGGTGTGAGGTGTAGATGTGTATGTGGGGATGGGGGGTGGGGAGGGAGGTCAATCATGAATTGTCAACAATGGAGAGACTGGGGCTAGATGTTATACGTGTTTCTCCAGTAAATATTTTTCAGAGTAGGTTTTTCTTTTCTGTATAGACACACACTTTAAAGCCTTCCCATCTGAAATAACCAGCATTGCTGGTCACCCAATTATGTTGTTTTGGGAGCTGGTCAGCCAGCATGGTATGTTAGTGTTAACCAGCTTCATCAGAATGACCATGCTGGTCAGGCAGCTTTACCAGCTAGTTATTATTGAATTAAATATTACCAATGTTTGGTTAACCATTTTTATTTTATTTATATCTGTACTCTGAAAACCCACGTTTGAAGCTCCTAAAACATTTCACTCATAATTGCCAATCATTAAGATGTAAATGGTCCTCACAGCAGGACTGCCATCAGTCATCACAACCAGCAGAATTTCTTCTGTAAATTTCCGTCAAGCTGTACAGTTCCCTTTACATGTCCACTGAATTGTGGTTTGTGGCTTTTTGTGGATGTTAACATGTTACTTGGGTTAGTTTTTTTTTCCGTAATACATCTAACAAGCTTGAAGTTAAAGTTGAGTTTACTATTCCCGCATTTTTCCAGATTTGACGCTTTTCATGCAAAGCCAGTTAATGCACATTTTGCATGATAATTTTTTCTACTTAGAAATATGCCACTTCAACCAGTTTTGATGACATGTTTGGATCAAGTTTATATTTGAATGTAATTCCAGAGATGTAGCTAATCCTTTGATTGATGTTCTACAAATTCTAGCTTTATTACATGTTTCAAGTTACTCTGCCTGGCAACAGTCAAAGCTATTTCTATTATATGACTGATAATCTAAGGAGCGAAATTGCTTTTAGGAGTATGAGGTGGTCCGCAACCAAGGCCTTGTGGTTTGTGCATGACCTCTAGCTCGTTAAGCCATGGTTCTCATTCGGGTGGTCCTATTTCAAATCTGGCAACATTTTTCAGTCACGTTCTCCCCATTTTTGTCCAGCATGTTTGGATTCCCTCTGCTGTCCCTATTAATAACAAAAAGTAGTTGGAACAGGTGAACGGTATGAGAGATATGAGCAAAAACCGGCCTTATCCTTTCACAGGAAGTGTGTCAGTATTATACTCTGTAATCTGATATTTATTTTGTGGATTTGTGTTTATTAATGTGCAGCTCCAGTCAGCCCAGTTACTACTAACCCTAACCTTTAACCTTACAATATAACACCTGATTAAAAAGTTAATTCCCTGACACAATTCATTCACTGACTTTTGACAACTCCCAAGTGGGAACTAGTGACGCAGCATTCTGGCAGTTGCTCAGCCTTTTTAGGGAGTCCATTTAATAGCATCTTGTTAAGATTTGTACTTCATTAAATCACAGTATATGTTCCCTGAACAGTCGACCTGACACCATTACTATTATAAATGTTGTCAAACGGGCCATAAGCATTAATGTGGCATGTAAATGCTGCATGTGTGTGGTAATATCACTGCCGCAGCCACGCTCGCACTGTAGCTTCATGTTAATATACAGCTAATGAGAGTTTCATTTATAAGGCTGGCAGTGTACTGCACTGGATAATGATAATTGTTGCCCGTTGTGCTGCGGAAGTACTGCAGGCATGCTCTAGTGAAGGTTTTGGAGTCGGTTGGGGGGGGCATCTTTAGCCGCTAATGGGCAACAGGCATGTGACATACATCACCTGTGCTGTGTGTACGAGATGGGTAAATATTAACATTAGCAATGCAGGTTGGGCCATTACCATCCATGTGTCATATAACTAAGGCTTTTTAATGTGATGTTGTATGACATAATAAATCAATAAGCATTTCAGGGCTATGCATTACAGCATTTTACCATGGTTAAGGGGTGTTATTAGCCATAACCTGAAGAAATCCCCCTTAACCTTTTTGCATGTGAGTTTCTCCTGTACTGATGGACCCCCCCAACGTGAGTTCTTCAATGCATGCTGTAATTAAAAAAAAAAAATCTTACCTTACGCTTCACAGCAGATGTACTGGAGGGCAGATATTACATCACATCAGGTGCACTGAAGGTCAGATTATATATCATCAAGCATATAATGTAGTTTTTAGATGTTTAAAATTATAGATAATATGTGAATGCGCTTGCCGGCTATGTGAGCTGCCATATTGTTTATATGCAATGCAGCATAGGATTCTGAGTTCGCCATAGAAGGTTCTAAAAACCTAGTCCTTCCACTTCTCAGCAGGTAGTGGTTAGAATGGGTGGCGGAGGGAATGGGAGAAGGTTTGAATGGACTTACTAGGTTGTATATTCTTTGTTTGATGTCAGAAAACATGGCCGCATTGCTGCATCAAAAAGTGCTCTCTGACAGTAAAGACTTTAACAGTTAATGGTTTGTAACATATACAAATAAAGATATTGGAATATTGAAAGGGTTGGAGAGTAACAGAATACATGTAATACTAAATACAAGTAACTGTATTCCACTGCAGTTACAATTTAAATAATTGGTATTTAGAATACAGTTACATTCAAAAAGTTTTTGGATTACTGAAGAGATTACTTTGCATTTTATTGTCATTTGTTTCATTTAATATTTAGTCCTTTCAGATGGAAAACATTTATACATATAAATGATGCGATCCAAAGTGCATTTGAACAGCGGTGAAACACTTTCTTATGATGTGTCACATTCATACGAGCAGACAGAGAAGTAAGTTTGAAGTAAGTTTTCGAGCAGAAGAAATATAAATATTCATTTTGTAAATTGTCAGCTTTATGCTAAACTAAAATGCTATTTCTAGCCATTTTACATGCACGTGTAACAGACACGATCATATTTTTTAACAAGAAAATTCATGTTAGATCATAATTTCTTTTTTCTAGTAAGACCTTCGATATTAGGGCAAAAATCATAATCTTGATTATAATTTTTGTATTTTTTTCCTGTAAAAATATCTAAAAATCCTTAAAAACAAGATCAGTTTGATTTATCTTGTTTTATAAGTAACACTGCATAAGATATTTAGGTTTTTCAGAGAATGTATTTTTAACATGTGTGTTTTGTCTCACTGTACTGGCAGAGATTTTATAGTCAAAACAAGTGAAAAAATCTACCAGTGCTGAAGAAGTAATCCAAAGTATACGGAATGCGTTATAATTTACATTTTAGAGCATGTATGTATTCTGTAGTGGAATACATTTCAAAAGTAACCCTCCTAACTCTGCCTACATTTAATATGCACTTTACAGTGGGTTGGTGCTCTGCTCTGTCATCTCATACAATGTGAATTATTCTCAGTGTCTGTAGTTTTTTGTGGATGAGTGGTCAGATTTATTTAAAGTACGTAGCTCGTCTACAGTAAGATTGCATCTTTCAGTGGTTTAATAAATCACAACAGGACATGTTATGATTTTAATTTGATTAATTGTCCATTTCATTGTACAAGGAGTAACAGAGCACACGTTCAACATAAGCATGTGAGCATTTTAAAGCAGTTACTTGTCAGGCATACTGCGCGCTGGTACTAGATAGAGACTGTGCTCGGTACTGCCGGTACTGCAGAAACACTAGTATTGTTACATCTTATTTTTTCTTAGTATTGACTTGGTACCAAAGTACCAAGATTGTTGGTCCGGATTGGCTGGTTTGAATATTTCTGTAACTTCTGATCTCCTGGGATTTTCATGCACAAAAGTCTCTAGAATTTACTCTGAATTGAGCCAAAAACATAAAACATAGATCAGTTCATTTGAAAACCAGATAAAACTTTATACAGATGTATCACTTATGGTTCTATGCACCCTTATCCATCAGCAAATTGATATATCTCTCAAAATATCTATTTTTATCAACTTGCCACATTAATATAGAATTCAACTTACTCATAGATTTTCGTATGTCTGCTATTTTGTAGCCATGGAACCATCTGTTTAATAGCTCATCTAGACTAGTTTCATGTCATTGCTTGTTTTTTATATTTGCTTCGACACAATTTTTATAACAAAAGTGACCTCTCTTTACCTCTTGAGTAATCATTTTGCACCACCTACACCTGATCCAGGAACAGTGGTTTAGTCCATTTTAGGGTTTCTTGCATGGGGTTGTAATCTTGCTGTGTGCAATGCATTATCAATTTATTGTAGCAAATCTCTACTCAACACAGAATCAGAAAAGTGTAGTCTAACATTCTTTGCCTCCTGAGGAGCAATCCTACAGCAGGCACAATACTTAATCTCATCCAGAGGTTGGAAGCTGCTGATTTGGAGCTGCTTGCAGCTGCAATAGAAACTCAGACTAGCCAGCTGAAGCAGATTATCACATTTTCTTCAGCCACTTCTCTTCAGTGTATGTGCATGGACTGATGCTTCCTTTGAACGTCTCTTTATGTTTCTGTCCCCACTGTTAGGCTCACCGGCATTACCCAGTAACATGGCGTACTTTGGGAGTTCTCAGGATGAGGAGGATCTAGATGATAAAGAGGAGATTGAGGAGGAGAAACCACCCAGTGTGGTATCCACGTCATGCCAGTCTACACCCAAGAAGGGCAAACCAACTGGCAAGATCAATGGATTTGGTAAGAACAGGGGCACAACACAACATGAAAATGTTTCTGACCCTAGAGAGGCCTTCTGGGAATTGCAAAGTAATTACTTTTTCTGTTTAGATCTAAAAAGTAAATACCCCTCGCTGCAGGCAGGTGTGTTGGACACATGATACACAGAAAGAAGATTTCACTTTCCCGCAATACATATTAGATTTCTTGCTAAATATGGCAGTGTGCACAATTTTATCCTCATATGCAATGACTTTTTTTTGCAAATGAAGACGCATTGCATTGTAATAGTGCAAAATATTTTCCAATGCCCCATTATGTCACCATTAAAGGTTCACAAAAGTATGCTTTTTCAGTGGCCAGTGCCAATATCTATAGAGCAAGATGGTTCTGCAGTACAGTGTAATAATAGCCAAACAAACAAAATGTGTGCACTGAAGGCTTACCAGATGATGCCAAAATGCCAAATGTTGGCCAATTAATTGGCCTGGTCAGTATGTTGGTTTACCAGCTGTAGCTGTGGAAAATGTGTATATGTGTGTGTGTGTGTGTGTGTGTGTGTGTGTGTGTGTGTGTGTGTGTGTGTGTGTGTGTGTATATATATATATATATATATATATATATATATATATATATATATATATATATATATATATATATATATATATATATATATATATAAGAAAGAGAGAGAGAGAGAGACTGCTTCCTGTGCGGAGACGGGAAGCTCATGTTTGAGTGGCATGCTTCCGTTGCTCCGCTTCAATTATCACTGTAGTGGGAGAGGTGGTAACAAGGTTCTTGTGCATTCAGCTCACAGCTGTGCAGAGTAACGTGAGTGACACTGTTTGATGCACACACACTCCGTACAAATTGAGGGGCAAACAAGAAATGTTGAAGACTCGGCAGATACTTTGTGTGTGTTTAAAGAAGGGCAGTAAGGTATTGTGAAAACATGTTTGTTAATGAAACATGTCATATTAACAATTTGTGGTTAGAGGGGCCTGTGCAATTAAGCTACTGTGCTGTCAATGACATCTGATTCTTGTTGTGAAGTGTCATTCATCTGCAATCAGAGGATTATGCACGCACACACACACACGTTAGAGTTAAATTATTTATATATGTAGGTTTAGCGGTTTTACGGTTGTTTGGATCCCCAACATCTGTCTAATTATCTCCTGAAGCTTTTAGACTTGGGAGGCTAAATCCTGATTTGCTTACCAACAGTCTTATATCAGGGCTCAACAATGAGAATGAAATATTATAACATATATTGATATGTTTTATAAAAAAAACTAAACTGGTTTGTAATTTGTAAAAACAACTGAAACTGAAAATGTGAAAAAGTAGATACATACACAAGCGCGAGAACTTCACATGTCTTCTTCAGTGTGTCTGATATCAATATTTCAGCAAGACTGATGACAAGCACACACATATGAAGCTTAGGTTAATACAGGAAATCCACTAAAATAATGGACAATTCTGCTCGAACTGTTGCGTTTGTGCTTTGATTGCATTTCCAGCTGCATCCTGCACTTTCTTTGTATTTTCTGACTTTGTTGCACTTTAATATCATGCAGTAACACAATAACATCGTTATTGATGTATGTGGTCATGAAATCAGAAACCTTTCCCTTCAAATCCAAACACAAGTGGTCACGAGACCCATTTAGTGACCAGGTGTAAAAATCTATGTGTCTTGCCTGACCAAATGTGATCAGATCACCTGAAGCCAAGGGTACACATCAAGACTTGCAGTCGGCACCCTGCGACTCAATCTTGTTTTTCATCATGCTGGTCCAAACACTACAGGACTGTAGTGTATCATCTACATGACTATTCGTCCCCAACGGTGACCATGTGTTCACTTGGTATTAAGATGCATTTTGGATGATCCGATCAGAAATGTACAAGGGAGACAATGCCGTTACACCTGGTCGTCTCTTTTGACCACTTGTGTTCAGATTTCGAGGAGAGAGTTTCTGATTTCATGAGGAAATACATCAATCATTACGTCTTTGTTTTACTAAATGATGATAATAAAGCGCAAAAAAAGTCAAAGACGAAAAAGCGCCAAAAACTGACGCACCGTTTCCTTTAATTATTCGCAAACATGCCGATTATGGGGCTTTTACACTGCATGGTACAGCTCGACTCTGCTTGCGTTTTGGGGGTTTTCCCACTGTGAAAAAGCAGCTGGTACCGATACTTTTTTCGTACCACCTCAGTCGAGGTTGCAAGCGAGCCAAACCAATACTCAATGTGACGTCAAATCCCTGCAGATCACTGATTTGGCCAGAGAGAATCGTCACTACCAGCATCATTGCTATAAGCTAGATGGCAGGTTAGCTTCCCTTGTCCTTCTCTTGCACACTCTCTATATTTCTTTGGTTGTGGCTCTTTGTCACCTCTCGCTCCTTCGGATGGAGCGCACACCTGTCGACGAGATGTCTAGATATCAAACTGCTTTGAAAACGGTCTTAGCTCCTGGGGCTAGTCTCTGCCTGTCTCTGGAGTGCACACACAACAAAGACAGTTCATCGTGAGATCTGAGACTTATCATCGCAGGCCAGTTGCTGACTTAAAACAGGAGATGAGATTGAGTCATGTAGTGTCCACTAGGCTTGAGACGCATCTTAATACCAGGTGTAAATGGAGTCAATAAGTACTTTACGCTTTATGAAGTATGCAAATTGGTATTCAGCCCCAATCCCAACCTAATCTTCAGCCATAAACCTTAGCATTTGTGCAAAAGAACAGACCCATGTAGAGCTCTAGATGTCCACTAAACTGTATTAGCATTCCTGTCAGTTCTGATACAAACACAGAGTGGGAGAGAAACATATGACACACTGTTTTACTATTTGCAGGCAGATTGTAACTGTCTAGTCTATTTTTATTCACTGTTCTGCATAAATTAGCTCCATTTGATTTCCCAGCCGGCACCAAGTCACCTTTAATTGATCTTGAATGCTGCAGATTGCCCCATATTAAAGAAATTGTTCAGTCTTTAGATCTTGTGTATACTGTATATAGAGCTGCCTGACCGCCAGAACTGTTCCAAAATGCACACAATCCCTGGTATCAGGATACTCCACTATCCCACCTCTCAATCCCTCTGTCTATTCTCAGCCTATAGGCAGCCCCTTGTCTGAGGTGGCCCATGTCAAACGTGACACTTTAAAATGGTCCACAGGAAAAGCTATAATCTCTCTCTCTGTGTCTCTTTCTCTCTGTCTGTCTCAGAGCGAGAGAAACCACAGTGCTCAGCTTTCATTAGCTGAACCTCGGTAACCCAGAGGCGTGTTTAGATTTCTAAATTAAACACCTTTTATTGAGTTCAGCTGTCGGTAGCAGTTCCAAGTGCGCGTCTTACGGCGCAAAAGCCTGTCTGTTTCTCCCCTCACTCACACGCTGGTGCATGTTGATATTCAAGCGCAGTAAAAATAAAGTGCACAGTCGTAAATAATGAGATCACTCTGAATACGTGTTAATTCGAGCCATCCGGAGGGCTTGATAACAGATCGACTCTCAATTCGAAGACGCTGCTTTACAAGATTGTTACATTTTACAACAGTATCTGAAATGATTAAATGAGGTAAATGAGTAAATGCAAAGATAAATTACATTCCATGCTTTTATAGTTTAGACCACCAATAAAAAAAAATCAAAGATGTAACTCATTTTAAAAGAAAACCCATTTTGGCAAGTTTAACTAATGTTTCATTCCAATTTTGATTGATTTGAAATTCATGTCTTCAGGTTTCTGCATGCAACATTACTCTTAATAGATCCATTGTCAACTTAATATAAAGTAAATATATTTCCATAACATGTAGTTACACAATAAATACATTGGAAGTATTTTAATGTTAGTACATTGTAGTTAAAGACACCTAATATAAAGTGTCCATTCAATTATGCACACTTTATAGTAGGTGTCTTTAACTATTCTATCCATACATTCTATTTTCAATAGTGGTTTGGAACTCACTGATCCTGGTATTGCATGCTATATAGGACCCACGGATAGTGTGCAAATTGGGAACACAATGCAGTATTCAGAATTTGAATAATGGCCAAGCCATGTTCCCTTTAATTCATTGTTTTTAACTAATTAATACAATTTAATAACCCTGCATTGTATTTTCCCCCCAGTTTTGAATGGCCTTAAGGTACACAAGGAAAAAGAGCTTGCAACCAGATCCAGAGGCAGAGAGTCGTCTGTGGGCAGAGATCGTAGAGAGAAGTGTGACGTGTCGGGTGAAATCTCCCATAAGCACACTGCGGCCACGGCCAAGAGCCACAACACCAATGGCCACAACTACAGAAGGGCCGCACTGGAACTCCGCAAGCAGGTACGATCCTCATCCTTCTTTCCATCCTCTCGTTATAGGCACAATCCAGTGTATACTATGCAGTAAGCAGAATGCTAGTATTCAATTCCAAACACAGCCCATAACCACCCCCTAGAGGAAGGGTTCATGGGACTGCAGGTCTGTTTAGGCACTTTGCTCACTGGCAAGTCAACAGTGATTGAACATCAAACTCTGCAGTGGCTCATGTGCCTCTAAACTGATTAAGTGAACAATGAACCTCATAGAGTGGGTAAAAAAGACTAGACAAATTACTTCAACACATCAGCCCCTGTTGTTTCTCTTTCTCTCCATCTTTCGCATTGACAAATCAGCATTAAGCTGTGGTTGCCGTGGGTTTTAAAGGGATAGTTCACCCAAAATACAAATTCTGTCATTATTTATTTACCTTAATGTCATTCCAAACCCAAAAGGCTTGCTTGTTTCTGTGGAAAACAAGAGGAGATTTTTAACAGAATATCAGAGCTTTTCTTTTCCATATATTTTAATTGACCCAATTCAGTGGGATACAAGCCTGTTATCATACTGACTCATCTGCTATAGTTAAAACAATAAACAGCATTGAGAGATGTTGTCATCCAGTATACTTTAAGAATCTGTCAAACAGCTTTTGACCTTTCTATCTCTTTAAAAGCCAATTTGCTGAAGGGTATTCGTGTTCTGAAGAGCTATGATGTGAGCATGACCCGATGCACATGACCTGAATGTTCATCACACTGCTTTCTGCTGTTTCAGGGTAGAGAGAGAGAGAGAGAGAGAGAGAGAGAGAGAGAGAGAGAGAGAGAGAGAGAGAGAGAGAGAGAGAGAGAGAGAGAGAGAGAGAGAGAGAGAGAGAGAGAGAGAGAGAGAGAGAGAGAGAGAGCGCTATAGAGCGTGTTTCACAATAGATTACTGTTTGTGCAGGGACAAACATTTAGTTTTTATGTGTGGGCCATTTTAACAAATACAAGCCATGTGTTTGACTGCAAAGATACAGACATGATTCTCGAAACATAAAAAAAAATTATATTAATATTTGTATATAGACTGATCAGCCACAACATTAAAACCACCTGCCTAATATTGTGTAGGTTCCCCTCATGCTGCCAAAATAGCACCAGCCCGCATCGAAGAATAGCATTCATTGAGTTTATATTCTTCTCAGCACAATTGTACAGAGCAGTTATCTGAGTTACTGTAGACTTTGTCAGTATGAACCAGTCTGGCCATTCTCTGTTGACCTCTCTCATCAACAAGGCATTTCTGTCAACAGAACTGCCGCTCACTGGATGTTTTTAGGTTTTAGCACCATTCTGAGTAAACTCTAGAGACTGTTATGTGTGAAAATCCCAGGAGATCAGCAGTTACAGAAATACTCAAACCAGCCCATCTGGCACCAACAATCATAAAAGTCTGATGAATCTGAAAGTTCTGGCAGTGTTAGAAATTGTGCATCGCAGTCGTGCAGTGTGACTGCTCCTATAGCACCCAGATGAGATAAAACACACAGTCACGCTGACAATTGGATCCAGAGTCTTAGCTACAATGTGCATTGTACAGTCTATCATACACATACACTATTAAAAAAATAAATAATTACCCTTAATTGAATTGCAGAAAGTTTTTGCAAGACATTTGATATCTTTCAGATTAAGTCAGTTTCATTGAGCCAAAATAATTTAGTTGGATTAGGTCAAATGAATGTACTATAGCAGTTTTAACTCAATTTAATTAGGTTCGTCAAACTCAATTTCCCAAGGTTTATTTTGTACATTTGCTTATGTTAGTCCAACTTATTTGATTTTATTAATCTTTAGGAAATGCCAGGTGAACAATGGAAGGACAGTGAAACTGTTGCACTGTCCATTTATTAGCAACTATTAAATTAGAGCTAAGCAGCACTCGAATCAAGTATCACTTGAAAGTGAACGTCCATCCTCAACCTATGCATAATCACCAATCTTCATTACAATGGTAACCCCAAAAACTCCAGCATAGCAGACACTCTTTTTCAATACCAATATAACAGAATTTTAAACATTAACAAACCTCCTCCCTCCGTTTCTCATCTTGCTAAAAAATGCATCAAATAACACTTTCAACATTTGTCCTCTCCATCCAGTCCTAAGCAAAGCATGCTGTGAAATTGAAATCCCCTGTCCAGTTTCTTAAATGCTACATTAACCCTACAAAAAGTAGTCATGTTGTCCCAACTGAAATGTATTAAGTAAACTTCCATTTTACCTGCAGTGCGGCAGGTGTTCTAATTTAAATTGTCCTGCCATGCTGCAGCTGGCTTATAGCAATACATGATGCCATCTCTACTCCACTTTAGAGAGCTGGCAATGGCTTCTGTATGTCTGTGTGTGTTGTCTTGTTTTATTTCCTGCCTCAAGAGCCAGTGTGATAATTTTGTCGGATGTACATGGCCAGCCGGCCTTTAACTATTCCATATTTCCATCCTCTTTCTCCATTTCCTCCCTTCTTTCCTCAGGTCTGCTCTGTATTTCCTCTGGGGTTGCCTGCTGGGCACAGGCCAGTGACCTGCATTCTCTCTCTGCCTACTCAACCTCTCTCTCTGTGTCCGTTTCTCTCTCACGCCTTTTCAGGCAGTCTAAATAATAGCTAGCAGCGTGCGGCAGGGCTCACGTGCACCCTCAGGCAGTGTTATGAAATCATGGAGCCCTCTAGTGGCTCTCATTATAAGCAGATCCGGATGCATGATTTCTGCTGCGCAGTCGGCAAACAACCTCTACTCAGCACCCTGCATGCTCATTATCATTTCAATCACATTCTGCAATCTCAGAGCTGTGAAAAATGGGGCGGGGCATGCCGTACACCACTGACGTTGTGTTTCAAAAGAGAGCGGGGGGCTGCAAAGACACGGCCGCAGCTGACATCATGCTACATTTGCTTACTCTACCTGCAGAGCACATCCATCATGTCTGCCTCTGGGGCTGGAGTCTGTCTCTTTCTTTTAAAGTCTCCTCCTCTCTCCCCTGCTGTTTTTCCACTGCGGACAAGGGGAAACAATTGATGGAGGTCACATTTCACTCCCCCTTATCTTTTAATAACCTCTCTTTGTTGTTTGGCTGCACCTGATTAGAATACAATACAGCCAACATCTCACTTCAAAGACTCTCAGCAGTCTCCTCGTCTGTCCGATAGCAGACCTCTGGCCCAAAGTTCACCGCATTCTGGACGCAGTTCTCTTAAAGTTTCAGATTGAGAGCCATCCGCAGACTTTCAAAGAAAGGGAGGGAAAAAGAAGGATGGGGAGGGGTTATGTAAGATTGTGTAACACAACATCTGAAGGTCTATTCACATAGAGCATGAATTTTAGACAAATATTAGACAAAAATTTAAACAATGCATTCAAATGGACCCCTTTATACAAGGTGTGAAATTTGTTGTTTCTCTTGAAGGTCTGTGGTTTTTCCTTTGTTTGTGAAGAAGCCACTTAACATAAGTTTACATAACCTTTGCAGAATCTGTTTATCAGAATCAGAATCTGTATATTATTTATTTATTTATTTATTTATGTATTTATTTATATACATGCATACATACATGCATACAGTGGATATAAAAATGCCAGGTTTTTTTGACGTAAATGAAAGAGACATAGATATATCATGTCAGAACTTTTTCCACTTTTAATGTGACATATAATGTGATCAAATCAATTGAAAAAAAAAACTAAAACTGGGGGAAAAATTAAAATTAACCTTACAATAACCTGGTTGCATAAGTGTGCACATCCTCTTATCACATTCAAACTCATGTTAAATAGATGTCATTACACACCTGCCATCATATAAAGTGACACTGATTAATCAAAAATAAAGTTCAGCTGTTCTAGTAGGAATTTCCTGACATTTTCGTAGTTGCATCTCAGAGCAAATGCCATGGTCCGCAGAGAGCTTCCAAAGCATCAGAGGGATCTCATTGTTGAAAGATATCTGTCAGGAGAAGGGTACAAAAGAATTTCCAAAGCATTAGATATACTATGGAACACAGTGAAGACAGTCATCATCAAGTGGAGAAAATATGGTAGAACAGAGACATTACCAAGAACTGGACGTCCCTCCAAAATTGATGAAAAGACAAGAAGAAAACTGGTCAGGGAGGCTTCCAAGAGGCCTACAGCAACATTAAAGGAACTGCAGGAATTTCTGGCAAGTACTGGCTGTGTGCTACATGTGCAACAATCTCCCGTATTCTTCATATGAATGGGCTATGGGGTAGGGTGGCAAGCCTTTTCTTACAAAGAAAGACATCCAGGCCTGACTGAAGTTCGCAAAAACAAACATCAAGTCTCAAAAGCATGTGGGGAAAATGTGTTATGGTCTGATGAAACCAAGGTTGAACTTTTTGGCCATAATTCCAAAAGGTATGTTTGGTGCAAAAACAACACTGCACATCACCCAAAGAACACCATACCCACAGTGAAGCATGGTGGTGGCAGCATCATGCTTTGGGGCTAGTTTTCTTCAGCTGGAACCGGGGCCTTTGTCAGGGTGGAGGGAATTATGAACAGTTTCAAATACCAGGCAATTTTGGCACAAAACTTTCAGGCGTCCTTTAGAAAGCTGAAGATGAAGAGGAAGTTCACCTTTCAGCACGACAACGACCCAAAGCACACATCCAAATCCACAAAAGCATGGCTTCACCAGAAGAAGATTAACGTTTTGGAATGGCCCTGCCAGAGCCCAGACCTGAATCCAATTGAACATCTGTGGGGTGATCTGAAGAGGGCTGTGCACAGAAGATGTCCTCGCAATCTGACAGATTTGGAGCGCTTTTGCAAAGAAGAGTGGGCAAATATTGCCATGTCAGAAATGTACATACACTTAGATTGAAGCCATTAAAACACATTTTTTAACCACTCTGCAGATTTAATATTAGCAAACTATAGTTTGGCAAGTCATTTAGGATATCTACTTTGTGCATGACAACAGTTTTTTTTTTTTTTTTTTTTTTTTTTTTTTTTTCTCCCCTCAACAATTACTTACAGACAGATCGTTTCACTTTTAATTGACTATCATAATTCCAGTGGGTCAGTAGTTTATATATACTTAGTTAACTGTGCCTTTAAGCAGCTTGGAAAATTCCAGAAAATTATGTCAAAACTTTAGACAATTAGCTTCTGATAGGAGATGTACTGAATTGGATGTGTACCTGTGGATGTATTTTAAGTCCTACCTTCAAACTCAGTGCCTCTTTGCTTGACATCATGGGACAATATATATCAGCCAAGGGGAAAAAAAAAAAATATGTATGTATGTATGTATGTATGTATGTATGTATAATATATATATATATATATATATATATATGACAACAAAGTCAAGGTATTGGAGTGGCCATCACAAACCCCTGACCTCAATCTGGCAATGTTTTCTTTAAATAAAAGTGAAGACTTGTGGAAAAACAATGTTTTAATGTATTTGGCTAAAGTGTATATAAACTTCTGACTTGAACTATGTGTATGTGTATATGTATGTGTGTGTGTATATGTGTGTGTGTGTATATATATATATATATATATATATATATATATATATATATATATATATATGTGTATGTATATATATATATATATATATATATATATATATATATATATATATATATATATATATATATATATATATATATATATATATAAACAGCAAAATCTGTACATTATTCCAAACTTTTGGGTGTCAGTCTGACTATATATGATTTTGCTATTTCGGAAGGAAATTGATACTTCACCAAAGTGGCATTCAACTGATCACAAAGTATAGTGAGGATATTACATATGGAATAAACAGCACCATCATTATTTGAAATAAGTAATTTTGAATCAAATCTTGACAGGCCCCATTTCCAGCAGCCATGCAAAATATCAGGAATCATCCTTATCGTCCAGTGAGGTTTCTCAGATGTCAGGAAGTATGTTGTGTTTATTTAAACTAGAGTTGTAGTCTTCACCCATTAAACCCCCCTTCCGGCTGCGTCGTCTTTTCTTGGCTCTGTGAGAACACACAAATAGGAAATCAAATCCTCTCAGCTGCGCCAAAAAACTGAGCCAAAGAAAACAATGTGAGGAGAGAAGTCGAGGCTGACTATGTTTTTAGCCTGGCATAATCTAATTCCCATGGCGGCTGTTAAACAATGAGAGGACAGGCGTTACCCAAGCTGCATCTGCTTGGCTGTGAAGTATATCAGGGGCCTCTGATCAGCTGAAAGCACAATGTCTTTTATTTAGGGCATTAAAGGCACATTTGAAGAACTTCAGTGTATTGTGCTGTATAAAACCAACTATGACTTGGTGCTTGAATAGGATTTTATGATTAAACTATACTTCTAAGGATTTCTTTGCAGCTGTTGGTACTTGAATAATTTTTTCTCCTTCTCCCTCTCTCTAGTATACTCTCCATTTTCCTCTGCTGTTTTCTCTGGTTTTGGGAGCTCTGTTGTGGTCTCTATTATTGTGTGAGCCGAGACATGCAGTGACTATCTAAGGATGCAAATAGATTTTAGAAGCGTATTGAAACTCTGTTGACATTCTTTGCTGTAAGGATTTCTCATCCTGTAGATGAGAGGTTTTTAGAGGTCTTGGGTCAGTTTCAAACATTCTGTCTGCAGCATGTGAGCATTGCATATTTATTAAAGCGTTTATGTTGACGGGTTACAGCATTGACACTGCCTTCTAGAGCAGCATGGTACTGCATCCCAGAAGCATTGCTGAAAGTAGAGTTTTGCCGCTGAGCCAATTTTTGCCACATGGCACAAAATGCATTGAAAATGCACTATAAACCTATTTATCAACATGATGTTTTGCAATATAGGTTTTTATTATAAAGTAATGGAGCAAAGCATCCACCCATTGTATGAAAAAAGATGCCTGTTCAGCTTGATGCAAGTTCGATACGCAGTAACATACATAAGCTCTTTCTATTGACTTATCCTCTTACTTATGTAAATTACATTTCATGATGCTAAAATTTTTAATAAATCTCAATGGCCCACTCCTGATAACCATTTCATAATTTATGGCCACAATTAAAAGATATGGCTCATGTAGTAACCCAGCAATCACTTTAATTCCTGTATAGAGATGAAGCTCAGTTAATCTGAAAGATAACCATCTTCCTTTGTACTTCTTTAGGTCTCAAAAGTAAATGGACTCACTCGGGCATCATCAGTTGGCACAAACGTTGCCAAAAAGTCAAAAGACTTCCGTCTACCATCCAAAACTGTGAAGTACACTGCTACCTTGACCAAGGGCAACATCAACTACACCAAAGCAAAACGAGAACTGGTGAAGAAAGCCAAACTCAACCACAACAAGCACACTGCCTTACCTGGCCTGCGTGCTAACACCAACAATTTAAATAACCATCATCACTCTCATCATCCAACCAGCAATGGCCACGGCCGGCCCCAGCTCTCTCACTCAGGAAAAGCCCAAAGTATCAATGCAAAAACCCGCAAACAGGTGCTATTATCCAACGGGGTGCATAATATGACCAACAGGAGTGCCACTACCAGGCTTAATGGCAGACTCAATGGACGCAACAGCACCTGGGAAGAGGAGGATGTTGGCCGACAGGTGCGGCAAGGATTACGGAACTCCAAACGCAGAAGCGATGCGGCTCTTATGGTCCTGGGAGCTAGAACTGAAAGTGACGAGGTTAAAATCAAGCCGGCTCTTACCGATAAGAAAGCAAAATTACAGACTAGCCCTCTTGAAACCCGAAGCAAGAAGGCGCTGGGTCAGTTCAAGGCCCCCAATAGTGTCACAATTGCACACAGTATCACTGAAACAGCCGCCTCCCCCATGCAGAAAATGGTTCCTGCCCCTCCTCCTTCTCCCCCTGCTGCTCCAGGATCCCCAGCCATGCCCCAAAACCCTGCAACCCCCGAGCCGGCACGACAGCGACCCAAACGTGCCTCTGCTGGCAAACTGATGTTCAACAGGCATGCACAGCAGAGAGTACAATCTAACTCCATCCTCAACCAGACAACATCCACTACCTCAGCCAGCAAGTCCTTCAAACCAGCAGAGCCCATGCCACCCCAACCACGGCTGGACAGAGAGAGGGAGCGAGAACGGGAGAGGAGCAGAGCAGGGTGGGCAGCCCTGGGGGAGGTGCCTGTTTTCAAGCCCAGCTCCAGGGAGTTCCAGGACCCTTTGGTGTACCTTGACTCTGTACGGGAACGGGCTGAGGCGTGTGGACTGTGCAGAGTTCTGCCACCTCCTGACTGGAGGCCAGAGTGCAAATTGAATGACGAAATGCGCTTTGTGACGCAGGTTCAGCGCATTCACAAACTGGGCCGGCGCTGGGGCCCCAATGTTCAGAAACTGGCCTGTATCAAGAAGCACCTCAAATCTCAGGGCATCTCAATGGATGAGCCTCCTCTAATAGGTGAGTCCTCTTAAAACCCAACATAACAGCTGTTTTTATTCGCAAACGAGCCTGGGTGTAACTCACATAACATGTAGTACAACAATTACAACAGTTAAATATGTATTTTAAGTCTCAAATGCTTTTTGCCTCAACAAATTTGTGTAGTGCATGTGAAAGGCCAGAGGCTAATGCAAGTCTGCAAAAAGACGCGAATGCTGGCATATACATTGCAAGCTTTTGATCCTGTTGAACATGCTTAATGTGAACTCTTGCATTGCTCTGTCAGTAACAAGTCTCAGAACTCAAGAGGTCGATAGTTACCTTCAAATGTCTGCACCATTAAACTAGATGTTATCATCCTAGTAGCTAGCTATAAATTTATAAACTTTGACTTGCTCAGCACGATTTTCATCAAACTGTTGCTCCACAATGACAGTGAAAGAGAAAACAGGCAGTTTATGCTAATGTCCATAGTGCCCCGTGTGGCAATGCTGAGAATGCAGCATGTGCTTGTGTTGCATTATTAATTGCGGTTTGACACATTTACAATGCAATGACTTATAATTGAGCTTGCATAGCTAGAAGCATCTACGTTCATGTTCTTACATAGAGTAATTTTGCTCTTAATATAACTGAATTTCATTAATCCAATTGTAAAGGGAAAATTCATGCAAAAACCAACTCGTGAACAGCCTCATAATCCAATCAGGGCAGTTCACAAATGCCAAGTAGCACACATTAAGATACAAGTTGATTGTCTACAGAAGTTGGGAAACTGTCTTGTACCAATTGTCCATCTCTACAGATTTTCCCCAACACTGTAACAGGTTTATGATCTTCTAAAGCAGCCCCAAGCTAGAATTCTGTGTGTAGTTTGAGAATGTTTATTGAGCCTGTTAGAATACCACTGGTATGCTGCAATAATTCCTACGAGAGTTTTAAACTCCTGGTCATTGATCTTTGTTTGTGCTCACTTTCACTCAGTTCCACTACTCAGATTCTCCAGCCATACATCTGCTGCTATGTTTCAATAGACAAATAAAAATGCCACACCATTTTCTTCTCCCATGTTTAGAGAATTAATGAGCTGTGAAATGTAATGAATTTAAATTCTGGAGCTGTCAATACTTGTTCGGCGGCAGATGGTGCAGCTCTTCGCTATTACTGTGGTTTCTTTGCAACCGACAAATAACGATACATTTACCAATAAAGCTAATGTGTGTAATTTCTTTGTTTGTACAATAGTTTCTGCTATCAAAGCTTAATATGTAGAGACATCTATAAGTAAGCCATTCCTAGATTCGTTCCCTCCAAAAATGTAAACACTGAGCGCTGTTTGTTTGAGCATCCCGACCTACATAGCAACATTGCCGTACTCAGTGAAGTGAGTTTTTGGTGGGACGGTTGTTTTTTCAACTGGTAGCAGGTGGGGTAGTGTTTGAGATATCTGTTTGGTGACAGAAATTACTCACTTAACATTTAACTTAAGTCAATACACATTTGTAACATTTCCACTTTTTCACTTTTGCCCTTCCAGGTGGCTGTGAAGTAGACCTGGCTCGTTTTTCTGAGCTGGTCTGCGACATGGGTGGAATGCAGCAGGTGATGGACCTGAAAAAATGGAGCCGTCTGGCCGATCTGCTACGCATTCCTAAATCAGCACAGGACCGTCTGGCCAAGCTCCAGGAGGCTTACCTGCAGTACCTGCTCTCATATGACCTACTCTCTCCTGAGGAGCACCGGCTACTGGAGCAGGAGGTGATGGCAGAAAAGGAGGCTCTGGAACGCAAGCGAGGACCCATGGAGGGCCACTCGGATAACGGCCAGCGGGCCCTGGCTCTGCCCCGCTTCGAGCCCAAGAACGGGTTCACCAGCCTCAACCACCGCAACGGCTTCTGTAACCACGGCAAAGAGCCAGAGACCCAGTGGCAGACCGGTCGCCGCAGACTGTTTGCTCAGGAAGAAAAAGGTGGAAATGCGGATGTTGAAAAGGCAGAAGAGGTGGCGGAAGATGGTGTTATCAGTGACCAGCACAAATGTATATACAAGGTGAGGGACATGGATGATTGATGCACCTACTGCTTTGGTAACTGCAGTTAAGCAATTTTACATAAGGAGGTATTAATGTGGCCCTTAATAGTTGTGACTAATGTCATGCAACATGTGACAGGACATTTTGTCCATCGCTTGTTTTCTATTTCTATTGTGTTGTGCTTAGTAGCCCCCGTCTATTGTGAAATCTCTTTGGGTGCAAAGTCCCACATTACATAACTTAAATAACATAAAACCTTAAATATATTGCAATTAGATAAGATGGTGCCATTGTGCAGTAGTTTCATGTTCAGTGTGAACAGGCAAATTGCTTATTGCTGGAAAGCTGTCACATCGCATCCTGTAACCTACATTTCAGACAAAATTTGGCCAGTTAGTGTGTATACTTTTTCCACAAGTGAAAATAGTTCCAAATAAAACAGAGCATCAAGCTTTGCATATCACACTTTCAAAATGAGTAATCTAGTGGTTATTTTAAATTATAACTGCTCATAATAAACATCAAAACTCTAGGAACGCTGCTTGGCCAGTCAGATTAGAACTAACTGTTGAATAAAGAGCTTATAATCAAGCATACTTCATTGTGTTCTCTTTCTGAGCAGCAGTATTGCGTGTCAAACTTGTTTCATTGACTTTATTCACTCAGTCAGGCTAGCAGATGTGCCATTTCCTCAGGTAATGAAGTGTTTACAGAGAGCAGAGAGGGCTTAACACAGCTGCCAAAGAACGTGCCAGCGTGTTGACTGTGTTCTGCTTTACACTGAGCATAGAGCCACACAGCTAGGCAAGGAAGAAGGAACGATTCATCGTAATGTGTTTTGGCTTTAATATTGGCCGTACAGTAGCTAATGGATGTTTCTTTATGCTGTGTTCAGCATCACAGAGCTCTGTATTTTCTTTTGACATGCAAAGCTGCCAGTATGAGCATCTGTTTTGTTCCTGAGGTGCAAAACACTGTATTTCTGTTCCAAATCCTAGTGAGCAGCCAACTTAAGGAATATTTTTAGGTGTTCCCCAACTGCGAATAATGTTCCAGACAGTAGACTTCAAAATGTGGCAGTATAATACACCTCATTTTGCCCAAAATCTCGGTCAGCATTGCATGTATCCTTTATTGATAAAGCAATCCCATTGTGAATTTATTGAAAATTCAACAGTTTGAATTTAAAAAAATATATAATATAGCCAAGCCATATTTAAACGTTACTGTTAGAAAGCGTTAGAAAAGTTACTGATAGAAAGCGCTCCATTTCACCCCGAGTACTGAGTGTGTGTTATCTATTTATTATGCTTACTAGAGTATCAAGTTGTTAGCTTAGCAACATGCTAACATCAGAGACCATTGGAATCAACTGTGAACATTAGTCGAGGCACCACTTTGGTTAGGATATGCTGCCTGTGTAGCCTGTGAGGCAGCTCATTCAAATTCGGTGCTGAACATTTGTGGCTCTTGTCTTTAAGAGAAGGAAGACGGTAAAGAGTGAGCTGTGAATGTGGGTGGTCATGTATACTGTAGGTAAGAGAGGGTGTTGTGTGAAAGGTCTCTTTCCCAGGCCCTGGACTCCTAGTGTATGTGAGGCTGAGCTCTTAGCTATAGTCTATGTAAGGTGACACTGTCTACCTCAGCAGCCCTATAAAAATACCCTACTGCCTCTTATAGAGCCCTCTGTCTATGTGCGTCTTAGTCTGAGGTAACACACTGCAGAGTTGTATGGGGAAAGTAGGCCTCTTCACAGAGTGGTTCACTCTTGACAGAGTGGTCACGTCTCACCACCACAGTACTCTTGGCTCTTGTCTTCAACTCTATAGTAATCTGTGCTGCCATATGGAGTTATATATGTGCCAAACATCTGAGTGTGCAAAATATTTTGACCACACAAAAATGGTCCGTGCATGCAAGATGATATTTTGAGCGTATACGATTATAATTTGAGCGCACAAAAATGTTTTTTGCATACAATTATATTTTCAGTGCACAAAAATGTTTTGCGAGCCCAAGATGATAATTTGAGTGCACAAAAAGTTATTTTGTATGCGGTTGTAAAGTAATGTATCTTGCAAAGTGTAATACATTTTTAGCATGTGCAAGATCTCACTCTCTCTCCTCACACGCGTGCACTTGGAACTTTAGACTGCTCGATTGCTTTTCCAACTGTATTCCAAAAATTCCCACCTCCTACGTCAGGATTGGCTATTAGAATCTGCTTACAAGCACTCTGTGATTGGACAGTTGAGGTAGCTACAGCAACCATGACCATCTCCGTGTAAATGTAGCAGAATAGCCAGCAGGCACAATGCTCTAAGTTCAGTACACACTATACTGTTTGCAGTTATCATTACAAAAGATATTTCCCCCATGGATTATAGACAAACCAGGAATACTGTAAGACTTCGCTTACTGTAGTGAACATTTTTCCAAATATAGGATTTCTTTCTATTTTTAAAAACTTTTTGCAGTCTCAAACAATTGAGGTTCAATATACTGAACATTTAATTTACCCCAAACTATGACAGGAGACATAATTTGCCTCTTTTCCTTTTCTTCCATTTTCTTCTAATATATCAATTTTGCCAGAAGGATTGTGGTAGAATACATAAATGTCATAAAAACAGCATTTGAAGATACCCCACAGCTTTGAATTGCAAACATAAACAGCTTTTCTTATTTATTATCAAGAATAGAATGTTAATTTAGACAATATTTATAATATTCATGTTTATTAAAGAAATAATATTTCATTTAATATGTCCAAATCCATTTTAGACTCCATTCCATCCATCCCTCTCTCTAACTACTATCCATCCATCCATCCATCCATCCATCCCTCTCTCTAACTTCCATCCTTCATCCATCCATACATTTCGCTAACTACCAACCATCCATCCATCCCTTTCTCTAACTATTACCATCCATCCATCCCCCTTTTAACTACTATACATCCATCCATCCATCCATCCATCCAACCCTTTTCAATCCTTGCTTCAATTTGTCCTTGGATATGACCTGACACTACTACAGTTAGTGTTCCTCAAATGTCACCTGTATAAAGACCTGTTCACCCAAAGATTTGAGCATACTAAATTATTTCAGACATGGCAACAGACCAGGATATTGTCACACGAGAGGGCTCTTGGTTTTAAGGTAAAAAAAAAAAAAAAAGTCACATTTTATATTCAAAATGTTACTGTCTATTCACTTTTAAGGAACATTAAAAACACAGTTTTGAAATGTGTATTCTTTCAGTTGAGCCAAGAGGTTAGTGTGTGACATTTCAATCTTTAATTGGTCACATCTTCTCGTCATCCAGATTCACAACACTGTGTGCACTTAAACTTTCCTCAGCAGTGTAGTGTGAAATGTCTTTGCATGAGTTGTGTTTCCGGTCTTCAGCGTTCACGTGTTTGAATGGGAGTGAATGGAGCACGAAGTGTAGTGTGACCGGCACATAAGGCTTGTTGTTATTGGGTCAGATGACGTGTCTTAGTTATTCAATTTTTTTTCAATATCTATTGTGTTGTTTTTTCTGTTTTTTTCAGGGAAGATCAGTATCTTTGACCACCTTTTACAGAGTAGCAAGAAATACAATGATGATGTGCTTTAACAAGGAGCCTGGGGCTGCTGAAGTTGAGGTACACACACACACACACACACACACACACACCTTCCTGTATTTTTTACGATGCACAGATGTTTTATTGTGTTATATTAAATAGCATGTACTTTCTATGTTGCATATTTTATGAGTGTATCCTATGCATATTTCTCTCCATCTCCACCTGTCCTGCTTCTCTTTTATAGCAAGATTACTGGCGGATAGTAGAGCAGAGGGACTGCCATGTAGCAGTGCATTATGGGAAAGTGGACACAAACACACATGGAAGTGGCTTCCCTGTGGGGAAGTCCGAACCCTTCTCAAAGTAAGAGCTCTTCTCATTTGAGCCGAAATAAAGGCATGATGTTAATACTTATTACTGCTTATGGAAATATGAATGATTCTGAATCTGTCTCACTCTAAACAGGCATGGATGGAACCTCAATGTCCTTGCCAATAACTCTGGATCCATTCTGCGCCATCTTGGTGCTGTCTCCGGTGAGCATAATATTGTCCTCTTTAGCAGGATGTACATTCCTCTCCATGCAAAGTCCTTTGTTGACTTAACCCCCCACCCCCATCTCTTGCTCTCTTTTATTGTCTCTCCACAGGTGTGACTATTCCCTGGCTGAACATTGGCATGGTCTTTTCTACCTCATGCTGGTCACAAGACCAAAACCGCCTTCCATACATTGATTACTTACACACTGGTGCTGATTGCATTTGGTGAGTGTTCTCAAATACTGTGACTACATTGACATTTTTAATAGGAAATGAGACTTAAGCCAGCATTAGGGTATTACACGATGTACCTAACAACAGCATAGTATTATTTTTCAACTTAATACATAGTATTAAGTTTCAAATGTTTCTTGTTTATAGTATTTTAATATAAATGTATATTATTGTATATATTGTTAAAATATTTTTTAAAACATTAATTATATAAAATCATAAATGTACATAATTATTTTAATGTACATTATATTTGTATTATAATAGTATTGTTATTTTAATAATAATAAAAACATTACATATTTGGTTTTACATTATACAGATTTTTAATAAAAAATTATCTGTAAAGTGTCCCGAATATCGAATATTAGTAAATCTTTGAATCTTCAGATTGTTCTGTATTAGACATTTAATGATTTAACATCAATTTATTTATTCATTCATTCATTTAGTTTGTGTTTCTGTCTCATTCTTTTAACACTTAGTTTTAAATATTTCAAATGTCATATTCACTCTCACGTTCCAAAGATTTATCCCAGTTGAGTGTTAATGAGGTTGTTTGCAGTCATATCTTTATAAAGCTGCATTTGTCAGGCATCAACCTTAGAGGGCGCAGTACTCTCTAACAACACAAGGTCAAGTAAAGTCTGCATTTTTCTCACGTGAGCATCAGCTGTTTGTGTGTGTGTGTGTGTGTGTGTGTGTGTGTGTGTGTGTGTGTGAGAGTGAGAGAGATCTGGAAAAAAAACAAGCATGTTGCCATGGCAACAGCTGATTTAGGAGCCAGCAGACAGCAATTTTGTCTTATGTCATCCAAACAATGGCACTGACAAAGTTCCACCCATCCCATTACAGGTATTCTGTTCCTGCTGAGGAAAAGACTAAGCTTGATAAAGTGGTGCACACACTGCTACAGGCCAACGGCACTCCTGGATTGGAAATGCTGGAGAAGAACATTATGGTAAGTATATCAAATACTGTCAATTATATAATTGAGGGTTACACATACTGTATATGCATACAACATTACCAGGCCCACACGACATGGGCAATTTTTTTTATATATATATATATATATATATAAGTGTGGGCTTTTTCTTTTTTTTTTGTGGAATAGTTTGATATATGGTGACATGTTTTAAATGATCTAAGAGTAATACAGTTATTGATAGCTAAAGGCATTATCAAATTAGTCAAAATATGTAATATGCAAAATACACAACGGGTTAGGTGATGTAGACTTTGTGAATGATGGGTGTTCTAATACTAATTTAAGGTAAGATGTTGAGCTTATGTAATTTACCCATACAGAGTGTTTGGAGACATATCTCTCTATTCCAGATTTCTCCAGAGGTGCTTTGCCGTGAGGGGATAAAGGTCCACCGTACAGTCCAGCAGAGCGGGCAGTTTGTGGTGGTCTTCCCCGGCGCGTTCGTGTCCAGGGTGTGCTGTGGCTACAGTGTGTCTGAGACTGTGCACTTTGCCACCCCACAGTGGATGAACCTGGGCTACGAGGCTGCTAAGGTGAGCCTGACCTGCCTGCAAGTTCATCTGTGCATTAATTCAGTTTAGACGTTTATGAAATGTTTAGAAGACACTACACCAACAAAAATAACCATTTCCACGTGACCGTTTAGATTGTTGAAATTAATGGTCACAATACCATAGTGTGTCTTGAAATAATACATTACTTTTATGTATACTTCAGTTTTGTGTTGCTTTGAGTATGCTCTACATGTTTACACCTCTTCTGCAGGACCTGAAATGCAGGCACATAGCCAAACCCTTCTCTATGGAGAAGCTTCTCTATCAGAGCGCCACAGCCGAGGCCAAACGAGAAAACAGACTTGTGCTCAGTTCAATCTCTTCTCTTCTCAAAGATCTCAGGTGAGCACTGCAAACCAACCTGCTGTTTAAAGAGGAAAGTCCTCTATTGAAGCAAGAAGTTAGTGCTTTTCTATTTTTGGTGTCGTGACTAATGCAATGATGATACACAGGAATGGAAAAGTTTTTCACTTGAGCATCAGTGGTAAAGAGATGTGCTTGTGTCCTGCAGGAACATAGAGATGAAGCAAAGGCAGGAGCTGTATGAAGCAGGGCTGCTCTCCTCTGCACGCTACGGCGTTCACGACAACAACCAATCACCCGCTGACACCAGAAAGAAACCACGCAAATGGCTGGCACTGGAGTCATCTGAGAGACGCTGCCAGACGTGCCAACACCTCTGCTACCTCTCTATGGTGAGAATCACAAACTACACTAAACTAGATCTCGCTATACTGCACTGCTCACTACATACTCTACTACTACTCAGCACAACCATTATCATACTATGTTAGATGTTACTATATATATTATACTTCTGTTCATTGCATACTATACTATGCTATAATGTCCTATAGTATACTATACTGCACTGCTCACTACATACAATACCAAACTACTAATCTGCACAACCTTTATCATGCTGTACTGGATCTTACTATAATTTATTATACTGCTGCTCAGTAAATACTGTACTGTACTATACTATACTGCACTGCTCACTGCATACTATCCTATTACTCAACACAATCTTTATCATTCTATACTAGATCTTATTATACCATATTATACTGCTGTTCAGTACATACCATACTACCGTAAGGTATAATATGCTATAAGTATACTAAATTATACTGCACTGCTCACTACATACTATACTACTACTTAGCACAACCTTTATTGTTCTAAACAAGATCTTACTATACTATACTATGCTACTACTCCTAAACCTTTATCATACTATAAAAGATCTCACTATACTATATTATATGGCTGCTCAGTAAATACTATATTATACTATCCTGCACTGCTCCCTAATAACTATACCATACTACTACTCGGCACAACCTTTATCATACTAGAATATATCTTACTATAATATTTAATACTGCTACTCAATACATACTATACTATTATATGCTATATTATAGTACACTGTACTGCACTGCTTACTATATACTAAACCATACTACTCCTCAGCACAATCTTCATACTATACTAGATATTGCTATACTATATAACACTGCTACTCAATACATACTACACTATGCTATATTATATTGTACACTGTACTGCACTGATAGCTGCATACTATACTATATTATATGAATGTTTAATAAATACTATACTGCACTGCTTTATACTGTACATACTGCACAACCTTTGTCATACTAAAGTAAATCTTACTATACTATTCTCTACAAACTGTGCTAAACTATAATATACTACACTAAACTGTACTGCACTGCTCACTACATACTATACCATACTACCTCTCAGTACAGTCTACACCATATTTCTACGATACTATACAAGATTTTACTATGGATAACATTCATGGTTTTCATTGTTTTCATGGTAGATTTGTCAGAGTTTTTACATTTACATCAGTCATGAGAATTCATTTGCTTCTGAATAGAATGGAGAAGTTCTATAAAGCAAAGCTCGTAATTTCATCCCAGAGCATCTAATTCAATTTCAGTTAAATGCCAAAGAATTACAAAGTGTCTGCTCTAATGTGGGTTATGATTTGAATTGATCTGAAAGTTGTTGTTTGTTTGGCAGGTGGTGCAGGAGAACGAAAATGTGGTTTTCTGTCTGGAGTGTGCGTTGAACTATGTGGAGAAACACAAAAGCTGTCGTGGACTCAAGATGATGTACCGCTATGATGAGGTAAAACACACCTGCAGGGGGAGCTGTTGAAATACATATACTGGAGAGTTCTCAAGGATTCTGAAACATCAACAATACAGTAACTGGGCTGTAGATATCCCTTACTAAAGTATGGTGCTCTGGTAAATAGCAGTGGCAAATATTTTGCTGCAAGCTCATTGGCAAACAATTTGATGTAAATTAACAGCATTTGCTGCAAATCTTTGGTAAACATGAGTGCATTCTAATTTATATTAAAGGTAATTTTTTTTCTCATGAAAAAGTTTTAGACAGAGAAATTAATTGTAATGTTATTGATCAGTTTTGCTCGTGGGATTAATGAATCATTTCCAACTGCAAATAGGATATTTTTAGAATGGCATTGGTAACAGAAAACTTGTGCATGATGCTGCACACACACCACTAGGTATCAGTTTAAGTCCAAGATGACTGCTATATAGGATGGCACATTATAAGCAAACAAATGCACCTTTAGTACTGTGTTAGTCTTCAAATGTAGAGTTAAAGCGCATGTTTTCTTTGAAATGAAGTGTATAAAACGGATATATTTACACTGTTTTGTCTCTCTCATTTAGGAGCAGATCAACAGTTTAGTGAATCAGGTGTGCGGTAAAATCCTTGTGAAAAATGTGACAGATGGTTGTAACGGCTCCAGCCCCACCAAACCACCTGCCAAGCGTGGCCCCCGCAAGAGAGCCACAGTAGAGGTGTCCCTGACCCACCTGCCCACCCACCTGTCTAAAAGTGCTGCCACTGCTGTCTCATGAGAAACGGGAGGGCAATTCATCACATATGTCAACCAATCGATTTCCTCTCCTTTTCTTCATATCATTTGTCTTTTACCAACCCCCCCACTCGCATAGCAGGGCAGAGTTTACCTGTGTTGAAAGCAGGCTGCCTTTTTTTTGCACTAGTGCACTAGTTTATGTCGTTTTATTCACCAGATGTTTAATAGCATTAAGAGACATGGTCCCAGGTGTGCTTTTCACTGACAGGTGTGAGTATGATGTCATCCTTTTTGCCTGGAACCCTCTTCCTCCTTGTTTTCGGCCCCTTTGACTGCACACACAACACACACACGCACACACATCCTGAACTGTGAACCTTGGGACAAATGGGTGCTTCTCTCCTCAATTTTTCCTTGCCTACTTTCCTTTGAATGTTGGTGCTCAACGGAGCTGCCGAGAACTTTTTCTGTGTGACATCACATTTGTTTCCTTTGACATCATATTTGTTTTTATTTGAATTAATTTAGTACCCATGCAGCTCCACTGCAGGAAACGCAGCTTTTTAAAGCAGGTAAACACTTGAAATTTAGCTTGTTTTATGGTTTTAATGGGATAGTTCACCCAAATATTAAAATTTACTCACCCCCATGTGGTTCGAAACCCAAATGTCTGTCTTTCTTCCATGCAAAATGCAAGATGTTAGGCAGAATAACAATTTTCCTAACATCAACTTTTGTGTTTCACAAAGGAAAGAAAGTCATTCAGGTTTGGAATGACATTAGGGTGAGTAATTGATGACCAGATTTTCATTTTTGGGTGATATTTCCCTTTAATATTTGTTTTTTAAAAAGAGGAAGTATTGTGTGTTTTTAAGTAGTTTGGTTTTCTTTTCACGCTTTCCTCTGTGGATTTTGGGGAATACTGGTTTCCATGGCAGCGGGGTAGGGCTGTTCTTGAGAAAGTGAGTGTTACCAAATGAATGAGTGGGTATCATCTCGCTAATGCGAGGGGACCTCACACCCTAACGCTTATAAGCGATAACTGTGCCTGATGTTTAGCGGGGAGTTCTTATTTTTTGGTGCTGTTTGTTTTTTACTGTATATCAATACAAAAGGTTCATAAAAAATGAGAGGTGCTATCCGCTAGCCTTCTTATCCAACAGGACGGAAACGCCCGGAGGCTTTCCGCTTCTAGATGTGCAATCGTGTCAACATTCCATTCTTCCAGACTATTTGATTCATCTGTACCAGTTAACATTAATTATTATATTATATTATTGTAATTATTATATTTTGCATTTTTGCTTTTTTTCTGTTTTGTTCTGATGTGCTTTCTCAAGTTAGAGCCACTATTCAGAGGGTGTAAAATGTGAAATGCAAGTCCAAGTTTTTGTTTTCATTTTTTCTCTCTCTCTTTTTCCCTTTTGCAGAAGTATCAGTTGATTTAAAGAACCTTAAGAAATCAATGTTTTTGTACATAATCCTGTAAATGACTTTAATACTTGAGCCTTTGTTGGAGTGACAGAAGGAACGGAGTGATAGATAGATGGATGGAGGGACAGCAGGTGAAGAAAAGCCTTACATTTCAGTTTCTTCATCTGCACACAGGGTTGCTCTGGTAATGTGTATAAATTTTAAGTGCTGCTTACATCACTGAGGACTAAGATACGGAGTTGCGATTCCCCCCTAGTTTTGTTTTTAGGTTTACTTTTTTAAAGAAAAAATAAAAAGGTTTTTACATTTTCATTACTGAAAATTCAACATTGTAGTAGCTACTCCTGTTGCACTGAGCTTGCCAGTGGTGACTGTCAAGGAAAAAAAAACTATAATCCAGTTTGTTGGTTGTCGTCCTTAACAGAAAGATTAAACTGTTTTAGGAGTATTTAATGAACACCAAGTCTGGTGTTTTCAACAATAAACTGTGGTTGTCAAGTTTTTATGGCCTTACAATGTTTTATTCAGATTTTTTGCTGTTTTTGTTCCTTTTTTCTACAACAAGAGAGATTTTACTCACGGTCAGGGGAAGGTAATTTATTAGTACTGCGTCTCAGCTTTTCCTCGTATGAGGAAAGATTTCATGTTGGTTATATTGCCAGTTTTATTTTGTTTTAGTTTTGTTTTTTACTTTTTTCAATTTGTACTTAAGGTTTAATAAAAACTCATGGACAATTCACTTTTAGTCAGTGTCTTTGTTACTGAACTTTCTACTGCTTTAAAAGTAGAGATAGGTTTTTGTTTTTTTTTACAGATACGATAACTATTATGTGTTTACATATCAGATAACAGAACCGATATGCAGAACTGATTTTGTTTTGAATTAATTACATTTTTTTTCATCTTTATTTTATAGAGAAAATACTCAACAGAGAAAAATGTGCAAAAACGTTCTTTTACAATAATAATCGCATTTTTTAATATAATAATTAAAAAAATAAATAAGCAAAATAAATTGACAAAATCTGATTTCAAATGGAGACTTGTGCTTCACTGTGTTATTGCTGATTTGTGTGAGTATATTTGTTTTGTACATAAGTAGATTGACTAACTATACCATGGACTGAATGAGTTAATGACGGCTCTGTATTATCCTGTGAATATACTATATCTGTGAAATTGGACAAAAGTATGAGGTAACATCCAATTTGGAGCCAAACAAATGTCCTGGACTGAAATGCCCTCAAACAGCGCCCATGACGTAGCCATGCTTCTGGTAGAATGTGCTTTCAAGCCCTCTGGAGGTTGCAACCCAATACTATTATAACTTAATTTAATAGCTTTCATTACCCATTGAGACAGGTGCTGTTGTGATATGGGTCGGCCTGTATGAGAATCGGCCTAAGAAACAAAAAGCTTTACTCTTCCTCAATGCCTTAGTTCTCTCCATGTACAATTGTAGAGTAAGAATTGATGACAATTAAGTCGCTCGTCCTCCAACGAGGAAAATTGTGGCTGGTGAAAAGCCAGTAAATCTAATGGCTTACAGCTGAGTCGTTCACCTTAGGCACAAAGGCTGGATTCATTTTAAGAGATACTCTCGACAAATCCTCTGCAATGCGCATACAAGAGTGATTATGCCGACAATTCATGGAACTCACTTTGCGGTCGTCAGAGCCAGTAACAAAGCTGCCTTTAGTGAAAGGAGCTTAAATTCCATGCTTTCAACTGGCTCAAAGAGAAGCTGAGAAAGCGCATTCAGAACCATGGACAGATCCCATGATCAAACTAGCGGTTTTGAAATACTGATCAAACACAGAGCACCCCTCATAAATCTGCAAGCCCAAATGAGCTACCCAGGTCAGGGTGAAATATTTCCCCTGTGCTTGTGACAGCAAGTCCCGGCATAGTGAGAGGGGCCAAGGCTGACAGCCACAGTTTCCCTGGCCAGTATGGGGCGATCAGTATGACTGATACTGAGAGTGACTCTTTTCTGGTTCCTGAATCC
This sequence comes from Moxostoma hubbsi, assembly GCA_032164185.1. Classification (NCBI taxonomy): domain Eukaryota; kingdom Metazoa; phylum Chordata; class Actinopteri; order Cypriniformes; family Catostomidae; genus Moxostoma; species Moxostoma hubbsi. The sequence continues at coordinate 11,033,351 of JAVLUX010000026.1, forward strand.
AGATTGCCCAGCTCTAAAATGGGTTGGGAACACAGAACGTGACAGCTGCGGAGCTCGAGCAGTGACTTTTCGGGGAAGGCAAGTTTCAAACGCCTCTCCCATCTTGCTCCTTGAATCGCACTGCTACCGCATTGTAGAATCCGTAGCCTGTTAATGGGCTTTCATTTCCACTGGAGCATCCAGGAAGTCATCCTTCTCTCTCTCTCAGACAAACCCGACAAACCCAATCAAAGATCCCACTCTCCCACAACGGCGAGACTCATGCTGCCTTCGCAGCTCTGGACAACGCCTCTTGACCTGCGGAGTTTGAGATCCGCAATTGACTCCGATCTCCTCCCACAACACCGTGTCCGCCGCCTATCAAATTGCCACGTTGCCATGTCACCACCTCCATCAGCTCGGCCTGTTGTGCTGTAAAGGAACAAGGTGGCATTAAGAGTCCTTACAGATAATGCTGAAGATCTTTAAATCGTCTGATAAATGGAGGTCAACAATCTCTCTGTCCGTCCATCCGTCCCGGCAAAAAATGGGGAGCAGACCAAAAGGCTGCCGGTTGATTGTGGTGGAGGTGATTCTCCACCGATGCCTCGACCAGAGTGGGGCTGGGCATCCCTAGATTAGAGAAACCTTTATCAGCCACTCAGTGAGAAAACAGCTTGTTCCAAAAACATTGCATCACCGCGATGCACGCTGGTACAGTAGGAATCAATTGTTTAACTGGGGCATCATGAGATGGCAGCCATTTACCGCCATACAGGTCTCTCTGCACCCTGTTGTGACGGCCAGTAGATGGAGAGTTTGCCTGCCACCTATCTACACATTTCAACCAGGTCCAGCTCTCCCTGGACAGGAGAGGGGAGAGGGGGATGCATCCATCGCACTGCCCGGCCAAGAAAGAGTGGGGAGAATAGCATCATCCTCCTTGCCATTATCTTCCAAAAGGCATCATCATCGTAATCCTCTTCCTTTTCTTCCCTGTCCCCTGCCAAAGGGGCAGATTCAAAGAGGGGAGGCAGATCGGTGGAAACTTTGTCCATTAAATCACCTAAGCTGTGCTGTTCCTGCAGGCGGGGTGGGGGGTCTTTCTCCACTGGCGGCGGAGAAAAACAGGGATCCCCCATTATGACTTGTCTAATGAATTGTTTAGTGACCACACCTTGCGAGTCCTGCTGAGGATAGCGTTCAATAATATTCACAGGGAAGAGAACGAGAATGAAGAAGAGACCTGTGGCGGTGTCTTGTGGGGCTCCCTTGTAACTGCTGTTATTGGTCTGTCAGCTGATAGACATAGTGCTATTGCTTTCAGTGTCGGATACGCCTGAAGCAAATTCCCATAGTGAGATACCGCACAAAAGTTAGAAAGAAAACAATAAATATGTCGCTGCAATTACACAGTCCATCCCAAATGGCATAAGAATTATTAATAATGTTTTGTCTGTCTCTAGATAATAGCAGCTGCCTTAAAGACTTTCTGACAGAGCTGACATTTTTTTTTTTACATTGAGTAACGTATCTGCAGCGTATCTTGCAGAAAATGATGCAAATCTCGTCAATAGTCTCTGTCAACCAACACAAAGCTATTTTAGATATGTTTATTGTGACGTTTATAACGTTTACATGAAACTTTTACTCAAATGGTGTTGTGAAGATAATTAATTTCCACAGAGCTGTAATAATGCAGATAATGATTCATAGTGAAATAGTAAATATTAATATAATTGAGGGAATTTATTAAAAGTGGATCTTGTTAAGAGCTGCGCTGGCATACTCTGGACGTTCTAGTATACGGTCAGTCATTTCACTGGAACATGAGCATCTACCTAAACGGCAACCTTACAAGTGTAATAAACACAGCCATTTGAGAATTCAAACCATCATTTTTCCAATATGGCTCTTCAAATTGATTCATGTGAAGTAATAATGTCTTTGGGAATTTGCAGGGTTTGTCTTTACGTGAGTTTGTCTGTTTCTTAGCTCTTAAACTACACCAAGAATTTATGCAATATATCTCACAGCAGGAATGGCTGTTCTGTTTAATAACATTTATTAATTCAAGCAATACATTTCAAAAGCAAGTTACTAGTCTTTACCTGTGGCAACCCCCTGCATTGTTTCCTCTCACATGAACTGCTGCAAAAAAATCAAATCACTTTATTGTCACACTACTGTGTACACGAGTGCAACAGTAGGTGAAATTCTTGTGTGCAGTTCCGAGCAACATTGCAGTCATGACGGTGACGAGACATAAACCACTTTACAATAAACAACATATTTACACAAAACAATTTACATAACAAATGTACACATACTTACACAACAATTTACATATCAAATGTACACAATACACACAATGTAGAATACACATACACTAGATACGGGTATAAATATATATAAACACTAATTGAATTGGGAGAATATATTGACAGAGTGATGATTAATAAAGTGCAGTGCTGATTGTTGATCGTGAGAGATCATGTGTTCAAAAGTCTTATTGCTTGTGGGAAGAAGCTGTCATGTAGTCGGGTGGTGCGGGTCCTGATGCTGCGATACCGCCTGCCTGATGGAAGCAGTGAAAGCAGCCCATGACTCGGGTGACTGGAGTCTCTGATGATCCTCCGAGCTTTTTTCACACACCGTCTGTTATATATATCCTGGAGGGAGGGAAGCTCACCTCCGATGATGTTTCTGGCAGTTCGCACCACCCTTTGCAGGTCTTTGCGGTTGTGGGCGGTGCTATTGCCGTACCAGGCGGTGATGCAGCCAGTCAGGATGCTCTCTACAGTACTTGTGTAGAACCGTGTGAGGATGTGGTGGTTCATTCCGAACTTCCTCAGCTGTCTCAGGAAGAAGAGGCGCTGGTGAGCCTTCTTCACAACGGCCTCAGTGTGGACGGACCATGTGAGTTCCTCAGTAATATGGACACCGAGGAACTTGAAGCTGCTGACTCTCTCCACCGGTGCTCCATTAATGGTGATGGGGCTGTGTTCTCTGTCTTTCTTCTTGAAGTCCACCACAAGCTCCTTGGTTTTACTGACGTTGAGGGAGAGGTTGTGCTCCTGACACCAGCGTGTCAGAGTGTGCACCTCCTCTCTGTAGGCCGTTTCATCATTGTCAGTGATCAGACCTACAACCGTCGTATCGTCAGCAAACTTAATGATGGCATTGGAGCTATGTGTCGCCACACAGTCATGTGTGTAAAGGGAATACAGGAGTGGGCTGAGAACACAGCCCTGCGGGGCTCCAGTGTTGAGGGTCAGTGATGAGGAGATGTTGCTGCCCATTCTAACCACCTGACGTCTGCCTGACAGGAAATCCAGGATCCAGCTGCACAGCGAGCTGTTTAAGCCCAGAGCCCGGAGTTTCTCATCAAGCTTGGAGGGCACTATGGTGTTGAATGCTGAGCTGTAGTCTACAAACAGCATTCTCACATATGTGTTCCTTTTTTCCAGGTGGGAAAGAGCAGTGTGTATTGTAGATGCAATGGCATCATCAGTGGAGCGGTTGTTACGGTAGGCAAACTGCAATGGGTCCAAAGAGGTGGGCAGAACAGAGCAGATGTGATCTCTGATCAACCTCTCAAAGCATTTGCTGATGATGGGGGTCAGAGCAACAGGACGCCAGTCATTTAAACAAGTGATTTTGGCTTGCTTCGGTACAGGCACAATGGTTGATGTTTTGAAGCATGTGGGGACTACAGACAGGGATAGGGACAAGTTGAAAATGTCTGTAAAAACACCAGCCAGTTGGTTCGCGCATGCTCTGATGACGCGGCCCGGAATGCCGTCTGGACCCGCGGCTTTACGGATGTTCACCCGTCGAAAGGATCGGGTTACATCCGCAACAGAGACGGAGAGTGAACCATCATCTGTAGTATCGGCCGCGAGTGCTCTCTCTGTGAGGGCGGTGTTGTTGTCCTCGTAACGAGCATAAAATGTATTAAGCTCGTCCGGGAGAGAGGCAGCGGTGTTCATGGCGGAGTTTTTATTCCGTTTATAGTCCGTGATGGTGTTAATTCCCTGCCACATACTTCTGGAGTCAGTGGTGTTAAACTGTTCTTCAATTTTGTGCCTGTACTGGCGTTTGGCTGCACGGATGGTGTTACGGAGGGCATAACTGGCTTGTTTACGCTCCAATGGCCGTCAATGGCCGTCTTGTGTGCAATTTCAGAAACTCTCGCAAGATGGCACCAGTTATCGGTGAATCCGGTATTACAAAAACAATATCTGATTAAAGATAAATGCTTAAATATCGGAAAATCCGATTCTCCGTCGATCTCTATTTAAAAGGACATGTGCTAGACCTGGGGTTGTTAAACTTTTCGGACCCAGGGACAGCCTGATATAAAATGTTAGATTTTCTTCATAACACAAACTTATGTCGACCAATAGTAGAGCACAACAGTTCTGGCCTGGAAGTAAAAATCCCATTAATTTTCTCCTTGGGGGGAATCGATTTTTTTATGATAACCTATAAATTCACCTTTAAAGACAAACCTACCGTGGTTTCCGAAGTTGTTAATCGGTTGCTTTTCTGATGCATCAGTCTGCATTTTTGACACACTTCAAATACTTTTTTGCTTTAAATCAAAGTTTGTTATGCTGTGATTCACATCGGAGCTGGTTGGTTTGGTTCATGGCTTACAACTTTTTTATGAAGGATTTTAGGAAATTCCAATGGAAAAAAAAATACTTCAGAAACCAAGATGGCTAAAAAAAAGAAGTGAGTGGTCACAGTTATGCTCTATTAAAGGTGCTGTTAGTTTTTTTTTTTTTTTTTTTTCCTCATATAAAGTTATGCAAAAACATTTCTTACACCCAGAAAGATACTAATGAAATTAGTGTTGAGAGATATATCTCCAGTCTCTGTGACAGGTCTAGATTCTGTAAACGCCAAACAAAAATGTGTCCGCGGGCCACGGTCTATGACGCTTTCTGACTGTCAATAATTTAGCGTGTTCTCATAGTATTGTAGTTGCAGCAAAATATTGAGGCTCAATGCCATTTTAATGCCATGTTTTTCAAAACACTTGTCAGTTGAGGGCACTTTTCGCTACTGTTGTATTTGATAACCGAGGGATAGCCGATAACCGATAAGTCTTCTGCTTATTGTCGGTCTCTGTGGTATCTTTGATGTGCAGGGTTTTGTAAAGAGGGGGTGTGGCTAATTCAACAGCTCCGCTCATGGAAATTCCATAATGGCAAAATCACTTGCAGCACCTTTTTACAACATTTACAGTCCATGTCCTGAATTCCACTGTATTATCTGACAAAGAGAGATCTTAAATGTTTGTAATGATGGTTTAATGCTTTAGAATAGATGTAACTGAATCAGCTATTTATATAGGAAAACATTTCCAAGTTTATCAAGATATCCTACAGGATAATATCAGTAGAAGTTGGGTGATGCAGCAGGACAATGACCCAAAACATCAAAGTGAATCATTTACAGAATGGCTCAAAAAAAGAAGAAAATCCCCCTTTTGGAGTGACCCAGTCCGAGCCCAGACCTTAACCCAATAGAGGTGCTGTGAGCTGAAGCAGTTCTGTAAGGAACAATGGTCCAAAATTGCTTCTTAACATTGTGCAGGTCTAATCCACAGCTACAGGAAACACTTGGTTGAGGTTATTGCTTCCAAAGGTGGATTGTCAAGTTATTAAATCCAAGGGTTCACTTGCTTTTTCCACAGTACTGTGAATGTTTAATGGGATGTGTTCAATAAAGACATTGTTTGTGTGTTGTTAGCTTAAGCATATTGTATTTGTCTATACTTATGATTTGATGAAAATGAGATCACATATTATGACCATTTAATGCAGAAAAACAGCTAATTCCAAAGGGTTTACATGCTGTCACTTGCCACTGTATATATATTTGGAAAAGCTTTAGAATGAGTTAACCACATTTACAAATACATTTTGAAATATACGAATGTATAGAAAAAAAAAAAAAAAAAAAAATATATATATATATATATATATATATATATATATATATATATATATATATATATATATATATATATATATATATATATAATTCTATAACTGGGAATGGTTTGTATTTTGTACCTTTGCAACTGACAACAATGGCCCAGAAGGGCAAACAGACCTGGGCCATTGTCTGGAGTGAAATGTCCTACTGAATAAAATATATTTATTGATTTTGAGGGCAGGCACAGGATCGGGGTTAAACTGCACAGCACATAACAAAGAATTTCTTTACCAAAACTGATAGGGTTTCATAAAACACAATTGTACACTCTTCCTTTGGACACAAGTGCATAGCACACTGCTTTTTACGTCACTTCTTCTCACAGTCTGTTGTTCATCCTCATTGTGTTCAGGATGAGCTGCTGCTCTCACAGTTCTTGATTGGATGAGCGTTAAGCCGAGGATGAGCCAAGGATGCCTGTTTGTCCCCTCTTATCATCTTCATCATCCTCTTCATCCTCCTCCTCTTCCCCTGCCTCTGTGTCCTGGCTGGCAGAGTCTGTGCAGGTGGAGGACAGAGAGGCCAGCTTGTGTCTTAAGTCTGCCTGGGTGGGTACCTGAAGTGTGATCTCAGAAGTGAACGACTCCATGTCTGGACCTGAGAGAGATTAAATATATGATTACGTTTTTTATTGATTCTTTAATATGTGACATACAATTAATTACAATATACTTGAACAGAATCAAACAATTATCCCCTTTTAACCCCCAATATCCCAATCCCAAAACCTACCCCAACCCTCAACAATATCCCATGGTCAAGCCTGAGTCACACAAATGAGGAAAAACATTTTCCTTGATCTTTGGACTTTGGAAGAGGAGAGAGATGGGGCCATGGGAGATATATCCAAAGGGGACTTATACAGGACACCTTCCCAAGCTTTGCAAAGGAACTCTTATTGAAAGATAAGGCAGTTGCAATTGAACTATTTGACGATAACCATAAGTAACCAATTCCATTCACAAATGTTTCAGATGTCATGACTGTTTGATAGTTTATTCCAGTGGTTCCCAACCCAGTTCCTGGAGGTCTTCCAACACTACACACTTTGGATATCTCCCTAATCAGACACATCTGGTTCAAATCAGTTAGTGGAGACTCCAAGACCTGAACTGGGTGTGTCAGAAAAGGGAGATATACAAAATGTGCAGTGTTGGGGGCCTCCAGGAACATGGTTGGGAAACACTGGTTTATGCTGTGCTTGAGTTTTTTCAGGTGTTAACTCTGAAATGTAATTTTATAATGTTGTATGGAATTTGGTCATTTTCTTTGGATTGAGTTTAAAGTATGGCTGTTTTGGAAAGGCTTCACAATGTTAGCCAATCACAACAGTGGGCATTTACACTGAAGTCTTAAAGGGCCATGCAGCTTAAAACCAAGCGTTTCAGACAGAGGGCCAGAGACAGGGTGGAAAATTATTATATATGACTAAATTATGACTGTTCTGGTGCATATAATAATAAAAATATTTACAAAAAACACTTCACTAACATTAAGTTAACCTCAGGGAAGATAATACAAATATAAATAAATAGTATGTCATGACCACTTTAAACTTTGTTGTCATGAAAGAGCTTATATTTCCTAATTTATTGTTTCATATTTAAAAGTATAATTTTTCTATATTTCTATATTGATAACTTTACATTTAAAACATTCATCTCCTAACATTATTTATGCAAATGTAATTGCTGTGTTATTGCATTTATGCCACCTTAATGACTGATTCGTTAAAAAAACAGAGTTGTTCAACGCCGAAAAAGATTACTTCAAAAACACTGATTTGATTATGAATAAAACATCAGTATTTCAAACCCAGAGTATTAAACAACATTGAGAGTGCTTCTTTTGAAACTATTTTCAGTGGTGGAGGAGAAATGTGCGAAACTTGCGGACGAATCACAGCCGTGCTCATATAAGGAACAACAGCACTCTTGCTTGTGTGATATTGCTTCATTATGAGAGTATCACATTGTTATCTTTGCAAAATATGCTGTCATCAAACAGGCACAATCCCAAGATTAAAGCTTGTTCCAAAAGCAGGCAACAAAAATATTCATATTGAATATAATTTACTACAGAAGTAATATATACAGTTGTGGCCAAAAATAGTGGTACCCTTGGGAAACGTGAGCAAAGAAGTCTGTGAAATTTATACTTTTGATCTTTCATTCAAAAAATTCACAAATATCTAACCTTTAATTTAACTAAAACAATTGAAACAAGGGAGATGTCTCATTATTAAATAAATATTTTTTCTTCAAAATGCAATGGCCATAATTATTGGCATCCTTTTGTTCAATACTTTGTGACAAACCTCCCTTTGCCAAGATAACAGCTCTGAGTCATCTCTTATAATGCCTAATGAGGCAGTCAGGTTTAGATTTTTAATCTGTTGGTATTTGATAGAGTCCATGATGCCATGTATCCAAACAAGATGTCCAGGACCTCTGGCAGAAAAACAGCCCCACAACATTAAAGATCCTCCACCATATTTAACCGTGAGCATTGGGTACTTCTTCATCTCTGTGTGCACCAAACCTATCTCTGGTGTTTCCTGCCAAACAGCTCTATTTTTGTTTCATCTGATCATAGAACCCAATCCCATTTGAAGTTCCAGTAGTGTATGGCAAACTGAAGATGCTTGAGTTTGTTGTTGGATGAGAGCAGAGGCTTTTTTTTCTTTCTTTCTTGAAAACCCTCCCAAACAACTTGTGGTGATGAAGGCGATCTTTCTTACCCCAAGGCCCAACTAATTTCTGCAATTCTCCAGCTGTGATGCTTGGAGATTCCTTGGCCACTTGAACCGTCCTCCTCACCGTGCTTGGAGACAATACACGTCCTTTTCCAGGCCTATTCTTGAGATCTCCAGTTGATTGGAACATCTCAACTATTGCACTGATGGTGGACATTGGTATTTTCAATGCTTTAGCTATTTTCTTATTGCCACTTCCCATTTTGTGAAGCTCAACAACCTTTTGCCGCACATCATATCTTTATTCTTTGGTCTTATCCATCTGATGGATGATTAAGGGAATTTGGCCTGTGTTACCTCATTTTTATACCCCTGTGAAACAAGTCATGTCTGAACAATTTCATGTTCCTAGTCACCCAGATGTACTAAAACAATTTAAATGGGAATATACTTCAGATATATTTTAGTCAAAAGATCTAGGGGTGCCAATAATTGTAGCCAGTGTGTTTTGGAGATAAATATTTATTTTAAAATGTTATATTTCCCCTCTTTCAGTTGTTTTACTTCAATGAAATTTTAGATTTTTGTGAATTTTTTTAATGAAAGATCAAATGGATAAACAATAAAGACATTTTTCACAGCCTTCTTTGCTCATATTTCCCAATGGTGCCAATATTTTTGGCCACAACTGTTTTTCTGTCACATTTATTTAATTTCACACATCTAGTTAGATAGAGCTTTTATTTTGCCATTTTGGTGGATGGTCGATGTTTTTGACGGCTTCACTTCTCACCTCCGGAAAAGCCGCTCACTAAATGGGCTAATGCGCTTTTTAAACTACAATAAGCTATGATTTAATTGTACAAAAATATAGTCCGCATGTGCTTCACAGTGATTAAAGTGCTCTGCTTTTTGTCACCAATACACATACACACACACACATAATTCTCGAAGAAGAATTTCTCTGGAAGTATATCAGGGCCTTAAGAAGGTAGCTGCATATGTAGAAAGACAGTAGTCAATAACTATGTTTCCACTCAAGGGTTTTTTGCACACAAAAGGTGTAGCGCATCAAAAAGTTTACCGATATAGCTAATGGAAAAGAAAATTATTGTTAAAACTTCAAGTGTCGACATAATATATTTCCATCTAACTCTAGCGTATAAACTAAATGTCGATAGATTCGAAAAACTCTTTCTGTTGGGAAAACTGGCATTAATGCAAAAATAATGTGCCACATGACCGAGATTACCCCAATCATTAGCCTGTGTTAATCATGACGGCAGTATATATCCTTGAAAGCCAATTTATTGTATGTGAAGCATTAATCGCACTGTTATGGATTGATCTTAACAGCATACCTGCACAGATCCGAAACTGCAAACACATCTGCGTCATGACACTTCCAGGAGTGCCAACACAAATATCTTGTATAATGCACCGGTCATCGACAAGTGCATGGAGAAATGGAGAACAAATGAATGGCCACTCTTTGCGATTTTTATTTATTTATTTTTTTTTTTTATTTAATCGAGGTAAAGTTTCTTTTCTACACCATTCAAAATAATACACACAGTCATGGAATTGGCCCACAATACAAAAAACAGATAATTTCTGTGCACAAAGATGTTTTAAATTAAGAATAAATCCACAATACTAGGAGAAAAGCATCACTTTTTTTTTAACACTTTCAGCCCAATTCTATGAAATTGTTTAGTCTACTTTTGAAAAAATGCCGGCAAAATCTCCTGTATTATTTGAAATAAATTACCAAACGAAAGAAGCATTAAATAAAAAATATAATAATTACCAAACGAAAAAAAACTATTCTTTAGACCTATATATGTCTTTTCTTTTCTCAAACTTAAATTAGCCTTACTCTGTTCTATAAATGAATAAGGTTGGCTGAATGACATTATCAAAATGTTCAGCACTTTTTTCAAGAATATAAAATTGTCCAGTGCTGAGTTTACTTCAGAAAATGAGCTTAATACGTTTAAATATTTTAAATCTTTACCTCGGATCGCATTTGTGGAGCTTCTTCAGAAAATGTAAATTGCATTATGATGCTAAAATACATTTTAGATGATAATCAAGTTCAGTTGGTCATTAAAAGTTGCTGGAGAAATATGCGGGACATAATGCAGTTGTGATGATAATGCTTTAGATTAGATGATTGTTCGAAATATTGAATACCCTGATATTACACTGCATACATTTTTCTTTAATAGCTGTGCACACAGCATATACACATCGACTGATGGTCCTTATACTAAGACTGAAATTTTCCCACACAACTTTGTACAGGTTTCCAGCTTGAACAGTGTCATGACAATCCGTTTCCGGGTTGGAACCGGTGGCGACCTGCGATAGACAAAACATCAGGACCAATAATACAGTCCTATCAGAAGAGCAACAGCTCCCTTTTGATTGCAATTCCTCCACTTCCGATTGCTTTTATTAGTGAAATTAAAATGATAATAAACTGGCTAATTTTAATGAATTCTCAATAATCTCCCCATTTTACCAAAACAACAGAGGAAAACAACTAGGGACATCTGGGAGGTGAATTAGCGATAAACACACATTTCTGAATGGAAACGGCTTCAGAGCATTTTTATTTTTGCTAAACCAAAACATATGCGACAAAGTGTTTTTTTTTTAGTCATGACGTCATCACGTACACCCTTTTTATCGAAAAAAGGCCATTTGAATGGAAACGGGCAGAAGGCGGCAAATGTCGCAATTTTATTTTTTATTATATTTTTTGCATTCTTTGTCGATAACAAAACAGCGCAAAAAGTGGATGGAAACTAGGTTAATGAGATCACGCACTGTGTTTTGCAACAGAGTGAGGGAGTCCAGTGACCTGATGTTGCCTGTATAATGCAGAGAGCTTGTTTTGCAGCGCAATGTAATTAGTGATAATTGTAAAACCTGTTTGTTCTTCTCTGGATCCAATCAAACGGCATCTACATCATCTCAGCGTGTTCTGCTGATGGTGGCAGTAAATGTCAGCACTAATTTAATGGCATCTCAGAATTAGTGGACCTACAGAGTTCTTTAAACATAAGCAGGGGATGCCAGGGAGCCATATTTGTCATTAGCTAAGTGTGATATATGGAAATCAATTGAGATCCACTTGAAAAAGACATGACTGCAAACTACTCCTACAGAGTAAGCCAGTATATTGTCAATATTCACACAGCACTAGAATACATTTGTTATCCCTGTTTTAGAGTGCTAAATATGGTTACGTTCACAAGCAGTTCAGTTATAAACAAGAATGACATCCGCACTTTATAACCAAACAGTCAACTGCATTTTCAGAATAAATCACAGAGATAAAAATATGAGCCATTGTTATCGGAAGGTTTTAGAACCTGTCAGATCCATCTTACAGTTGTTATTCAAGGCTATTGCAGGAATAGAAAAGGTGATTGACTTTGGTTATGTGTTCATACACACAGTACTCAATCGGCAACTGTAAGCTGTTCAAGAATCACACCTATAAGTAAACACGGTTTTCAATCCTAAACATGGACTGTGTGAACGTAGCCATTGACTCATGGATAGAAAATGTCCCAGTGTATATGTACTGTATTATACCGAGCAGTGGTGAGGCCACACTGTTGTCCTCACCACCAGAGTTGAGAAAGACGTCCAACGCCTCATGGTCAGACATGTCCATCAGGTCCATCTGCTCCAGCATGTCTACATTCACCTCCATAGAAGACATGCTTCCTATTGTCTCTGTGCACCAAAAAAAGAGAAACAGATTAATTTCTTGTAAAGTCACACCCCAACATTGAGCTACAGTATATCAAGGATTTGAGTCCAGGATGAACGTTAAAGACCCCATGAAATAGCTTGATTTGTACAGTTTCCTGTGTTGATATATTTATTTTTGAAACAGGAAGTTTGGGTGGGACATATTGAAGGGATCCTCCTTTTTTTTTAATAGGCTTTAGTTTATATCTGAGCCATAAACCATGATTTGCTAGTTGGTTGCGGGTGTTTAGTGGGAGGAACATTCTCATTCTAGAGAGTGTTTAATTGGATAAAAACCTGTGTAGTAGATGAGTCATCAATATGTTTGGTCCAGTTTCCCCAGAAGAGAAACACTGTACATTTTAAATGTGTATATATCTGGTAAAGGTAAATTTAGTCAACTTTTAGGAGTGCACTACGATACGTATGGCTTCAAAGCTAATAAACGGGGTCTAAAAGCCATAAAACTTGCAGTCTTTAATAAATGGAGTCCCCATCTCTATGAACACAGAACCCCCTTGGATGAGTTCTGAGACATCTCTCGCCCAATAGAAGAAAAAATTTGGTTGTGTCATATATTTGATGATCTGAGCTATCTCCTGGATTCGTGTCCTTGCTGTCATGTTGACTCTGTGATGTCATTAGCACATGCTTCACAAACACAGACTGCAGCGTGTGGTATGCCCATCACATGTGCGTGTGTGAGCGTGACATCAGTAAGCAGAGCGGTGAGCTGCGTACCTCAAGGTTGAGTAAGAGCGCAGCACCACAGGGAGGTGGACAGCAAAGAGAGAGAGGTGTTAGCTCCCATTTGACAGAACTGAGATACAAACACAACTGCATACATACACACAGAGTCTGTGTCAGACTGAAAAAATGACATTTCTGACATCCTTTTGAACCAAAACAATTCCCGTCTTGAGGGGTACTTAAAGGAAGAGTTCACCCAAAAAATAAAATTCTGTCATTTACTCACAATCATACTAATCCAAACCCAAATTATTTTCTTTCATCCATAGAACACAAAAGATATATTTTTTGCAGAATGTTCTGGCTGCTCTTTTCCATACAAAGAAATTGGGGAACTGGGCTACTAAGTTTGGAAAATGACAAAACATATATGCAATTAAAGCTGTTCATATGACTTGTGCACTATATTCCAAGTCTTCTGAAGCCATATGATGGCTTTGTGTGAAAATAAGAAGCAAATTTAATTTTCAAATTTAAGTCATTTACCCTGCCCTTGCTCTTCAATAGGTTTGAATTTGGCCAATAGGAAAATATGAGGAAAAATTTGCAAAGCAAAATATAATGGAATGAATATTATTTGTTGAATAATAAATATGAAATATTAATAATAAAAAAAAAAAGAATATTTTGGAACAGAATTTTGGAAGGTGAATATTATTGAATTTTAAATGATAACATTTTGCACTAAATATTTTAAATTGAAATTCTCATAGCTTAAATATGTAACCATATGAAATTGCAAATTTGCAAGCATTGTTAATGTATGAGTGCAATTTGGTGTGCTTTTTTGTTTCAAGAAATTTGCCGTTAATTTACTTCCATTGAACCGTACTAAAATACTCCAACAGTGTTACCTGCAGCGCAATACAGCAGCACTGCACATCTACTGAATCTACAGTGTGAAATACACAACATGCTCAGTGTAGTCTGATTCAAAAATGAATTACTCCGATGTGCTGATTCTTTTGTTAAATCAAAAACATATAGCATACATGCCACGCTGCTTATGTGGTTTGTTGAGGCGCGCTGGCTCCCCCTGCTGACACAGCTTGTACAAACATATACATCAAGCTTGAATTGCTCACATGGTAGGAAGATACATATTTCTATTCTGAAATTTGGGAACACAAACTATTGCAAGGCTACTGCAAGGGAACGCAAACTATTGTGAGGGAACGCAAAACTTATTGTGAGGGAAAGCAAACTAATGTGAGGCTATTGCATGGGAATGCAAACTATTGCCAGGGAATGCAAATCTTACTTAGAGGGCATGCAAAACCCTATTGCAAGGGAACTCTAAACTTACTGAGAGGGAACGCAAAACGTATTGCGAGGGAACATAAAACTTATTGTGAGGGAACGCAAAACTTATTGCAAGGGCACGCAAAACTATTTCAGAAAAAAATATCCTACCCTGTCCTCTAATGGGCTCCATACAATTTCACATTCATTGAATTTCTTAAAACACAAGGTGATTTTGCTCCTTTTTTTCTAAACAAATGTTTGAAACAGGATGAGGTTGAGTAAACAAGGATTTTTCATTTTTAGGTGAACTTTTCCTTAATAATAGTGTGCTTGCTGTTCCACCACAACTCCATTCAGCTCCTCTTTTCTACATTAATCATGCAACCATGTGCCTGTGACCGGAGTCATTTTAGACAAATTGAAGAGAGAGGAAGATGAAAGGAACACTTCGTTTATGGAGTTAGGGGCTGGGAATAGCCTCTCCTATCCAATATGTTGGGTGCTGTGCAGCAGGCTGGCACTCTTATTTCTAATAATGACAGCAGGGTGTTTTTGTACAAGACTGAGTAGACATTTAGGATATAACAGCTTAAGACAAAAACAATATTTTTATTATCATTTATTTAAATTGCTTCCATATCTATTGGTAGTGTATGGTGCATAATGATCCAGTTAAAGTATTCATGAGGGGTGTGGGCATCGCTCACCTCTCCTTTCTGCGATCTGCAGGTACCCTGTGGACAAGTAATGTTCCATGTCCTGCTGAAAAGCCTCCTCCAAAAACTTCTGCCTTTCCTTCAGTTTTACCTGTGTCTGCACAGGCTCTGCCTCTGGGACTCTCTGAGCATGCTCCAGCTCCGCTGTGATTAGAAGACAAAAAGATGGCGATAAGACAAACTTTGTTAAAGGTGAAGTGACAAAGCGTGTAGTTTCTGTGCTACCAGTGACACCAAACATAGTTGAAATAATAATAATAAAAATAATAAAAACAATGCTTCCAATCAGATATCCCAAATACTCCTACTGCCACACCCCAATTTGCTATTGTGCAGGTAGTAATACCACAACTCATGCCATTGGTCAGGGCAAATGTTGCTCACTCAAAACACACCACTGAACCATAGGGAAGTCAACCTAAGACTTCAATTTTAAGTGTCGCTAAGTCAAAATGGCTAAGCAATTTTAAGTGCAAAAGTTATTAATTACTCTTAACTCTTTGCATGTGTTAAGATGCGTTAACATGTGTGTGCCTCAATTCCTCTTCAAAAGCCACCACAAACTCTCTTTTCATCTTTTGTCTCGATTTGTCTTTGTAACGATGCTGGCAACAGGCAAGACGAAGAGACGATGGTGTGCAGTTTATTTTCAAACGTGATCTCCCTAAAATGGTCTGTACTTCAAAGTGCTTTACACTCCGTCTCATTCATCCATTCACACACACATTCACACACCAATGGCAGCAGAGCTGCCATGCAAGGCACTAGCCTGCCATTGGGAGCAACTTGGGGTTCAGTGTCTTGCCCAAGGACACTTCAGAATGTGGAGTCGTGTGGGCCGGGAATCGAACCACCAAACTTGTGATTAGTGGACAACCTGCTCTACCACCTGAGCCACAGCTGCCCCAAAAAAACCCTGACTACAAACCCTGACTACAAACGTGAACAAAACAAAACATAAACATGAACGACTTGACATGACTTGACAATAGTCTTGACATAAACAAAACATGACTTAACTAAAACTTGACTTGGCTAGACTAGACATGAGCAAAACAACAAAGTTACATTCTCAATACCTGACTTCAGACAATGGCCAATGATCACCAATGAAAACAAGACACATTGAGACATGGACTGGGCGAGACAGAGCATGAGATAGGGCATGGGGACAGGGCAAAGCCAATGGAAATTTGGGCCCTGAGAGGCTCGAGGGGTGGAGCTGATGGGTCAGAGGACCAAGGCGGAGCCATAGGGATGGATGTCCCCATTAGAGCAGAGGCGGGCCTGGACCATGGTGCAGAGGCTTGCTTGTGATATGGCATGGAGCAGTTTGGGGCTTGGCTGTGACATGGCATGGAGCAGGGTGTGGCGTGACATGTCCTGGAGCTGACTCTGGCATGGCTGTGACATGGCCTGGAGCTGACTCTGGTGTGGCTGTCACATGGCCTGGAGCTGACTCTGGCTTGGCAGCTATGATGT